>OZ004658.1:6410738-6571377 GCA_963924495.1 Nemapogon koenigi
TATGGGGATAAACTATTCCCAATTCGGTATGTAAAGTAAAAGCTAAGGTACTATTTTTATATTTTTATAAGAAACTAGCATTCCGCCCCCGGCTTCGCCCGTGGATATTAACGAACAAAATAAATTATACCCTACCCCTACCCTTATCCCTACCCCTACTTCTACTCCTACACCCTACCCCTACCCTCTACCACTACCCCTACCTCTATATCATCAATAGTTTTCGCAGCGCACGCGATGTAAGGAATTTCTTAGGTCATTTTTTATTGGAGTTTTAGTAAGGATCCCTATTTTTTTTTTGAAAATAGAATATAGCCTATGTCACTCAGGGTGAATGTAGCTTTCCAATGGTGAAAGAATTTTGAAATCGGCACAGTAGTTTTTGAGTTTCATTCATTACAAACATACAAAAATACAAATCTTTCCTCTTCATAATATTAGTATAGACTAAATTGTATTTTTTTTCTATGCATTAGTTTTTTTTATAATAAATTATCAAAGCTTTGGCACTGATGACGTCATTATGTCAGCTGAATAGTTCAATACCTTTGAGATGTTGGTACAGACATACATCCGGTCATGGCGACATACGCACGCGTTTTCGTCGTGGCGTGATGTGGAATCCAGTTTAATCCTGTTCGCGCTGTGATGGTTGTGATTAATCAGTGATTAATAAGACATATCACGGTCGGCGGGATTATCTTAAATACCGATTTATCGGCTATATACACTATAAAGGCTATAATACTTGACATTGGCAAATCACCGATGAACATTGGTGGAGCCATAATAAAAAAGAAGAAGAAGAAGACATCTGTGATCTTTGACTTTAACAAACAATAGTTTAGTAAGGCAATAGTAATCTACCAAAACCTACCACTTCTACATAAAACATCAACAAACAAACACATCTTTACAGCTTCTATACCGTAAACTGCATAGTTGTTGTAACAATTGTAATACCTACAAAATATAATATTATAAAGAGGAAACATTTGTAAGTTTGTTTGTAATGAATAGGCTCAGAAACTACTGGGCCGATTTTAAAAATTCTTTCACCATTAGGAAGCTACATTCTTCGTGAGTGACATAGGCTATATACCATCACGGCATGACGACGGGAACGGGGTGGGCAGAGGTGAACATGACAAAAGCTATGTACGAAGTGTATGTTTGCCAACATTCTGAAATAGACACGTACGAGGTCGTGGGAAACAGGGTAGGGGGTAGGGGTAGGGGTAGGGGTAGGGGTAGGGATCGGGGTAGAGGTAGGGGTAGTGCAGGCAAGCCATTATCTATGAGTGCTGTAGGGTATATTTTATTTTGTTCGCAAATATCCACGGGCGAAGCCGGGGGCGGAATGCTAGTACAAAATATATAAGTACAAAGATCAAAGAATATCATAAAAAATGTTAAAACATTCTTCCTAAATAATAAACTAGATTAGTTACAAAAACTACTAAAATTGGTTGACAAGTAAATATTTTGCTTTTATTTAGCCGATATAATGACGTCATTCATAGGTGAAATGTAGGTTAAGTTAATTATTTGTTTTTGAAAAAATAAATATCTCGAAACGGTTTTGGATTCAACATACCTTAACTATTACTTTACATACCGAATTCTCTGTAAATAATCCACCTGTGTCACTGTAATTTAGAATATAGTTACTTATTCAATATATCTAAGTGAAATAGCTGTTATTTTTAATGGGTTTTATTGAATAGGAAATCATGCTTCTTATTCCATACCCAGGTCTCGCTTCCATAATATTAGTATGGATCAAGTCAAAACGCACCAACGGATCGACATGATTTTTGGCACAGATATAGCTGGAGGAGCACAGGCTATGGTTTCTTGTGTCATATTGTAAGAGTTTTACACGGGCCAAGTCGGGACACGGTCGCTAGTATTTTATAATCTACGAACGGTTAAATATTTTCCCAAAAATAAGTTTTTTATCTTCACAGCTAAACCACGGTTCCAGGGTACCCAGCACAAGACCAAGTCTCCCTCGTTTAGCCGATGGTATTTGTGAGGCTATACCTAACGAATGGCCAGTTCTGTTGAGGTAGGTATATTTAGATGGAAAACCTCCAAGTGTGGTTTGTCGGATTATTCGTTTTTAATTAAAAACCCCCAATGTATTAGTCCGTTATAAGTACAATATTCTATTTTTGTACCACCACACACGTGCAATGACCTCCTGGATCTTAGATCGGGGTCTCCTAGAATAGACAATTTCGCTACGGCGACTATTCTGATATGGGTAGGTAGAGAGAGGCTATATATTATATACTAGCATTCCGCCCCCGGCTTCGCCCGTGGATATTTACGAACAAAATAAAATATACCCTATAATACCCCTACCCCTATCCCTACCCCTACCCCTACCCCTACCATTATCACTTAGGGGTTTGAAAAATAGATAGTAGCCGATTCTCAGACTTACTGAATATGCATACAAAATTTCATAAGGATCGGTCAAGCCGTTTCGGAGGAGTATAGGAACGAACATTGTGACAGGAGAATTTTATATATTAGATTTTAATATTGTCCACACGCGAAGCCGGGGTGGATAGCTAGTATAAACATATTAGAAATAGCTGTTTTCCACGACTTCTAATTTCAAAATGTTGACACTTCATACATAGCTTTTGTCATGTTCACCTCTGCCCACCCCGTTCCCTTCGTCATGCCGTGATAATAAAAAGTATCCTATACCTCCAAGAATATATGTGCAAAATTTCATGATGATCGGTTAAGTAGTTTTTGCATGAAAGCGTAACAAACAAACTTACATTCGCATTTATATTAATAGGGAAGGGATATATATATATTTTAATTATAAAAACCCATTGTACATGGCAGGGATCAAACCGCGGTCTACCTAGTTAATGCTCTTATCCATAATTTTTCTGGTATAAACTATTCCCGATTTCTCTGTAAATAATCCACCTGTGTCACTGTAATTTAGCATATATATAGTTTATCCCCATACAAATTATGGATATAGGAGCCTTAAACAGCGAGTATAGATTACTACGTACGCCAACTAAACAATTTATCGGTCAAATCTCTTTTAGAGCCATGGGAGCATAAAAAAAATGTTAGATAAGATACCATACGCTATCTACCTTTAAACCTTGAGGTGTAGCCAGAGACACCCAGTAACAGTGTCCACTTGACGACAGTTGTACATATTGAACCATATTTATGGTTAGAGAGATGACGACAGAAATAGTGGTTGTAAGCACTTGCTGGCAGAAAACCTCTTTGTCGTGTAGTCTGAGCCCCCCTCTACAAATTCTTATTGTCGAGTAGGGGTCCAGCGCTTGTCGGTATGCCGCTGAGCCGATTTAGAAGAAAAAAATAATTAAAAAAGAAACCTCTCATAGCAGCTGGCAGAAAATGAGTAAACAGCATTTGTGGGGACCTCTCGGTTGTAAGAAAAATATTTTCTGCCAATTTACTTCCTGCAATTTTTTTATATATATTTTTTTGGTTTTTTTGAAAGAGTTTTGCAAGTAGCTGCAGGAAGTAAATTGGCAGAAAATATTTTTCTTACAACCGAGAGGTCCCCACAAATGTTGTTCACTCATTTTCTGCCAGCTAAAAACAACGGGTCCGCACAGTGCCAGCCAAGAAATGCACGGCCCGAGAATGTCCAACACTAGAATGCCCAGCTAATGGACATTGTACGGTTGGGCATTCTCGATGCCTACTCAACGTTTTGGACTTCGAGTCGAATCGAAAGATGTCGCGATCCAATATATGCTTACCCCACCAGAACAGGGATCTACATAGATGTGTCACTTCAAATCTGTTATTTTTAGAAGAAGTGTCGAGGAGTCGATTAAAGCATGCATTACCGTTATTGACATAGTGAAAAACCGACCAAGAGCGAGGTTCGCATACAAAAGGTTGCGTCAACTCTGCACTAAGACCAGACCAAGTTTGACGCCCCTGTATGGCGCAGGAACAAATTATCGCGTGTCCGACTCACACTTGGCCAGGTTTCATAGACGTTTCAATGTATTGCCATTATTAAAATCGAGCAAAACATGCCAAATGAAACACATTTCTTGTATGGGGACTTAAGGCAGGGATCAACCTCGATAAGAAATACTATTTGCACTCCGGTGGGCGAATGCTTATGTAGGACGATATAAGGTTGAATATTGCTTGGCATATTTTACTTGGTCATGCAGCTACACTTGAAATTTCACTTATTTTGTAGCTTTTTCTTAAATTTGTTAAAGAAAAACAATTAAACAGTGAAAGTAATCGGTTAAAGTTTGAATAGATTATTCAAGCTATTTGATTCTTAAAAAAAAGTATATAGTTGTCGCGCAAAATATTGTGAATTTACGCACAAAAGTTTTTTTATAGAGGTATTTTGCATAATTTTTTTTCAATAGACCAAAACACTTATGTAAAATCTATGCGGTTAAAGATTTATGTAGTATTATTTGCTATCCACTATATTTTTTTGAGATTGAGTTTGATTCCTGACACTTCAAAGTAAGCGTCGAAAAATGCCACTTTTAGTAGATATCGTGTTTGCACCCTGCCTTAATTTAATTTTTATCTTTATATTATTTGTTGTTATAGCGGCCATAGTAATAAACACTCTGTGAACATTTCAAGTGTCTACCTATTAAGGACAGCGAAGCCTTAGTAATAGGGTTTCCGTTTGCACCCTTTGGGTACAGAACCTTAAAAACTATGGCCTTTATTCATAAACGTTTATTAGCAACGTTTTTGTTAAAATGTGTTTTGTTTCTTTCTATTATTAGTAAAGACAGGTTTGTTAGAGAGTGACAAAACACATTTTAACAAAAACGTTGCTAATAAACGTTTATGAATAAAGGCCTATGTATGTACCTAGATGTTATTTTTTTCAAACTTTGACGAAATCTAACTTGTGAGCCTTTACTAATTAAGAAAAAGGAAAACGTACGGACGTTTTATAAAAATTGTAAAACCCACACAAATATGCTACCGCGGAATTTTTTGTAGATCATTTTACTCTACACAATTTTTTCCTACTTAATTTTGTTATATCTGACGAATTAGATAGCATACGCCAAGAGCTAACTTTTCCCCGACTTTCACTAATATGGTTAATGCTCAGCTCCTAAACATGATAGGTCCATGTTTAATACTCGTCAACCTTCCTGTCGGCGACAAGCTTGTTTACCCTATGGTACCTATCTCACTTGTCACAAAAATTATAAACACCAATTCGGTATGTAAAGTAAAAGTTAAGGTATGCTGAATCCAAAACCGTTTCGTGAAAAAATAAAGACAATCTCATGATTTTAAGAGTTATAAATTGAAAAATACGGATTATTAAACCAATAGATATTGTTATGTAATAGGTAATAGGTAAAAAAACAAATAATTAACTTAACCTACATTTCAACTATGAATGACGTCATTATATCGGCTAAATAAAAGCAAAATATTTACTTGTCAACTTGTCAACCAATGTTACCCTGTTACTATATATACTACTATTTTAGTAGTTTTTATAACTAATCTAGTTTATTATTTAGGAAGAATGTTTAAGCGTTTTTTATGGTAGGATATTCTTTGACCTTTGTATATATTTTGTATCACAACAACTATGCAGACTACGGTATTAAAGCCGTAAATAGGTATGTGTTTCTTCGTTGTTGTTTTATATGTTTTATGTAGAAGTGGTTTTGGTAGATTTTGTAGGATTTAGAGACAACAACACTATTGTTTATTAAATGTCAAAGTCAAAGAACACAGATGTTCTTTTTTCTGTACCAACATATCAAAGGTATTGAAGTATTCAGCCGTCAAAATGACATCATCAGTGCCAAAACTTTGATAATTTATTATAAAAAAACTACTGTACAGAAATTAAAAATATTCAAATTAGTTTCTTAAAATAGCTTAATCTTTAAAATAAAAATCATACCTTAGCTTTTACTTTACATACCGAATTTTCACCTACTTGGAAGGGCACGTAAAGCCGCACGTCTAACAATAATAACAAAAGATATTTACGTCTGTAACAGAAGTGACACATCTAGGTCCATTAACTGAAGCAACAAGCTTGCCATATGTTCTGTTAAATACAGACTACTAGCAAAAAGTGGACACTGTTATGGCCACACTAGATAATAATGTAATCTATACTATTATTATAAAGCTGAAGATTTTGTATTATTAACTAGGCAGATAAGGGGTTCGATCCCGGATCCTGGCCATGTACCAATGGGTTTTTTAATTAAAAACTTATGTACATAATCTCACAAACCACACTTAGAGGCTTTTCCATCTAAATATACCTCAACAGAACTGGCCACTCGTTAGGTATAGCCTCACAAATACCATTACCTTACATCTCCACAAACCTGATGATATTAGTAAGGCTATACCTAACGAGTGGCCAGTTCTGTTGAGGTATATTTAGATGGAAAAGTCTCTAAGTGTGGTTTGTGGGATTATGTACATAAGGATGGAACCAGTGGTCTACCTAGATTTATAAATGGTGATATATATTTATCTAATATACAAAATTCCCGTGTCACAAGTTAGTTGCCATACTCCTCCAAAATGGCTTGACCGATTTTTATGAAATTTTTTGTGTATATTCGGTAGTCGTAATCTATTTTTCATACCCCTAAGAGATAAGGGTAAAATCCCTTCTTAAAGTATATTCCTGCCTTGCCTTAGGGTACTCGAGGATTGTTTCCTCATAAATTTCAAACTGTATGAAATAATGTATGTGTTGATGATATAAAGTAGGTATGGTAATAAAAGGAGTTTGTATAAGTTATATTTTGTTTTTGTTATTTTTCTTTGTTGTTGTAAGAAAATTTGCAATATATCGAGCTAAAAAGTAATATTTTATTCAATTTAAACCTACTCTACATTACTCAGTCGATTACAGTATGGATGTGGATGAAGCAAGAGAGAAATATACAAAGATCAAGTGTTGGAGTTTTATTAAGATGTTAAAAGCAAAACCAATAGGATTCATATAAGAAAATTTAATTTTAATTTTCATATTACAAGTTTCCAATTAGAGTTTCAATTTCAAAACTTCTGAACCGATTTGAATGATAAAGCTAAATAGGTTAATCTAGCTATACTTTGTGAAACGTTTTCATGTCAAAAGTTCATAACAGAGGAACAGATTAAAGTTATTTTTTGCACAGATATAGTTTTATTCCGGGAAATATCTTATTGGAATATCTGATAAACATTAAAAGTCAGGTTCATAATAAAAATGCCTATAGTATCGCTTGTTTACACCATTTTCTAAGTAAATATGGATGGGAAATCTAGAAATACGATATTAAATACAAAATGGATACCTAAATATTATTTTAAACCATATTTAGGTTCACAAATGACGTCAGACCAACCAAATATAGAACGCCTGGTAGGATCGACTTATTTCAGCATTGAAATAATTGTAATTTTCAAAACAAATAATTATCCAATTATTGTAATATTACTTACAATTTAACGCGTTATATTCATGGCGTCTTGGTCTACGTATGCAATTAAATACGTCGGCAGTTTTTAACGGCGAAAAATCAATAATTTTTAACAGAACGAGAAAAATTTTTGTTCATATTTTTCCATCCAGACATTGTGTTAGAAGGAGACGACAATATGTTACTTAGTTCAATTTCAAACGTATACAACAATAAACGAAAGAGACGGCGAATGTTGCAACGAAACAAAAACAAAGTTATGTAATTATAATAATTTAATTACTCACGTATTATTTAGTCGATCCTTGCAATGGCGGTGTATTTATATTATAAAAACCGTATAAAACTAAAACACTGTGAATGCATTTTCATGCTAACCAAATATAGGTACGACGACCGCCATTTATACGCGTCGACTGCAGTTTGTTTTTAATTTTAAAAACTCGTCACGTGTTGTGTTGCCATGTTAAAAAATAAAAATAATCTATATATAAATATGTTTGTTTGTCCCTTATAGACCCAAAAATTACTGCACCGATCTTGTTATTGATTCATGGGGAAGCCAAGCAGTAGCTAGGAATCAATAATATTGTGGCGGCACATTGCTATTGAAAATATTGAATAGATTGTCATAATATACAACTTTCCAGCGACACGCGTTGTGGAGTATTCTTTTTACTCACAGTCGTTAGATTGTTGTGTGTATTGCCATTTCTATAATATCAATGTTCCTTATTTGACGAGTTATAAGCTGAGCAGTGACATTGAAATTTCACGATCCAAGCATATAATAAATTAATATATTTATATTATTATAATATAAAACAAAATACAGTCTCAAAATAATTTCAACTTAATTAAGTTATTTAATTACTGAACCGATATTGTACCGGTATTTATGATTGTATAGATTATTATATTAGATCACGATTAATTAAGTATAGCTCTCTCACTTGTAGGAGCGAGTATTAAAAGGAAAGCCTTTTCGAACAAAATCTGTACCTATCAAAATCTGAAAAGAAAGGAACTCGTTCGTGAAAAAAAATGTCTGTCGTATACTGTAGTTTTTTTTTATTTATTATTTTCTTTCTGCACGGGAGCCTTACTTTTACTTTTACTGTAGTTATAAAAATATAATGGATGCATACAAAAACCTTCTCGACAATTTATATTAAATAGGTAAATATTATATAAATAAAATTTTAATCTCAAAAAATATAATGCCTGTGGGATGGGGACATCCTATCAAAAAGAAAGAGAAATGTCTAGATAGTATGAAGAACATGCTATCATATTATGGTTTGGTTTGCCAATGGAACAGCAACGACCTACGAGAGTCGGCAGGGTGACTAGCTACTAACAGAAAAACTGTATGTTGAAATGTTGGTTGGCTCGTCAATGGATCACCTCCTGAATACTAAATAATATTTTATATGTGAAAGAGTGTTTGTTTGTTTGTCCTTCTTTTACGTTGAAACTGAGCAATGTCTCGTTATGATTTTTGTGCGGATATAATTGGAGGGCCGGAGAGTAACATAGGCTTTTTTTTCCAAAAAATAGGATATAAGAGGACTCAGTAAAGCACCTGCCTACCGAATATTGTATAGTTTTATAGCAATGGTGTAACATATATTTTAGCCACAGGACTATTTCTTCCTTTCTTCTATTTCCACGCTAGTGAAACCACGGGCAAAAGCTAGTTCTATAGAAAAAATATTTTTTGTTAATAAAATTTTAGTGTAGCAACATTTCTTAAATACGTGGAGGCTACATCATTTTAATTCCAGGCCATGAATTACATTTAAGAAAGTAATATAAATGGCGGTAAAATTAATTTTTGCCTTTTATTAATTACAGTCTTTTGTATTATAAAATCAGCTTATGTAGCTGGCGAGTCGCTCACATTTCAAATACTTTCATTCTTCAAGCTCAAGCATAATTAATATCCTATTCCTTCAGTGTGAATAAAAACATACTTCGTACTTTTAAAACTAGGAAACCGATTACGGAATTTAAAGTAGCAGGTGTACAACTCTTGCAAGGGTATTTATTTGAACACATACACACATACACAAGGCATAGAAATGTTTTTTTTATAGGGGAGTGGTCTTTTTTTTTACACAATCCCGACACCGGCCAATTTTATACGACTGGCGACATCTATTGGTGACTAGTTTAATATAATATATTTGACGGTTTTTTTCGAGTTTTTTTTTCTGGACTGGGTTTGATTGAGACACATACCTTCACGCCTGTTTCCCAAAGGGCTCAGCAGAGACCATGGAGCGCTACTTCTCTTGCTTCATACACATCCATACATCGTTTCATACATGCACATCTATTTTTAGTACTACGTATTTGACTTTTTTTAAGGATATTTGATCCGTCTTGGCCGTACTTTTCTTGCTGTTTTCGGTCGGTACTAAGGTTTATTTATATATTTGTTTAGTCATTCTGTCATCACAAATTTGTTCAACATGTCCAAACCATCTCAGCATTCCTCTTTCAATTTTATATACAACACTATCAGTCACTCCACATATTTCACGTACATCATTATTAATCCCTCTATCTCTGAGTGATCTTTCTTACGATCTTACAATTTCTTTCTTACATCTCAACAGCATTAATTTTACTAGCATGCTTCTTCTGCCATATCCAAGATTCACTTCCATACATTAATGTGGGTATTAGATACAACCGAGAGGTCCCACACAAATGCTGTTCATTCTGCCAGCTGGTAGGTTTTTTTTAAAGCGCCTCAGCGGCGTACCGACAAGCGCTGGACCCTACGCCTACAATAATTTGTAGAGAGGGGGCTCAGACTACACGAACAATAGGTTTTCTGCCAGCAAGTGCTTACAACCACTTTCTGTCGCCATCTCTCTACCTATAAGTGATAGAACTAAAACAGCATAATGTATATTAATTTTACTTTTAGTTGTAAGTTGTGTATTTTGGGTGACTGAGGGTAGGAAGATGTTGGTATTGGATTCCTCTCCAACGGTATCACTGACAACTCCGACACGTATCCAGGATGTCCTACGGCCATTATCACCTCTCCAGTGCTCGTGGTCCCATTTTTAGTAATATGTTTGATTCGTGGAATCTTTTATGTAAGTATGTTCCTTGATCGGGCCCGACCCGTGGTACAACTGCGATGTTCAACTGGTTGTACATGTTCATCAGGTCAGGATCTGATGATGGGATCCTGGAGAAATCAAGAACTCTTAAAATTTTGTAGGCTGTCGGGTTGTAGGGTAGCCAGGCCGGGTAGGTATAGCAGGAAAACTCGTAGTAAACTTTCACCATTCGTTTATTGGTCGAATTAACAAGGAAGGAACAAGCAGGAGCAGCAAAAGAACAACCAGTAAAAGGATCCGTAAGGAGCCAAGGAGAAGGAGCCGTAAGGAGAAGGAGCGCAAATACTTATTTGCGCTCCTTTTATATTAACATAGATATTAGTTCTTGAATATTGATTCAATACATTTTATATAGTTATTTACTTAGTTGATAAAATAGAAATATAATAAATTTTACAATTGGCAGAGTACTGCCTAAGTCAACAGTTTGTGAAGGAATGAGTAACATTTTAATTTAGGTTCCACACATCGAATATTTGAAAATAACATACAATGTTCTATTGAATTAAAATGAACAATATCGTGTTCTAAAATCAAAATAAATGCTATTTATGATGGCCAGCTTGTAAGCGGCCAGGAAAATAAGGTCGTATCATCACAATACCGGGGTTCCCCCGAAAAAATCCTGACCTTAATGAAGGATTTTATTCAGAGAATTAATAAAATAAAGTTTGATGATGAGACTTATATAAAAATACTAATGAATGAAATGAAAAGATACATTTACAAGTTTTATTATAAATAAAACTAATTATTTTACAAGAGAAACGATTTCCACAATCACACAAATCACAAACATTCATCTTCATTTAATCTGTTTAATCTGTTATTAGTAAGTACAGTAAACTCATTTATAATATAGAGTAATTCCCATTTAATAAGGAATGACTCAAAAACGTTCTCGAATTTAGTAAGGGCTTAGTTATACAGTTACCATCCGCTGTTTTAAGTTTATTTATATATAATACAATAGTCGAAGGCTTGTTTAAAGAGTCGCAATCCGCTCATACGAACACCCATGGGAAATACATCCACAGATATAATAAGTAGTAATAATAGACGAAGGCTTTTTTAACGAGTCGCAATCCGCTCTAAAAGACACCCATGAATACCCTGATATTCATAGATATAATAATAATAAACGAATGTTTATTTAAAGAGCCGTAATTTGCTCTAATAAACACCCATGGAAATACATCCACAGATATTAGATATAATATTTATAATAGACGAAGGCTTTTTTAAAGAGTCGCAATCCGCTCTAAATAATTACAAGTATTTACAATAAATGAAATGATGAGAATGAAATAAGGAAAATAGTAATTATTAATCATGGTTATATATTTTTAACCTGTAATTTGAAAATATGTAAAAGTTTTAGTTGTTTAGTTAAAATTATGTTTACAACCAAATTGTGAAATTGAAATAAATTTAACCTCCCTTGTAACCATAAGGTTATAAATACAATTTAATAAATTGTGAATAAAATAAAGAAAAATGTAAAATAATATAGATATAAAAAATTCCTTGGTTTAAGTAAGTGTAACTAAAAAAAATAATTATGAAATAAAATCAACGCATGCGTTAAGGTATGCGCTAACCCAAACTATCAACGAGCAAAGCCAGTGAAAAGCTAATAATATAAGTATATGAAATAAAATAATATTTGAATTTAAATCAACATGACTACCCCTAGTTGTAATAAGAGCGTAATCATATGTCTATGAAATAGACTTCATAGTAAATAACAATTGAAAATTAAAAGAAAATCGAACGTCGTCGATTCAAAATTTAAAAATTTGTCAATGACAAAGAAATTATATAGGATACATTTGAAAATCGAATATTCCAATGCAATATTGCCGAGCAAAACAAATTGTGTAAAACAAAGAAAAATCAAGTGAGTTCAAATTCTGATATCGAGGTGCTTTTATATGTATCATAATTTATTTGAAATTTATTATTATATATTAAATTTATTCTCGGAAATATTTTAATTGCCTTACTTATGTAAACTGTAGTGTGATATTAGAAATCATTAAAATAAGAATGGACAAATTGTTTTGGATATTTTAAAAATGTATTAAAAAAAATCGCAATTAATGAAATTTTGGAATTAAATAATATTTATTTATGTATTATTTTATGGAATCACGATAGACTTTTAGGTTAAAAATAAATATTATAGTAATTATAAGAAAAATTAATATATATTATTTTTCTTGAAAAAGTTACGACTATAAAAAGAACCTTTATCTATTAAGAAATATTGAATTGACGGGATAATATAACAGAAATAAAATTAATTATTAATAAATTTAAGTTATGGGAAGTAATCTATAGATTTCAGATATATATGATGAAAATCTCACATACAACCATACATTCAATGTGAATATATAATCTGAATTTACGAAATTAATAAGTGAATTTAATGTAAAATGATTCAAGAATACTGCCTTTGTATAGAAAAAAAATATCCTCTTCAATAATAGAATCTGACCCAAGATCATCAGACTTGTCAACCTCGAAGGTTTGCCGACATAACCTTGATTCAGAACCATCATCTCCAAGAAATATTCTACTGAATTTAAATAGAATTACGTTATATATTGAGATTATATAAACATTACAAATCCTGAAATAAAAGTTTGTATTAAGATAAATATTATGTTCCCTTACTTCGTTATTCTTTCTTCTTTATTCCTTCTTCCTGCAGCATTTTAATCACGTTTGGGCGCCATTTTCGGGTTGTAGGGTAGCCAGGCCGGGTAGGTATAGCAGGAAAACTCGTAGTAAACTTTCACCATTCGTTTATTGGTCGAATTAACAAGGAAGGAACAAGCAGGAGCAGCAAAAGAACAACCAGTAAAAGGATCCGTAAGGAGCCAAGGAGAAGGAGCCGTAAGGAGAAGGAGCGCAAATACTTATTTGCGCTCCTTTTATATTAACATAGATATTAGTTCTTGAATATTGATTCAATACATTTTATATAAGGTAGGTGCGGGTAATAAGGCCTGTCGGCTAATAAGGCCTAAGTAACAAAAATACGATTTAAAATGATC
Organism: Nemapogon koenigi; assembly: GCA_963924495.1. NCBI lineage: Eukaryota > Metazoa > Arthropoda > Insecta > Lepidoptera > Tineidae > Nemapogon > Nemapogon koenigi. Next base: position 6,424,431 of record OZ004658.1, read on the forward strand.
GTTGTCGCTCAAGATCACATTCGCAGGTAGCTAACACTCATAGATGGCGCCTCAAACTATAATGCGAATCGTTAGCTTGCTCGCTGCCACCATTGCAGCGAAATTCAGTGTGAGGAGCGGTTGTGCGGCACGAATAATAAGAAATCGTGCTAATCAATGGTAAGTATTTTTTGTAATATTACAGTTATATATATAATTTTGCGCTAGAGTTTTCTATTATTTCATGCTTCTACGACCTTTGATGTTTGAATAATATATCATGGTCCGAATAATGTTCTTTTTAGTTTTTCTTTACACACGTTGTCGGCGGTTATTAAGGCCTACCAAATTTGACCGTAGGCCTTATTATCCTCGTAATTATTTTGTATCAACTTTTGTCTGTTTTACAGTTTATTTCATGTCTTTCTCAAAATGTTATATAAGTAAATAAGATGGAATATAAATAAGTAATTACAACTGTTTACTAATTGTTTTATTGTTATTTTTAGTGACTTAACCACGATGCCCTCCAAAAGAGCATATTGTGGTCTGAAAATTACTTGGTGTCGGCTGATATGATAGTGACGATGGTGAAGAACATGTTCCGCTTGCTCAAGTAAAAAGAACAGCAGTCTGCTGAAAAAACAGCCTACACTGGCCAAAAATACTGAAAAAACACCAACAGTTAGAAGAAAAGCAGGGGAACTCCAGTCACTAAAGACCTGTTTTACAAGAACAAGGAAGAGAAGAAAATAAAAAAGACTTCAACCCTCAAAGGTAGAAGTGGTACAACTGGTACTAAACAGAACCAGGCGAGTTGTCGTGAGGAGGATAAGATGGCTGATATAAGGCAATGTTCTAAATGCGGCAAGTGGTATCATGAGCTGATATGATGCAGTGTCCTGATGGCTGATTTGTGGTTATTTTCAAGACTTAAGCTTGATTAATGCATATCTATTATTATTGATCTCAATTACCTAATAGACGCCCATTTTGATTATTTATGTATGTTAAAGTCTTAGGCCTTAATATCCTACCATAGTATAATAAGGCCTACTGACAAGGTTTTTAAAAATGCTTAATTTTGTGTTTGTTTACTGCAGAAGTTGCCATTTTCTGTATATATTTTATAGTAATAGATCTATAGGTTTAAGTAACATTAAAATTTGTTTATTCGGATACATAGTTTTTATTTTATTTCAAATCTCCCTTAGCTAGGCCTTATTACCCGCACCTACCTTAGTTATTTACTTAGTTGATAAAATAGAAATATAATAAATTTTACAATTGGCAGAGTACTGCCTAAGTCAACAGTTTGTGAAGGAATGAGTAAAATTTTAATTTAGGTTCCACACATCGGATATTTGAAAATAACATACAATGTTCTATTGAATTAAAATGAACAATATCGTGTTCTAGAATCAAAATAAATGCTATTTATGATGGCCAGCTTGTAAGCGGCCAGGAAAATAAGGTCGTATCATCACAAGGCACACTTGATGCGATTTGGGTATTTTTTTTATAGTGACTGCGTTTTGAAAGCGGTTTTTTTCTTCATTATATAAAATGTGGTTAGTTATATATTAACAAATTCCTAAAGGTTGTAGCTAAAGATGTCCAAATAAAAAACATATTTTTGTAATAATTTATTCTTTTAAATATATATTTCTATAATAGAAATCTGTTACGTGTTTTATACATAAATAGCTTGGTTCAACTCAACCATTTAAATTTAATAATAAATTAATAATTATTAATTAATAATACAGAATCCATGATTAATTAAAATAATAACAAGTTTATGAATTTAGCAATATCTTTGGTTAAGATTCATTCATTTGTGATTGAAGATTATAACATTTAATAAAATTATTAATATACAAAACAAAACAACTAATTAAATCATATTTAAATACAGCAAAGACGTATTCTATATTGCATGCGTTACTCAATTTCATACACTTAACAGATGCGTTAAGGCATGCGTCACGAGTATGTTTTCAATTTTTTCTTCAATTTCTTTGCTGTAATTAAAACATTTTTCGCTCAAACTTGCTTTAGTCCGAATTATAAGATGGACTAGAAAAAAAATGTTTACATGATTTCGCGTGCATAATTTAAAACGTATATATAATCACGGCATATCACAATACAGGGTTAATTAGTAATGAACAAAATAAGTACACGAGAAAAATGCGAAAAACTAATAATTAGATTCAGAAATGAAAACCGCTTGCATTACTTCCGATTTAGTTAAAAATCAACTAAAACTTAAATTGCTTTACCTAATTTATTGGTTCAAAAATAATATATATATGAATCCCACTATTCCGGTAAAATTATATTAAAACCAGCTATTAAAAGTCAAAACTTTAGACTAAGAGATTTCTTTGCCTAAATATAAAATTAAAAAACAACTGTCAACATATATAATGGGACAACCATGTCAATAGAAAATGGCGGCATTTTGAATCCGAACCAGGTAAAACAATATCTTTTCTTAAAACCTAAGTTACAATTTGCATCGAACACAATTTTTCATTCTGCCTGACGCGATTGTATTTAAATTTTATTGAGGAAAGTAAAATCGGTCAAAGGAGGTGAAGTACGCGCGGTAAAAATATCTCTATTTCTAATATATAAAATTTCCGTGTCACAAGTTAGTTGCCATACTCCTCCGAAACGGCTTGACCGATTTGTATGTTTTTTTTGTGTATATTCGGTAATGAGAATAGGTTGTAAACTATTTTTCACCCTCCTACCCCCGCCCCCATTTTTTAATCGCGATTTTAGTATTTTTGTATGAACAAAATCCAAAGTTAGTGGTAGTGATAGGGGTAGTGCAGGCAAGCCAACGTTTGGGCAGGACAACGTCTGCCGGGTCCGCTAGTATTAATATCTTACCGCTTATGACGAAAATTAAAGAAACAATCCAAAATTTATGTTTTCTTTATTATTTCGGTTGCAATTTTTTTTATTTATTATATTTCCATGTTATATTTGGTTGAGTATTATTGGCGAAAAGCAACTTGACATTTTTGCCATATAACTTTTGTATGAACTCAACGATATGTCAGATATATATATATATTATGAAATGCAGAAATTGTACCGTGCATCCTTCATTCCTTCACCACCCCATGTGTCTGTGAAATTATTGCTAAAATGTCAGTTAACTTTTAAATTTAAAAAACACACCGCGTCAGACATTTTTATTACCAGCCTAAACACACACAAACACGCCTATGAATGTTGCCATACAATAATGGATCATCCACAACCTTATATATCTATAGTGCGCGTCAAATAAGTTGAACCAGAACTCTGTATGTAACTTAAAAACTAAGAGATGTATTTTATTTTTCAAAGATTAAGTTATTTTTAGAAACTAATTTGAATATTTCTATATTCTATTGTATCGGCAAAAGTTTGAAATTTTTATTATTAAAAAACAACTGCATAGAAAACAAAAATAATCATCTTAAAATAGATTAATATTTGAAATAAAAATATAAAAAACATACCTTAATTTTTACTTTACATACAAAATTCACCAGATTGTGCGCAAGAGAGTCCACACAAATTGTATGAAGGGCAATCTAACCACAGCTCATCTTATTTGGCGCGAGATACACCAACTTATACTATATGTATATAGACAAAGGCAAGGTAGCTGATGCCACCTTATAAGTGACACTGAATTTTACTAAAAATATTGATACGCAAAAAAAAACACTAACAATTTTTTTTAACGAATCAACCAATCAAAAAGCTATACAGCCTGCGCAAATTGGCGGTTTTTATATTCAGCAAATAATATATCTTAGTTTTTTGGCCATTTCTCAATCGTCCGCCATTTTTTTACTGTCCAGTGTTACCTGTGGTAAAAATTCATTACTAGGTATAGTAACAATTCTACCACAAAGTGTGAACAGATTAAAAAATATATTATAACAGAGTGTTAATAAAAGCTAAGCCAAAAAATACAAAAAATAATGAGAAAAAAATACACCAAATGCACATAAAATCTATGTTTTATATAAGGAACATGTATATTTTTAATCAATCTCACACTACATTAAAATCATTAAAATCTAATAAAAATGGCCACATTAAGATTTAACAAAAAAAAAAAAAAACAGTGGATCAAAAAAACCTTCAAAGTTTTTTTCTCCCATTAATTGCACTAGAGGGTAAATTAGAAATAAATGTGTCGCGAACATTTTTTTTTATTTAAGGACGGATTTACTATTAAATATTTAACATTTATATATAGACATATCTTTTTGAGGTATATTTAATATTGTCTGCATTTTCATAGCAATATTTAATCAAAAACAATATTATGGATAATAAATATTTAATAAATTAACATTTAAAAATTAAACAAAACAACAATAAAATATGTTAAGCATATCCATAACATTCTTTTCAATTATTTTTTCTATCAAAATGCCCAATTCATTACATATATTATATTATATTTTACATTAGATACTATTTTTTTTACATTGGATAAATACTGTCAATTAATAATCTCTAATTGTTAAGCGACACATATATTTCCAACAATTAACAATAGCATTAGTAGGTATGTGAATATATGATTATTTCAAATATTAGACATAATAAAATTTATTTAAAGTACATATAAATACGCCCCTCTGATTATCTTTCAATAAATATAATCTATGTACAAAAATCTGTAACATTGCAATTGCGAGTGCATTAATAATATACAATTATGAAAATATCCATAAATTATTTTACTATATATTTATATAATTCATTCTACACAATTCACTGTAATTTTTTTTTAAATAACTAGTAAAAATATTTAGCAAAAGCATTCCAAGATATTTAAATAAACGCCGTCTAATACACATTTAAAAAAAAAACAACAAAAAAAACAAAAACAGGTTTTACATTTTTCCCCCAATTCCGGGCGAATGTCGGTAACATGCAACTTACAATTCAGTTGACAGATGCCTCAAGGCATGCGTGATTGCATACACTACTGAAGTCTAAATTGAGTTAATATATTTTTTTGCATGCACGCTTTCTAGGTTTGATGTGGCAAAAGACAGTTATCATTCAATAAGATTATTCGACAAAAAATACAATTTAGATCGAGAGGCGACCGCACAAAAACCCTACGTCATCAATACCTATATAAAAAAATCAATTACAAAATAAAAAACAGCTACTGGACCGATTTTGTTACTGTTTGCGCGATTAAATATGTTTAGGTGTACAAAACATCGCGCTATGTCTTTTGAGAGCCGAAGTTCATAGTATAATAGTAGCTTCAAAATATGTATATGCACGGGCTAAAAATGGCCACTGTTACTGGGGTCCCTGGCCACACCGCAAGGTAAAGCCGTGAAGATGTGTGTAAGAATGTATTTAATATAAATTTAAATATAAAAAACTAGGATTTCAAGCGATCACCTCCCAACCTATAACAGCTAATTTGAGTAAGGCATTCATATTCTATTTGGTAGTGACTATTTTTTTTTAAATCTACACATTTTATCAAAGACATTGGAATACAATTCGGTTTGCAAGAAAAAAAAACCAATCCCGGGAAAAGAAAAAAAATTACAGAACTTAAGAATTCATTGCAAATGTTATGTCAAAAGTTAATCTTTGTTTGTCCTTTCTAGACTCGAAACTATTGAACCGATTTTGTTGCTGTTAACGTTGCGTCTTTTGGGGGGCGAGCAGTAACCAATAATGTCAATGTTCCTTAATTGTAAATCTATCTATATATATAAAAATGAATTGCTGTTCGTTAGTCTCGCTAAAACTCCAGAACGTCTGAACAGATTTGGCTAATTCTTTTTTTGTTTTGTTCGTTACAACACAGGGGTGGTTTAGAAGAAAAAAAAGTTGGAAAATGTTAGTGGTAGAGGTAGGAGTAGTGGTAGGGGTAGGAGTAGTGGTAGGGGTAGGGGTAGGGATAGGAGTAGTGCAGGCAAGCCAACGTTTGGGCAGGACGTCTGCCGGGTCCGCTAGTTGTTACTAAAAATTACTTGTACAGTACGACCAGAGAAATAATGCGCATAGAAATCTTCGTCATACTTCGTATTTCCGACAAAAACCGAATCACAAAACGTAAGCGCCCTAAATTGTATTATGCGAAAGAAATTAGGTTTCAAATTATTCAATTCGGTATCGATGGGGACTTTCTACAATAGATTTAGGGCGCTCTACTAGATTGGCAATACAAAAGAGAAAGCGCATAGATACGCGTATGTTAAAGCGAGACAGATAGACGAGATTTGAATACTGTAACAGCCTAGCGTCAGTAGTAATTTTGCTTATTTTTGTAAAATATCCTGTTTTAAAGTATAATTTGGTGTTTAATAGACGTGATTAATTATGGTTAATGCAGTGCCTGGATGTAAGATGAAAAATCTTAACTTTTTGGTCTCGTTCTAATCGTGACATTATTGATTTTCACATACCATTTGCAACTACGTATTTAAGTTCTAAGCGACTTTTTCTGAAATTATCACCGATTGAGTGTTTGCCGGCAAACCGCACTGTATTCCAAGATGGCGCACACTGCATCCACATCAACGCAGCAGTCACTGCACGGCGGGCGCTACGAGCGACAGTTCTTCGTCAGCTCGTAGAAGAGCACGTACGCCTCCGAGGAGACCACGTTGCGGGACGAGATGTTCGACACTCTGGAACACAACAACACGAGATTTGTAGGAACAGACTTTTAATATGGACAGCTGGCTGCATTATGGGCTGGTTAGGTATAGCCTCACAAATACCATCGGCTAAACGAGGGAGACTTGGTCTTCAGCTGTGTACCCTGGAACCATAACACGTTTCGGAAGCTGTAAGGCAACTCGTGAAGCAAAACAATAAGCTGGCTACAAGTGGACAATGTTACTGGTGTCTCAGGCTCCACCGCTAGGTTTGTACACAAACACTGTGTAATAAGTCGAGTATTTTTGACGGATTTTTAATTATTTACCGAAAACTGTGAGCAAGTTCGTCCTTCTTTCACGTGAAATCAGAGCAACGGATAGACTTGATTTCTTGCACAGAGATAGTTGTAGGACCATTTTAATCCCGGGAAAATGTCTCATTCCCTCGTGAAAATTTAATATTTCGATAAACGACTTTTCCACCCGCGCGAAGCCGGGGCTGCGTGTCATCTATACTTCTATACTAATATTATAAAGAGGAAAGATCTGTATTTTTGTATGTTTGTAATGAATAAACTCAAAAACTACTGTGCCGATTTCAAAAATTCTTTCACCATTGGAAAGCTACATTCACCCTGAGTGACATAGGCTGTATTCCTTACATCGCGTGCGCTGCGAAAACTATTGATGATAGAACAAAATAATGTACTACGACTTTGCAGAACACATCATTATCTACAAAAAGTGTCGCGATAGTATATGTCTAACTATTATAGTTATGTCACAATAAGTGTTCTTTTATTTTAAAATTTTTATTAAAAAGCCGCCGCTAGAAAAGGCTCTTTATTTGTACCTTGCTATTAATCCTTATAGGGGTAGGGGTAGGTATAGGGTATATTTTATTTTGTTCGTAAATATCCACGGGCGAAGCCGGGGGCGGAATGCTAGTTTTTTTTATATAAAAGCTAGCTTTTAGCCCCGGCCTTTTCATTTCCTATCGCTGTGTTAAGTTCATATATTCATTAAACCTCGAAACCAATGAAAGAAATGACACGATTTTTTCAAACGACAAAACTGGCATAAAAACGGATTCGCTCTCTTTTGGCTCGAAATTCGAACTTGCGATTTTGTTTTGCTTACTATACAAAAATTACACATCCAATATCATATTTTCTTAAGTTTTTCGATATTCCCGAGATCAAGGAATCGAAATACATACAAATTCCTGAGAAGGAGTACGCCGTTTGGGAGGAAAGGTGTCAATAAAGTTTCGTAGAGCGCCATCCCGCTCTGTCTCGTTTTACAAAGATATTGGATTCCCACAGTATCCGCTGACACTCATACGAAATGTTGACGTTTGCTAAGTGCTATTGAATACGGGTGTTAGTCGAGAGACCCCCCCAAACTCACCTAGAGTCGTTATACTCGTGCCAATCCCCCGTGTACGGATGCTTGCAGTACGCCGTGTAGTGTCCAGAGTACGTGGTGCCTGAAACATGGCATATATTATTATTCACCAGCCTTCCGCCCTCGGCTTCGTCCGTGGATATGTTCGAATAAAATAAAATATAGCACTCAGGGATAATGTAGCTTCCTACAGGTCTTTAGGGTAAGAAAAATTGGAAATTTCGGGGAAAGTGCTTTTTATATGTGATTTTTGTATGAACTCCATACAAAATACCATAGTAATCAAAAAAGTTTGTATGGGCTCCACGGGAGAAGCCGGAGCAGGAAAGCTATAGGCAAACCACTGATAAAGTAGCACTCCCATGGTCCGCGCGGGTGAGAGGGGCGGGCGTGATTCTGCCATACACGATACGACGCGATATATCTGTTGTCGACGCGATCCACCTCAAAGATTTCAGTGTTCAAGCTATCCTTATACCAAATTTCATCAAAATCAAAACCTACTCAAAAGCCCGAGGTAAATCGCGTCGACAACAGACGCATCGAGCGAAACCTCGCATCGTGTATAGCAGAATCACGCCCGCCCCTCACCCCTCATGGACATGGGAGTGCTACTTTCTCAGCGGTTCACCTATAGGTATATAATGTTCAAGCTTCTGTCCGCGGTTTCACCCGCAGGGAAATAGATCCAAAAAGAAATAATTCCGTGGGTGTAACATGCACCTCCCCCGCCCTCTTTCGCGGTATAAAAAGTAGTATTCACTCTCTGACCCCTAAACTACCAACTTATCCAAACGAATCTATCCCACGGGAAACATACATTTTTTCGGGATAAAAAGTAGCTTATGTGCTATTCCAGACTATAATCTGTCTCTGTGCCAAGTTTCATCCAGATCCGTTCAGCCGTTCTGGCGTGATTGAGTAACAAACATACATACATCCGTACAAACTTTCGCGTTTATAATATTAGTGGGATGAGAAATACGCAACTCACCCGAGTGGTTGCTAACAGCGTACAAGTTGTATGTAGCCTCATGCCCGCGCGTCGCAGCGTACGGAGACATGTCCAGACCGTTATGGGGAAACTCCACGACCACGTTCAGCTTGCCGCGGAAACGCTCCGTGGGTGAAAATCTGAAATAATAACACCGTGTTAAGGGAGTATATATTTTGTTAGACGAAGAAATACACTACCAGACGACCAAGCGTCTCCGAAGTGTGAGACGCTTGGTTTTGCCTCATGCAAACGCGTTTACCCTCAGCGCACAGTCCTAGACGCAGACGGCGTAGGCTAAAACCAAGCATCTCCTAAGTGCGAGACGCTTTGACAACGCGTTATCCCCTCTACGTGCGTACAGCGGTAGGCGCAAACGGCGCAGGCCAAAATCAAGCGTCTCCTGAATTTTGAGACGTCTTGGTTTTACCCTAGTCTAACGCGCGAATAGATGTTTCACATCAAAAAAAGAACGATTAAAAAGTTATATAGACCCCATTTTGGGTAAAAGCCTTCTCCTTATTTTGCCATTCAACACATCCATTTATGTCCAGCACAGCAGACCACTGCGTCAACCCATCTTTCTTTGGGTCGGCCTCTTCCTTGACTTCCGCTTGGACCTGTCCATGCAGTTGTTGTTTTTGTCCACCTGTCATCTGCTCTTGCTCTTGAGTATTATTTATTATTATTCTCTTTATTTCAATTATTTCTTTAAATTATATTTTTACATATTTATATAAAAAGAAAGAAAACATAAAAATATATAGTAATATAAAATAATGAGTTATCCTCTGGAAGCGAGGTAAACACCCAAACTACCGGTGGTTAGGGCTGCAGAGAGAGGAACCTCCTCACAATACGTGCCGTGGAGTACTGCCTTCTGGATCTGGCCCTTGACCCAAGTGCTCAAGACTCCTAAGGTGACGGTCAAAACTCTTGGCAAACAGACCATTGACCGTCATGACTATCGGTACAATGATCGCCGACTTCACATCCCACATGTCGACAATCTCATGAGCCAAGTCAAGATATTTTGATTGTTTATCTTTCTCAGCTTTCACAACATTGTCGTCATGTGGGATAGTGACATCGATTATCATTGCAAGGCGCGCTGATCGATCTACCAACACAATATCAGGCTTATTGGCAACAATAGTTCTGTCTGTGATGATAGATCGATCCCAGTAGAGCGTGGCATGACCATTTTCAAGAACTGGTTCAGGCACATACATGTAATACGGTACTTCCGTGACTACAAGGTTGTATCGTAAAGCAAGTTGTTGGTGTATAATCCTGACTACTTGTGCCTGTGCAAATATTCGGCGTTGGCATGACGAGAACATCCGGAAATAACATGTCTGATTGACTCTCCGGGACGGTGGCAGCTGTCAGATGTCAGCCGTGCCGCGTCCTTCATGATGTATTTCCGGTAGTTATTCGTCTTGACAACTTCGTCCATAATTGCACAGGTAAAACCTTCGGTTTCTCGTTCTCCAAAGAGATCTCCGAAGCGTAGCCAGGTTACGGAAGTCTAAGGTCTACATCAGAACCATTTATTTATTATTCTCTTTATTTCACATATTTCTTTAAATTATATTTTTACATATTTGGGTATAAAAAAAAAACAAAAATATATAAAAATATAAAAAAAGGATTTATCCCCCCGGAAGCGAGGTTAATACCCAAACTACCGGTGGTTAGGGCTGCAGAGAGAGGAACTTCCTCACAATACGGGCCGTACTGAGGAGTACTGCCTTCTGGATCTGACCCTTGACCCAACTGTCAATCTCAAGTCTCCTAAGGTGACGGTCAAAACTCTTAGCAAAAAGACCATTGACCGTCACGACTATCGGTACAATGATTGCCGATTTCACATTCCACATGTCGACAATCTCGTGAGCCAAGTCAAGATATTTTGATTGTTTATCTGTCTCAGCTTTCACAAGATTGTCGTCATGTGGGATAGTGACATCGATTATCATTGCAAGGCGCGCTGATCGATCTACCAACACAATATCAGGCTTATTGGCAACAATAGTTCTGTCTGTGATGATAGATCGATCCCAGTAGAGCGTGGCATGACCATTTTCAAGAACTGGTTCAGGCACATACATGTAATACGGTACTTCCGTGACTACAAGGTTGTATCGCAAAGCAAGTTGTTGGTGTATAATCCTGGCTACTTGGTTGTGCCTGTGCAAGTACTCGCCGTTGGCAAGACTAGAACAACCGGAAATAACATGTCTGATTGACTCTCCAGGACGGTGGCATGCTCGACAGATGTCAGCCGTGCCGTCCTTAATTATGTATTTCCGGTAGTTATTCGTCTTGACAACTTCGTCCATAATTGCACAGGTAAAACCTTCGGTTTCTCCAAAGAGATCACCGAAGCGTAGCCAGGACACGGAAGTCAAAAGGTCTACATCAGAACCATGAAGAGCCTTGTAGAACCTTCCGTGTAACTCCTTGCTCTGCCATACCTCCTTGCGGTCATTGGTACTCAGTACTACAGGTTTGTGCCAGTTCTCTTTAGCCAAGGATAACGGGGTAAAGCCCTTGTCTACCTTGACCACATTTCCATGCATCACCCCCTCACTGTTGAGAAAATATTCTCTGAGACTGTATACCTCACGATTGTGGAGAGTCTTAGCGTTGAGAAAGCCACGACCTCCACATTTCCGTGGGATGTACAATCTCATTACAGATGAGCGTGGGTGATGCATACGATATGCGGTCAATAGTGTCCGAACTCGTCTGTCCAGGGCGTCCAGTTCAGTTTGAGTCCACTTGAGTATGCCAAAGGAATACAATAAGACAGGCATGACCCAACCATTAAAGGCACGCACTTTATTTCCGCCTGATAAAAGACTCTTCAGTACTTTTTTCAGGCGGCCATAGAAGCGTTCCTTCAAAGATTGTTTCATGTCTGTCTCATTGATTGCTATTGCCTGTGACATACCCAAATACTTGTAGGTTTCGTTTTCAGAGAGTGAATCAAGTTTTACAGAATCTGTGAGTTGTGTACTCTCAGATTCCGTTATCACTCCTCGCTTTACATGTATGATCGCACATTTGTCCAAACCAAACTCCATACTGATAGATTTACTAAAGTTTTCAGTTATCCTTAGTAAATCTATCAGTTGTGATTTGTTTTGGGCAAATAACTTCAAATCATCCATGTAAAGTAAGTGCGATATAACTTGACTCTCTCTCCGCAAACGGTAGCCTAGCCCTGAAACCCCTAGCAGTGTGCTGAGTGGGTTTAGGGCCAAGCAGAACCACAAGGGACTTAAACTATCGCCTTGGAATATACCCCGTTTAATCCTGATTAGTTCGTCGTCGCCGAAAGCTCTTCGGCATCCTGGATAGATGAGGACTGTTTTCCAGTGCCCCATACATGAGCTCAGAAAGGTGCGTAGAGTTGTATCGATTTTATACAACTCCAGCACCCTCATGAGCCAGGTATGTGGTACAGAGTATTTATTATTATTATTATATTGTGACAGATTAAATTAAAATTTTTACATTGTGTTCTCTATGTGGTACCTATACAGGTGTACAATATAATACATGTCCTGCCCATTTCCATTTTTATTATTACCAACCCTATTACTAAGGCCCCACTGTCCGTCCGTCTGTCACCAGGCTGTATTTCATGAACCGTGATAGTTAGACAGTTGAAATTTTCACAGATGATGTATTTCTGTTGCCGCTATAACAACAAATAATAAAAAACAGAATAAAATAAATATTTAAGGGGCCTCCCATACAACAAACGTGTTTTTTTGTCGTTTTTATAGATAATGGTACGGAAACCTTCGTGCGCGAGTTCTAATCGCACTTGGCCGGTTTTTGGTGCATGTTGTAGGAAATCTATAACTTTTGTATTGTTCCTAATGTCAGTGTTTCTTTGTTTGTCCATTTAAAATGCTACGTTCCATAACGTGTTAGCATGTCTGGATTTTGTTTCGTATGCATTTGTAATAGACCCAAGTTTGGCATTCATATGTCAAGCAAGGCAGCAAACAAGAGTCCATCGCTTTTCTCTTGATCCCTGAAAACTGAAAAACGTTCTGCGGTTGCCTCTCACCTCTTCAGATGTATGACGAGCACCTGAGGAAACTTCTGCACAGTAAACCACTTGAGGCACTTCCTCCTGACGCCGCACTTGGAGCAAGTCTGTAATGCAACAGTCATTCATTATATTATTAAATAATAACGGATTTTGTTGCGGTTTTCGCTATTAGATAGGTGGATTTACGAGTGTTAAACACGGACCTATTATGTTTAGGAGCTGAGCGTTAAAAGTGTTAGTTTTAAGGACATATCTGTCAAATCTGTCATAGATATAACAAATGTAGGAATTAATTGTGTAGAATAAAATGATCTACAAAAAAGTTAAAATATATATGTCTGTCCTAGGCTCCAAAACGGCTGAATGGATTTTGATAAAACTATCACGGATCATAGCTTCTGATTTTTGTTTCATATCGACATCCATAGATAAAAAATAATGCTTGGGTATAAAATTACAAATTCTTATGCCGTATATAAGAAATTTCCACACGAGAATCCGGGGCGGAATGCTAATAATAAACAATAGCCGGCGACCACTATAATGAATATTGAACACATTATAACACTATGTTCCCGCAAATTAGACTGTGGCGGCACATCGCGTCGCGTCGATAGATGTCGCACCGTTACTAACTCATTGAAACCTGTATCGCGTAATTGAAAATATTTAATAGATTGGCATATATGCAACTTTCCAACGATGTGCGTTGGGGAGTATTCCTTTTACTCATAGTCGTTGGATTGTTGTATGTATTGCCATTTCTATAAGACGTTTCACATTTGAAAACAACACAGTTAACCATTTTTCTAGAGCTCTGTCTCGCGACACAAAACGATACCAACGAAACCTAAGGTATTCTAATGGTCAATTTTGTGGCCAAATGAGCAGAAAATTTCATGTTGGTTGTTGTCCAGGAGACTGGTGTTGGTTGTTGGCCAGGGGACTGATAAATACAAAAAATAGATGTCTACGAGGACAAAGTCTACAAATTGAATGTTAAGCGTTGGACTTGAAACCAACTTTTCGTGCTTCGTAGGGCGAGTAAAACCGGCGACAGCACTTAAATAACAGATAAGTATGAAATATAACGGAAGAAATGAAAATCCTAATCCATTAAGTGCAGCAACAGGCTTGCCACCTGTTCTGTTTAATACGGGCCATTGGCTAAAACTGGACACGGTTACTGGTGATTTTGGCCACAACGCAAACTATAAAGGTCGTGATTTTTCGATTATTATGACAAACGAAATTATTTTGTTCTTATTTTAATGTTCTGTTTTTTAACATTCTTACCGGTTTCTCATCACCATCAAGCTCCTCCTCTCTGGTGAAGTGCTGCAGACATTGTTGAAGTTTCAAGTTGCCGGTGCGAGAGGGAATCGGTAAACTGGAAAAAGAAAATAAAAAAACCGGTAGGTAAAGCGCAAATCGAGCTAGGGTTCAGACTTTCTTTGCATGCATTCTTTTGTTATATCTCTGACGAATTAAGACAGCACACGCCATTACGCATGATTCACTAATAACTAAACATGATATATTTTACATCATGTCATGGCGGACAACGCACGCATGCTGGCGAATCCAGTTTAATCCCGTCCGCGCTGTGATGGTTGAGATTAGTCAGTGATTAATAAGACATATCACAGTCGGCGGGAATATCCTAGCTACCGATTAATCGGCTATTGTTACTGTGACGTCTATAATACTTGACATTGGCAAATCATCGATTAACATTGATGGAGCCATTATAAAATAAGAAGAAGCTAAACATGATAGGTCCTTGTTTAATACTCGTAAACTCGTGAATCGTATTTAAATCTTTGCACAGACAGAACTTAGTTTTCGACTAGTCATCAGACGTCTACAATACCTGAGGTCCCAAAACGGGTCGAAGGTGACACTGTCATGGTGACAATGCGTGCACCGCAATGTGGACTTGAGCTGACCCACGAAAATGTCACCCACCCGGCTGTCTTCCATACGTAGGTATCGAGACCACGCCTCCGCCGCTTTGGCAGAGTCACTGAAAATATACAGAATAACAATTTCAATGATTTAAAATATTAAAATGTAATATTATATTAGTTAAAAAGGTTAATATGGCTGAAGTGAAAGGAAATGCTGGCAGAGGACGACCTAGGTGTATTTTTAAAATTTATTGATCGAAGGAAGTTAAAAGTACACACAATCGCCGAGCATGTATGAAAGGTATGATTAATATAAAAGAAGCAAAAGAGGTATCACAGGATCGTAGCAAATGGCATTCTAGGAGGCTCCACTCTCGTGTCTTCGAGTTACGTGTCCCGCCCAACTCCACTTAAGACAATATTAATACGACAATACCCACCTCAGATTGTCATCGATTTCGGTCAGTATCGGTTTTGGCTTGATCGTCACTCGATTGACGTCCTCATGAAGGCCCTCCAGCAAGTAGCGGAGGAACTCCTGGAACAAGGACCGTGTTCAGATTAATATTCCCGGGGTAATGAGACATTTCACCGGGATAAAAAGTAGCCCATATCACTCTATAGTGCAAAAAATCACGTCGATGCACTGCTCGTTTTGACGTGAGATAAGGGACTTTTGCACCTATACGATGATATTAAAATTAATACAAATATCTAAGCGTAATAATAAGCCATTTACCTGTGCATCCTGCTGGCTGTACCCCATGAAGCGAGGCGCGAATCTCTGCACCTGAGACTTGAGCGCGGTGGTGTTCACCACAGAGTCTTTCTCCCCATCACGCCACAGCTCCTTGATGACGCTCGCGAAAGCTGGAAACAATAGTCAGTTTTTTTTTTCAAAATTCTAAATAACTAGTGAACCAATTTTCATTAAAACAAAACGGGACCAACTCGAAAGAATAATCTGTCGAATAAAATAGAAATGACGGAGAAATCCCTGTACATCCTAATCCATATTATTTAATATCCTTCTTTCACGTTACCCACATCCTTCTAGATTCTAGAGTGTGTGGGTTTGACAGAATACAGGGCTGCTCATCTCGGTGCCCCGAGGACCCTTCGGGAGGCATGTGGCTTCCTGGAGGAGCTGGGATGGCAGGAGTAACAGAATTCCTGCCTCACGCAAAATAGGCGCTAAGACGTCGAGTTGCGGAGACCGAGCCCGATAACCAGAATCTTCATTCACGTAACTACAGTACAGAGCAACGAATCTAAGCGATTATATTGCAAAGATATAATTTGAAGGCCGGAGAGTGACATATTTTTAAAAAAATATCGAAGGATTTCCGTCTGTCTATCTATCATCACGCCTTTTATTCCAAGATGGGTAGGCAGAGACTATCGAATGCCATTTGCTACGATCCTGACGTACCTCTTTCGCTTCTTTTATGTTCATCATACCTTTCATACTTTTAATATTTCCGTCTATCAATATTTTTTTTATGTTCTATAAAAGTACATCTGGGTCGTCCTCTGCCAGCATTTCCTTTCACTTCAGCCATATAAACCTTTTTAGTCAATCTTTCATCCTTCATTCTTTCAACGTGTCCAAACCAGCGTAATCTACTGTTCTTCATTTTAGTCACAACATCATCTTTCACTCCGCATTCGTCTCTAATGACATCGTTCTGGATGCGGTCAATACGTTTTATATTTTTATATCACATTTTTAAAAAATCCACGTGCAAAGCACGCACCGAATTGAGAACTTCCACAGTTTAAGTAATTTAAATCACACCGTCACGGTATGACTAAATCTACTAACTTATTCTCCTCACATCATGGAGTGGATACGACACAAAAAACGATCGAAAAAGTTTAATGAATAAAGTAAGCGTCAGAAGAATGTAGAAAGTAAACAAACATGGTTGCAACATTTTTCATGGATTATACCACATACATGTATTTCACCGAATATGAATATTTTCGGTCTACCAAAGCAGGTGTTTTGTTTGCGTTAAGCGCGCGAATTGACGCCATACAAATCGGATGTTTTGTTTTTTCAATTTTACGCGATAACTGCTAGCCTCGAAATTAAAATTGCTTTTCAAAGAAAAATTTCTCAAGAAAAGAAAATAACCAAAATTAATTAAGTTTTATGAAGCCTTGAACATTCTCAATTTCACTCGTATTTCAGCCTTTGCGACTGGAGTTCTCTTAATATATTTACTAATTTACAATTTTCTCGCCATTAAAAGATAGATAATTTCACATACTTTAAGAATATACTAACTAGAATTTGACAATTCTAATAGTTTTTGTTAAAACATAGAAAAGCCGAAGTCCTTTTTGTGTTTTTCGAAATACTGATTTTGTTAAGAAATCGTACTTTCTTGTGTCTGGTACGTGAATATTGGTCTATCTTATCCTTGGTTACCTTATCAATTTTAATAGTAGTCCATCTCGCTCACATCTTACTAAAGAGATATGGACAATATAACCCGCGCGTTAAAACTGAGTTAGTTGCGTTGTGATGCGTCGCCTTAAAGAAAATTTGTGGTAATCATTTGTGGCATGAGCGATATTTGAATCTAGGTCCCCCCACTTTCAAGACCAATTACACTATAAACATTCAATTTGTACAAATTTTGTCAGTCCCCTGGCCAACAACCAACACAAGTCCCCTGGCTAACAACCAACCTTTAATAAGGGCCCCTTTCATACAGCTGAGCGTGGTGTTGATCTCAGAGTTGATCTTGTCCTCGACGACGTACTCGAGCAGTGGCCGCGTGTTAGACAGACACTGTAGAACGCTGTTCATGAAGCATGTGTTACCGATGTTGCGTAGACCGTTCAGTCCTGAAAGTGAAAAAACGACAAATTAAAGTTGGGGGGTAAAATCGTGAAATGGGACATTAATTACAGCTATCGAAACCATGTTACGATTCCAGGGTACCCCAGCGGAAGACCAATAATCCGACAAACCACACTTAGAAGTAAATAAATTCTAATGCTGTCATCTATACTAATAAAAAAAAATTGTATGAACGCGCTAATATCTGGAACTACCAGTCGGATGTGAATATATTTTTGTATTTGATAGCCCAATTTTTGAGAAGGCTTTATAACATCACGCTAGTACCCAAAGGAGCAAATGCAACCCCAATGGGAGCCCCCTTAAATATTTATTTTAATCTGTTTTTTAGTATTTGTTGTTATAGCGGCAACAGAAATACATCATCTGTGAAAATTTCACCTGTCTAACTATCACGGTTCATCAGATACAGCCTGGTGATAGACGGACAGACAGACAAGACGGACGGACAGCGGAGTCTTAGTAATAGGGTTTCCGTTTTTACCCTTTGGGTACGGAACCCTAAAAAGAACTACCGTCATATACAGTCAGAATATTTCTTAGTAATTAGACTGCGTGATTGCGGACCCCTAATAAATAAAGACAGATAATTACCGCTCGTGTGACTGGCACCTTCGTACCGGCTCTCGTTCGATATATCAGATCTCTCGCTGCTGCGTCGCAGGCCGCTTGGTCCGCTTCTACCGCCTGCCAACTCCTGGAAGCAGACGCCGCTGGGCTCAGTAATGGTGGAAAAAATATCTATGTTCTGTCTCCCTCTAACATAATAGCTTGACTTTCATGAAGCGGGAGAGAAGGAGAGAAAGCAGGACAAAGTCGCGACAGATCTGTGTGCTGTGCGTGCGAGACCGCGCTACTAGTGTGAGTGAGACCCCCCGCAGCCTGGGGATTCGGGTAGCAGGCGGCGGGGTAAAGCAACCGTGTGCCTCTATCAGGGCTGGGGCTCTACGCTTGTAGCACGGAATAATAATTCAGGAGACAATTTTGTTATCTAAAATTTTTGTTAAAGCAATGATTACTACTACGCTACTAAGTAATATAAATTAATTATTTTTTTCAAGAATTGACAACCCAAAGCAGTTGCAAGGTCATTGATAGCTTTCTAAAGTAGGCCACACATTGGTCCGACATCGCACCGAAAATTTCCCATTCCGGCCGCCGTATGATCTAGGCGGACCGTTCGTTACAAAAATTGGACGAGTCTGTGGTCGGTTTCGGTGGTCCGTACGGCGACGCGCCGGGGATTGGATGAATGTCTGGTCACTTTTACACAGACAGGGCTGCGTTAGCAGTTATGTTCTGTGATTTTTGTCCTGCTTTCTCTCTATTGGACATCTCTTTCTACACCTAGTAAACAAACTCTTTCGTGTCATTCTAGCCAGGCACTCATACAATACGACAGAGAGAGACAAAACATTCTTCAAATCCTGCACGTTGATTCTGATCTCGCGAAATAGACATACCGCTAGTGATAAAGTACAACAAAGTTTGCTTGCAAGTTCTTGCACCATTTGTCTAAATCATAGATTCCCAACGGGGGCGGTACCGTCCCTAGTGGCCACGGTGGGGGCGGTAGCGGGTCCAAAGGCAAATGGGGGCTAATGTTTTTATTATAACATGTTTTGTATATTTAATTAATTAATAATTACGACCCTCTGCCACGACTACGAGGAGCACGATTAGAGAGAGAGAGAGATATAATTAATTTAATTTGTGATTATTAATAGATAATAGACGGACATATAAAATTGGTATAATTAATTATAATGTAAAAGGGGGCGTTAAATTTTTTTTTTGTAAAGGGGGGCGGTAGTCCATAAAAGGTTGGGAACCTATGGTTTAAATAGAATAGAGTTTTAGAAAGTTTAGAAAACTAGATTTATTTACTACATCAACACTTCGTGGTTTTGATTATCTTGGTCGGGTTGTATCACTAGCGGTATGTCTATTTCCTGAAGTCAGAATCAACGCGCAGGTGTAAAACAGGGTATTTGGTGAGTCTATATATATATTTTAATAAAATAAGTCACACGAGGATTTTAAAAAAATTGCTAGGTTTTTGAAATCTGGTGGTCCTTTACAATATAATATAAAGAAAAAAAACTTGGTAAGTTGTTAAAATTCATGCGTTGAAAAAAATTTGAGCCAAATTATTAAGGACATGCGTCACGTTTTGTATTAATAATTATAAAAACAAAATACTTGCCTTAGATCAAAACCTTTAAAAAAAATGCTTGTACTTACAAGACATACCTTTGTGTGTAAGCTCAATTAATTTAAAAAATAAATGTCAAAGTTAAAAAAATAAAATGTGAAAGTTCTTTTTATTGATAAATTAATTGAGTCCTTACGACAAATGAATAAGACAACCGTGACGAATTTGAATTAGACAAATACAATCATGCTGAACAACATGCTATACAAAACTTAAAAAGAAACTTAAAATTGTAGATTAATTTCTCGCAAAATAGCAAAAATATACATACCCAAACTACTATTTTAAGAGAAACTGTAGCGTTGCCCGAGATAAATACATAAATATTATATGCATAATTTTCTAATTAGGATTATATAAACTAAACCAAATCCATTGTCAAAATTAAATTCAAAAGACATCAATTATGTTGGAAACTTTTTCAATTCTACTCTGCGGACATGGGACCTTAAAAAAGTTCTTTATCAAGTATTCAAGTTTCCGATGCAGCATAATGCGTTTCACGAAAGAGTTCCCTCTGGGCAGCGATTTTCTAGATCGATGCCTCTGGGGTTATAAGAAGGAGGCGTCAAGCGGAAAGTCACCGAACAATAACTAAACCAAATCCATTGTCAAAATCAAATTCAAAATACATCAATTATGTTGGAAACTTTTTCAATTCTCCTCTGCGGACATGCGACCTTAAAAAACGTTCAAACGCCTGAAAAACGACACCTTAAAAAAGGTTCTTTATCAAGTAGTCAAGTTTCCGATGCAGCATAATGCGTTTCACGAAAGAGTTCCCTCTGGGGTTATAAGAAGGAGGCGTCAAGCGGAAAGTCACCGAACAATTTTTTCTGCCACTTTTGGCTTCTGTCGTTTTATTGTGGCAACGGATTTTACGTTATAATAATATGATGATTATGCTAAAATACAAACATAATAATTATAAATAATGATTGGAAACACTATGTTCCCGCAAATTAAACGTCTCTAGATCGCCTCTCCCAGTTAAAACATCACAAGTAACAATTTTTCTAGAGCTGTCTCGCGACTCAAAACCATACTAACGAAACCTAAGGTTCTAGCTGGTCAGTTTAACTGATTAAAGAGCAAACAATTGGCGAAAAGGGGAGCCCGTCTATGGCCCCTCCTTAGGCTTAGTACTCTATGCTTTAATGGTTATGGTTATGCTATGGGTTATACTTATCGGCTAATTAGCCGAGTGTAATTGGATAATTATTAATAAACAAAAAAGTTTAGAGTTGCAGGGGGTGAGCACTGGCGTGGATAACGTAATTCACTGGACAATCTGACAACTCACGACAGAAGAGTGATACCAACGGCGACGGGTACTCTTTCGTGAAACGCAATCTACCTTTAAAATAGGTTCTTTATAAAGTAATCTACATAAACTTTTAATTCGATTCCGGAGAAGATACATTAAGATGATGAAGAATATAACATGCTGTAGCTGTCGGCCATCTTATATCTGTCAAAAATATGCCAAATCTCAATTAATCCTAAAAACGTTTTAAAAACTATGGCCATTTAGAAGTCTTCCAATTTAAAATAATAACTATCAACAATTCGAGTTGAACATGTTGTTTCTAGGATTAATTGAGATTTGCCATATTTTTGACAGATATAACATGGCCGACAGTCACGGACTCTTAAATAAGGTTCTTTATCATATAGTCCACATAACAATTTGACGTCACGCTAGCCGACATGAGAAACGGCAGTAATTGAACGAGACCTTGACAACCGCTAGACCGAAACGGTACACAAAGAAACACAAACAAACATCACTATGTAACAAATATAACGTAATCCTTGAAGCAACAATTATTATATCAATTCTAGACTTTTTTATGAAAATTATATATTCTCCATTTTCTTTGCCAGCTCCTATAGAAGACAGGCGTGAAGTTATGAAGGCTTTTCTTACACCTAGTCTATTTGACATATTTATTACCAAACAGCAAAATATCAGGGACGTGTGAATTTACTGCCATTAAATACGATTTTTTTTATACCGAAAAAGAAACTGACATTTTTAGCAAAAGCGGAAAGAGATCAAGTAAATGAAAGAGTCCAGTGGATTAAAGGACTTTTGGACATTAAAAAAGACCTTTTCTTGTATTATGTACAATATTAGTTCACCCTCAACCAGGAATGTCATTCTTTATGCAAATTCAATGTAGAGCTCAACGATGAAATCGCATGCTTATATAAACATAACAGGTGGCATATTAAGAGCCATAACGTACCCATTTCAAGGTCAATATTAGGCGCGCCCAAAGTAAATTAAAAAGAAATAATTATATTATGTTTTGTGTCAATTTACTAGATTTATTATTTTACTATACATACCAGTTTATTTGATCAGAATAGAATTCATACTTTAAGAGATTTGCTCAAAAATAATAAAAAATAGACGCTCATTTATAATATTTTTTTTAGTGATTTTGCAATATATTTTTTCGTCATTTTATTAGATATTGGTCCCTAGATACCAAAATATATTTTTTCTGACTAATATATATTTACTAATTTGAAAATAGTGATTTTTCTCTTGAGCGCCTATTACTGCACCTCGTTTCATAAATAGCAGTATCTATTATTTTTAGAACAAGCGCGCGGACGTCAGACTTTCGTATTACAATACCATGTCGATTTATTATCTTTAGGTAGTGGAAACAGGCCATAATATTTCAATAATTAATATAAACTGAAGCGAGAGGTCAGGGTAAATGTGAGGAAAAAAGTAAAGGTTAAAATATTGAACTTTAATGCAAGGCCTATCTTACTTACACGTACCATCTACCTTTAATTGTATAAGCCCGGTTTAGCTATAAACGATTTAACTACATGCACTTAGTAGTACTAAATTTTAATTTAAGAAGTAACAGGAGGTTAGTAAAACTGGATTTAATGAAAATACATTTGCCACACCTCACGGAAACTGAGGGTAGATAATTAAAAAAAAACTCGACATTGAACAGAATTTGCATAGAGAATGGCAGCACCATAAACGCATCCCATACCATTCGATAACCACGGGGCAACGATACGGTGAAAGTAACGCACCCACAGTGCGCCCGACTCTTGTAGCGACATCTCGCGTGATCTATAGGAAACAATGAGGCAAATAAACAAAATCTTTAGGATCATGAATTTAAAGAAAAGTTTAATAAATAAATAAATAAATAATAAAATAAAAATCTTTTATTTCGGACAACTATGATCCATAATTTGTTAGTATTTTTATCTTAATCTATGCTATGCTAGCTCCAATTGCACTGACCCCGAGTTCAATTTTGTTGCGATGGCAATAAACTTTTTTTTTTTGAGATAAAACAATATTTATTACAATTTACGGACAAAAATATTAAAATTATAGTTATCGAAGCCACTTTTTGTTTTCAACAAAACTCTAGATGCGTATTCGCAACGAAATTAAACTTGTGATTCTAGTATTTGATAATAATAGGTAACTTGTTTTATGAGTAATTTTACAGTCCCTTGGCACAATCAATTAAACATAGTTGTATCACGGGACAGAAACGGACTTCTCTCGACATCTTAATACAATGTCAGCTGTATACGTAAGCTTAATAAAAAATCAATTGCTTTCGCTTTTGGTTAAAATAAAAAAGAATGAGAAAATAATATATTTAAAAAAAACATGGTAAAGTATACGACTAATATTGTTCCATGGTCGTTATGGTAAAGTAACTATTGACAGCCTGATAGGACATGATCAATCTTTTTCGATGTGAGCCTATACGCAGGTAAAGTCAGCGTTTTCAAGTATTTAATAGAAAAGTGTGATAGCAATTTTGACGCCAACTGTACACGCTCAAAGTCGACACGAAAACCATTCTTTCTTATTATATTTTCAAACTGTCCACATATGCCTAGTGGTTAGATTTGGTTAGCGAACAAACTGTCCAGGGTTCAGATCTTAGATCGAGCAAGATATTTGTACGGCAAAATGAGTTTGGATGACATTTTGTCTGTGATCAGAAACTAGTACTGTATCTGTATTTTTGCATGGAGTAACTTAATGTTTAAATGAATTCTTTCTTAAAACTTGTTTATGTAGTTCAAGATCTCTTCTTCTCTATAATATAATAACTGACTGAGGATAGTATAATATATAAAATAATGATTAATAGATCATTAATTAAGCGGTGATAATGGATCTTATTATTTGCAAAAGCGTAGTTCTGCTAAAATAAGTGGGCATATAAAATCATTAAATTACAATGGCAGTTTACGGATTCGTAATTTAGTCGGATTTATTTTAGCACGTGGTTTTCCGTAACGCTATCCTTTATGTGGACAGTTTAATTAATCAAAAATAAATAAAGTTAAAGCAATTGATTGAATACCCTAATTAGTTTACAGCTTACGTATACGGGTATAACAGTACCCTGGCTTTTAAATCGTATGACCGTGGCTCACATTCAGTAGATTCTTCAGGTGGTGCATTTATTCTGAAATATTATACTACCATTGGTTTAACTATATGAAAATTATAGGTGTGATAAAAAAATACTTGTGGGATGAGGCATTTGCAAATAGCTATTACGCAACCGGTAGAACAGGGGACTGATTGAAATTACATCCCATGGTTATGATTCAGAAAAATCATAATTATATTTTTTTGTTCATGTCTATTTTTTATACTATGGACCACAGAATAATATTAAATTATTACTATTAAATTATATTATTAGCATAGACTAGCTTTCTCGCGTTTCGCTTTAACGCTTTAACCCTTTAACGTTATATGAAAGAAATACCAACGAATACTACTTTCAGGGTCTTTCTTACTCACAATGTAAACTCAATAAACTGCAACTAAAATAATAAATAAAGGTCCATAGTTCGTTTTACTACCGTTACAGTTATTATATTTTGGATAACAATAAAATTGCTTTATACACACATTGCGAATCAGTCTACAAGTTAAAAAAAGAAAAGACAATATGGCATTAAAATCTCTCCCAAAAAAAGCGAGAGCAAAGTAAAATAAAAACTAGGAGCATAATGTTCCTAATTGCAATACAATGGTTGATTGAGATAGGCGTCATGACAATTTGCCCTTTTTGAATACGTATCAGCTATGTCTCTCTCCTTTTTACCTGTAGTCTTGAGGCCCCTTAATTTCTAACTACCGACTCTACAATTTAACACTCAAACCGCTGACCTGGTTCAATTTGACCCCAAACGCTCTCGCGCCGACTATCGGCAACTTGGACTGCACTTGAGCCGCCCCAACGATGTGCGCGGGCCGCACGCGCGAGTGAGTCAAGCGGGGGCGGGGCTCCTCGCCGTAGCAGCGGCGGCAACCGCAACGCATGTCTAGGCCATCGCAGCAGCGTGACCAACACGGCCAAACAGCTCAGCAATACGGCGCCGTCGCACCAAGTCAGCATAGAACGGTCAACCAGCCAATGTGAACGGTGACTCGTTTTGAAACAATTTTGAGACAATCTTGCATGAAATGGCCAGTGTAAACGCTCACTGATAAAGTCTATCGTATGAAAGGCCACTTCGGTTTTTTATCGGACCACATTAGTTAACCGGTCAATGTAAACGCTCACTGGTTTATTTAAATATAATTAACCATAAGACTTTGGTTAACGCTGTATATCAATTAATGTCTTTCACATATGAATGGCCACTTCATTGGACCACATCAGCATTGAACGGTTAACAGGCATTTACCCGAAGTTTTTACTAGTTAAATTAAGTTTTGAAGCAAGTCTCATTTAGGATAATTATTTCACCACACCTTTTCAGTTTTACAGTTTGTCACGCCAGCGGTAGACGGTTAAGCAATCAATTGGGGAGTTGGCAACACTAATTCAATGCAACCTCGTTGGATACAGTTTGTTCGAAACGTGTTTTTTTTTTAATTTTTGACAATGAGTCCCGGTCGAGATCAAAATTGGACGATCATTGTGCTGCTATTTTAAGTATCTACATTGTTTTGAAATAATTTCATCTAAGCTTTCAACATATAATATAACCTACAAAAATAATTGACCAAAGATCTCCACCCTATATTAAAAAATAAGAGGTTTCAATATTATGTCACGAATTTATCGCTTCAATAAATTCAAGGCACCAAAAACTCTCAAACACACCTGAAGGCTAATCACTAGCATATAGCGACAATTGGTAAATAAATATTATATAATCACTATGTAGCTGCTGGGTATACAAACTTTATTTTTTACTGAGAAAAAACGCAGCAGAGGACTGTTTTATATTTCTCTTCTAATCTAACAATCCCTTGTTTCCAGATCCAATTATGTATTTTTTGCAAATAACATACTCGCATTTAGTAGGTATCATGTCAAATCAAAAGCAACCCACAGGAATCAATAAGAAATATACATAAATATCATAAAATATTTTAATATTCAAGGTTAGAACTTTATGAAGGTGAATTTGACAAAAAATACTTACAATTTATTGATTAATATAAGAAACTTTGTAGAAGATAAATGTTGATTAATAATCTACCGACTATAGATTTGGCTGAAAACGACTAATCGGCCATAAAATTACAGACTATTTGGTCGATAGGTCCCCTTAACAAGTACCTGATTAATTGACAATTTGAAATGGTGTTGCAGGCCTATGTAAGTTACGTGATAACTGCATGTCTTGGGTTCGAAAGTCCTCCATTTTTCGCGTATTTTTAACCGAATTATTTTAATATATTTATTAATGTACAATTTTATGTCATTTATTTCATAGATAATTTTATATATTTTAAGAAAACATCAACTACAACTTGCTTTTTCTAATAGTTTTTGTATAATACTCATAAGTCCGAAATCCGTTTCGTGTATTATCAAAACCTTTGTTAATAAATCTTACTTTCTCATGTTTCTGGTACGTGAATCTTAGTCAATCTTATCTTATCCTTGGTTATCTTATCGATTTTAAAAGTAGTCCATCTTGCTCACATATTTCTAAAGAGATATGGACAAAATAAGTCGCGCGTAAAACTGGTATTTTAGTACCATATATTTCCGACTAAGCGCCGACTATAAAAGTGACCGCATAGCTGGCTTTACCGTACAAGTAAAATACCTCGTCGTTCGCGATAAAAAAAAAGTTAATCAAAATTAATGTAACCGTTTCGTTTCCTACTCTGGACAAACTTTACCTCTTATGTAGGTATATTAGTATAAATATACAAAAATAACGACTAAAACATAATTTTAATATTTTGTAATGTGCAAAGAGATCAAGTCATTCGGTAATAGATCAAGTAATACATTTTTTTTCAACGGCAGATAAATTCCAGGACATATTTTTCGGTTACAAAGATTTCGAGCTCTGATATTTTTTTATTGGAGATCTTTGGTCAACCATACAGGCCTTAACTGAATATACAGAAAAAACACATCACCACGAAAGATTTGAAACCGCAATTAAAAAAAAACTCTTTGACAAATAAAACTGACCGTCACGGATTGGTTGCGAATTTTCGTTTTAATTATTGTTTAGGCAAAGATTTCATCGAGAACATGCCCTAAAACACCTTTACCCTGGTGGGATTCGAACATATACATACACACACACACACATCTCCAAGACCTCTATACCTAACAGTGTTGGCCATATTGAACAGAACAGGTGGCAAGCCTATTGTGTAAAGTGTGTGTTTGTTTGTCCTTCACATAAAAATATCTAAGATCCTAATTATGTCACATTTAAAAAAAAAGTAAAAAAAAAAATATACCGATGTACTCAGCAAACATGAACTGTCGTCATGAAATCAAGAACTTGTCATACACTGATCAGTCACCTGAACCTTAGAGTCCATCATCGTGTCTTCCAAGTCTCCGCATCTCCACCACATTCATCATCACACACTTTTGACACTTCGACACGCGACAATACAAATCAATCGCTCTAAGATTCTAATATCAAACGTGCCGACTCTTAGCAATCGAACTATACTGTCGGAATATCCGACCCGAAAGTCCACGGGGAACATGGTTCTCAAAAATCCAATGAGATAAATAATCTCTCTAAGAGCGCGGTGCAATAGGTACTAAAACGTTAGAAATGGTACCAGCCAATGTCCATTGCCAAATTTCACAATCTATCAGTTATGCACAACTTATCTATAGACGATATATTCAGTGACAATAATCCCACTAATATTATAAACGCGAAAGTTTGTATGGATGTATGTTTGTTTGTTACTAAATCACGCCAGAACGGCTGAACGGATGTAGATGAATTTTTTTTTGCATAGTAGTAGTTTAGGGGTCAGAGAATGACATATACTACTTTTTTTACAGCGAAAGCGGGCGGGGGAAAGGCAAATTACAGCTTTCTTTTTGGATCTATTACCACGCGGGTGAAACCGCAGACAGAAGCTTGTCATAATATATTTTTTTATTTATATGTCTCAAGACAAGAGTGATGGACATTGGAACTAGGTTGCGACACTGAAGTGGAGATGGGCGGGACACGTAGCTCGAAGACACGAAGGTAAATGGACTAGAAAGGGCCATAGAAGTGACAGAGATGGAGTGACGACATCGTGAAGAGAGAGGGTAGAGCATGGAGGAGAACTGCGGAGGATAGGGAGAAGTGGCGCAATGCTGAGAAGGCATAAGTCCATCAGTGGACGGACGCTGGCTGAAGAACCATTTGGAAGGTTCAAGCTGAATTCCCTGGATCAGAATTATTCAAGCGACGCGTGTATTTGAAAGCCAAGCTCTTCATCCTTTCACATGCTAAAATTCTATATCATTAGAACTTTAAGAATTACAGAGTCAATGAGATGTTAAATTTTACTTACAATTTGCCGTGTCCATTCATACCCGTTTATCCGTATTTAAACACACACATATTCAATCCCACGACAGGTTTAGGGGTAAGGCAGAGATATCATTTTACAAGCCAACCCACAATTTGCAAGAAAAATAATAAGGAAAAAAATCACAGCAACACATTTAAAAGCGCTAAATTCGCAACCAATATTTAACTCATTTATATTATTAACAAAATACCGAATTACAATTAAACTAAATCTGTGTACAAATATCTCGAAAAATTAGTTTGACAGATTTCTTATTTTGACATTTGATATACTATTGACATGACTGTCAACTTTTCGAACGTACTTGCGTCCGCCTTTTAAAAGAAAAACTATGACAGCAACCAAGAAGTTTAACTAACTGTCCTGACACTTACTTCCTCCAGATTCATACATACATATACTCCCGCCTGACCCCTACCAGGATAGACAGACACTCCTTAGAGGTCCTTCCTCTAAATACCACGACCCAGACACACCTATCTTGCTTCCTCTATTCATACATACATATACTCACGCCTGACTCCCACCGGGGTAGAAAGAGTCTAAGGACCTCCACACGCCACGACCCAGACACACCTCTCTTGCTTTCTCCAGATTCATACATACATATACTCACGCCTGACTCCTACCAGGATAGACAGAGACTAAGGACCTCCAAATACCACGACCCAGACACACCTATCTTGCTTCTTTTAGATTCATACATACATATACTCATGCCTGACTCCTACCGGGATAGACAGAGACTAAGGACCTCCACATGCCACGACCCAGACACACTTCTCTTGCTTCCTCCAGATTCATACATACATATACTCACGCCTGACTCCTACCAGGATAGACAGAGACTAAGGACCTCCAAATACCACGACCCAGACACACCTATCTTGCTTCTTTTAGATTCATACATACATATACTCACGCCTGACTCCTACCGGGATAGACAGAGACTAAGGACCTCCACATGCCACGACCCAGACACACTTCTCTTGCTTCCTCCAGATTCATACATACATATACTCACGCCTGACTCCTACCGGGATAGACAGAGACTGAGGACCTCCACATGCCACGACCCAGACACACTTCTCTTGCTTCCTCCAGATTCATACATACATATACTCACGCCTGACTCCTACCAGGATAGACAGAGACTAAGGACCTCCACATGCCACGACCCAGACACACTTCTCTTGCTTCCTCCAGATTCATACATACATATACTCACGCCTGAATCCCACCGGGGTAGACAGATACTAAGGACCTCCACATGCCACGACCCAGACACACCTCTCTTGCTTCCTCCAGATTCATACATACATATACCCAATATCCGCCGGCACACATATATAGTTAGACACGTCACACATTTTCACTGTCTACGAGGTATTTTTAGCAAGCATGTGGGTAATGAGCGCGTGGGGACAGATCTGGCGATCGCCAGCCGAATATTATTGTTCGGATAATTCGCACGTGTCGCTATCATTTAAAACACCATTATTTAACGCATGCTCACGCCTTAATTCCCTTGGGAATAGGCAGAGAAAGAGTGACCAAAGATATCTACTCGCCACGATCCTATGACGTACCCCTTCAAGATTTCAAATCCATACATTTTTCATGCACACTCTTCGATTTCGAGTGGTTAGTATGTGAATTGCGTCCTTGATCAACTCTTCCATCACATCTGTTTCTATATAAACCAGCTTTGCTGTATGGCAGCGAAGTAGAAACATAGTCCATATTAAACGGAACAGGTGGCAAGTCTGTTGTTGTCACAAGTAAGTTTTGAATCCGGGGGGCGTGTTTGAACACAGATCTGTGGTGTGCTAGAGCACGCAATATTTTAGCCCAAAACCGTTGGAGTGTTCAGCGCGTGGAGCACTCTGAAACGTGCAATGGTTTAAGACCGAATTCAGCATTAATTTAGTTAGAAATCATTGTGTGGTGTAGCCATAAAGTTGCTCTAAGAAAATAAAAAATCTAGGAGCCAATAATTTAGGCTGTCGATATGTATCTATCAAAAATATGGCAAATCTCAATGAATCCTAGAAAAATGAGTACATTTATACAACATTTTCAACTCAAATTGTTGATAGTTATTATTTTAAATTGGATTAAACCATATTTTCATTATTAAGACTTTTAAATAGCCATTTTTAAAGCGCATTAGCAATGTTTGTTTTAAAAACTACAGCTATTTAAAACCCTACATAATGAAAATCTAACTAATCCCATTTAAAATAAAAACTATCAGCAATTGGAGTTGTTCTAAATGTTGTATAAATATACTCATTTTTCTAGGATTAATTGAGATTTGCCATATTTTTGACAGAAGTAAGATGGCCGACTGCGAAGGACCCCTAATATTTAAATTTTCCCCCAAACGCACACAGTTCCGTTTGCCCGACGCACTCACGCACACAAATAAATGACCTCAATAGACAAATGCCAACGAACCCGGCTCTTTTTTCAACACATTTGTCTAACCAAGGAGATTTTAAATTTTTAAATCGCCACGGAAACTACAACGATTCCGTGCTTGATGGAAATCACTTCGTCTCCCTTTCCAGTGGGGTTAGCTTACTGAGTACAGATATGTGCAATGTCTTTGCCAGACCCACCAATTTCCTCGACATTCTAGTGTTGGGCATTCTCAAGCCAAGCCATCCTTGGGTGGCAATTGGTGTGAACCCGTCGTTTTTGGAATTGGGTTATTATCACCAGAGGCCATCTGTAAACGTTCTGTCCTGTCCTCACACGCTTCGTGATGTATTAAAAGTTTAAACTTCAACTCAAACTAATTCAAAATTTAAAGTGACGTCACTGTTTTTTTATGGGAAAGAAAGAGAAAAAAGTGACCTGAAAGGGGTTTAGTAGTGTGACGTCACTTTTTTTTCTGCAATTGCCCCCTGACTCAAGTCCAAAGCACTTTATTTTGACCAATTTATAACATCGCGAAATTTTGTTTGTTATTTTATTAATTTAATTTTAAGGCAGATAAACAGAGCATTTTTCAAATGCAGATATCTAATAATTATTAGATAGATAACAAATATAAAATTTTCTGTAAGATAAATAAATTCACACATGGCTCCCGGAAATCTTTCAGTATACATTATTACGTTACATTTATAAACACGGGCGAAGCCGGAGCAGAAAGCTATTAAGAGTATAGTGTACCGCGTCCATGTCCATACAAACGGAGAAAACGTTTTACTACCCCTAAATATTATTTAATTTTAACGATTTTGTAATATGTCACTGACATAGTGAAAAACTACGTACGTATTTTTTCCTTTTATCAAAATTCGTAATAGGTCAAAAGTTATAAGCCCCTCAAATCTCGGTTTTTTTGGTTCATAACTTGCTGGTAATAAACCGTCTGTATTTGAGAAACAAAGCAAAATTTCAAAAAAAGCAAAACGTACGTACGTACGTAGATTATAATCTGCTAAAACGTTTGACACCAAAATTATAAGGTTTCGTTATAGTTTAGCAGGTGTAAATCGTTTTCGCCCAAAACGCAATTTTCAACGAAGAACATACCTACAAACACTCACGAGCTGCAGTGCTCTCTGTCGCACTGATGCCCGGGGGAAGAGCGCGCTTGAGACAGAATATGATTTTCTAAATACCTATTTCGCTGCGTACGCTGAGCTACACGATCCTCGTAATATTGAACAAATAGACCTACCGACACTGGAAGAAGTGACAGAAAATATCGACGAAGTAATATTAGGACAATGAGATCAGAAATGAAACGCAGACCTGAAAAAGATATTAAAAACCAAAATAACTACAAATACCGTCATGCCAATAAATTACTTATTGAACGAAAATGACGCAAATAATAAAACAAACCTATTACACCTAAAGCCGAAAGCAGAATCCTGTGCTAATTTTAAGAAAAAAAAATAGTAACACAAACGTTCGGAAATCCGAGAGTGCTTAACATTAACGAACCAACCACACAGTATGAGAACAAAAAAAAAAGAGCCAATATTGAAAAAAAAAAGAATGCGGTGCGTTAAAAAAAATCTACATACCGATTTCATGTCCTCGTAGTCTTTCTCAATCGCCTTTCTTCTCGCTGATGGTGTGTCAGGGCTTGAATCTTCAGTTAAATCGCTGGAAGTACTTTCTATGCTGGTCTCCATTTTTCCAATATCATCCCCATTGGTTATAATTTCCGAACGATTCTCATGAATTTTGCAATCCGTCTCGTCAGTGCCACGCTTCATCAGATAGTTTTCGTGTTCGAAAGTTTTATTCTCAAAGCCCGTACCACTAGGCGATTCCACATCATGTCCTAGTATTAAAATATTGCTGTCGATAGGTGAAGTTTTAGTTTTGCCTATCGGAGATTCACTTTGGTTAAGGACATCGTTTATTTGGTTGTTATATTCGAGCATTGTTTTAGGACTGGACGTACCAGTAGCGATAGGCTGAGAGTTTTGTATGTAAGAAGCGATGTTAGAAGTTTTAGGCGTTTTCACCTGTTTCTCAATATCATTCTTCAATTCCCTTGCTTTAAGGCTATCCGAATTGGTTTTGTTATATCGCTTGCGTTCGGAGTAATCAGCATCGCCGTTCTCCACTTGTATGACTGTTGATTTTTCCAGAATTTTTCCAATAGGATTGTTCGGGTCTAATTGACTTCGGATTGAAGCGAGACGCTCGCTCGGCAACTTCGCTGTCAGCGACGTAGTCATATCGCTCTTATCGATAGCCGGTTTTGATAACGACACCGGTTCGGATATGGTCTTACTTATCGATATATCGGAGTTAGAGTTGGACCTGGAGCTGGAGCCTGTTTCCCACCGATTCTTATCGATACTCGGCAAATGTATCGGCACTGGTTTATCGTCTCCGAGTACAATTTTGGTGTACCCTGATGTGCCGTTTTCGCTTTTTAACTGACTAAGATAATCTACAGATTTGGTTTGGTACCTCGTATCGTTAGTCGGCAATTTGGTGACTGTCATCTTTTGATCGAATCGTTTCCTTATCTCCGAGACGGAAGGGACTTCATTGCCATTGGTGTCAGTCACCCCGTTGGTGATAGATCCTCGCTTGGTTGTGGTGAATGTTGGCGATCCCTCCTTGTAGCGATGCCTGCTTGATTCCGGCCTCTGCGCAACACGGTTTCGTTTCTATACTAATTTATTTTTTTAAAGAGAAATCAAAATCAAAAATGCGCTAAATGGCGTGTGTTAGTTCAACATTTACTTGGACATGCTACAGAAAATGTATCGTGAACTCTTTTTAATTGAAAAAAAAAAAAAAAAGATCTAAAGTTACAAATTACTATGACAGTACCAAATGAAAGGCTATATTAAAATAACAAAAAAATTACCAAATTATGAAAGAAAAAGTTTTTTAAAAGCCTTTCGAATGATACTAAATGGTACTAATTGTTCGTCGGTAAGCTAGAGAAATTTTAACGAATGGCTCTTTTGTGAGTGCAATGTTAATATGAACATAAACACACGCGCACACACAAAATTCCGTTCACGTGAAACTGGACGTAAAACTGAACGGTTTTAAATCCAGCACCACAGTCAACGGACCTAACAGCGAAACAACCGTTTCATCTACCGTCAAAATTAGAACAACAGAACGTTGAAAATTTAAATAAAACGGTTATTTCCTCTTTTGTTTTTAATTAAAAAAGAAAAGGCAATCACCTCGCTGATAGTTCCGGCCGTAGTCCTGGGCTTCCTCGTGCTTCTAACATCAGAAGCTGGCGGCCTTCCAATATCAGTCGATATGGATTTAGACCTTAGGATCTCTCCATAAGTGCCATTATTCTGGCTCTGAGCGATACGCTGGCTTAAAGGCACATAGTTGGCCGGCGAATATTTATTATAAAGCTCAGCTGTGGACATAGCCAACGCCGCTGTGCTTATGACACTTCGCTTTCTCGCTTCTGTGGACGTAGGCTTACCGTCACTTCTCGGTATGGACACATCCCTGGACCGAGATTCGCTTCTTTCTGACCTGTATCTACTAGAAATGCCACTATCGGAATCCGTCGCACTCGGCGCTCTGGTGCCTCGAGAATATTCCACCAGCGACGTCTTTCTCTCCCGCTTGCCATCAACATCGGAATACCTCGACCGGTATTCCGTGGTCCTGTCGCCACAAGTGTTTCTAATTGATGACGTGACATAATTGCCACTGCTGGACCTAAAATAGGGTTTGTCGAGGCTCGACGATGAAGATAAGGTGGATCTGTAGGAACTGCTGGTCAGGGTGCTTCCAGAAGTGGAATAACGGCTCGGCGATACTACAGGCATTTTGGCTTATATTGTTATTATTGCTTATAGGTAAATATTCTCACTCGGTCATATTATTATTTAGTGTTTTTATTTATATATTTTTCGTCTGGACGGCGGGGGCAATATAAGCATCTTAGTTACGGCACTAATCTTGATTCTGAAACAAAATACACTTGTTTAGATTATTTTTTACATTTTTTTTTAAATTAAAAGCTCATGTACTACCAGAGCATTAGTGGAGATACACTTGAAAAAAGTTTCGCTCAATGCTTTACTGCATTTCCTTATTCATTCAGATTATATCAGAATAAAAAGAGAGAACAAGGTTTCGGGAGCTGTAAAGCAACCCGTGAAGAAAAAAAATTAATGACATTACGGTTGATTTTGTGTAACTGAATTATCAAGTTATGATGTTCAGTCAATATCAAAATATAACAATGGAAAAAAATAAGGCAGTTGAGATTTGATGTGATTGGTTAACAAATTGAAAGTCATTGAACTTTTATATGATTAGTGGTGTTAGAAAGGAAACAAAGTGAAAAGTTTAATGAACAAGCGAATATAGACTTTAAGGTGTCCTTCCAATCCTGCACTTAATAGTACATAGTCCGACAAAACATTTAGAGGCTTTTAGATCTAAATATGCCTCAACAGAACTGGCCACTCGTTAGGTATAGCTTCACAAATACCATCGGCTAAGGTTGGTTTGGTGGGTGTTACTCGCAGCTAACATCTGAACCGCCATAAAGTTTGAATGTATCTATACTCAATTTGATAGCCCAATTTTTGGGGAAGGTATAGGCTATTCAACATCACGCTATATACCCAAGGGGGTGAATTGTATTCCTAATACAACGCTTACGAAGTGGCGGGCAATAAGAGAAGAGAGATAAATAGAGGGCCGGAAACTGAAGTAACATAGGTTATTTTTTATCCTGAAAACTTTCACGGACGAAGCCGGGAGGGAAAACCAGTACAGTGTAAGTTTGTTATAATATATTTAACTATAGGTTGACCGCTGAGAAAGTAACACTCCCATGTCCATGAGGGGTGAGGGGCGGGCGTGATTCTGGTATACACGATGCGAGCCTCATTGCGAGGTTTCGCGCGATGTGTCTGTTGTCGACGCGATTTACCTCGGGCTTTTGCGGGAAGGTTTTGATTTTGATGAAATTTGGTATGAGGATAGCTTGAACCCTGAAATATTTGAGGTGGATCGCGTCGACAACAGATATATCGCGTGAAACTTCGTATCGTGTATGGCAGAATCACGCCCGCCCCTCTCACCCGCGCGGACCATGGGAGTGCTACTTTCTCAATAGTTTACCTATAAAAGTCTGATCTTCTTCTTCTTTCATTATGGCTCCACCAATGTTAATCTATGATTAGCCAATGTCAAGTATTATAGTATACTGTCGACCGCCCGCGTAGAATCTATTGTGCACAGGTTAGAGATAAGTTGTGTAAACAGGCCTTAAATCTCTTAAAACCAAAGAAATGTCACGATTTTTTCAAACGACAACACTGGCATAGACAATGTGTTCGCTCTCTTTTGGCTCGAAATTCAAACTTGCGATTTTATTTTGCTTACTATACAAAAATGACACACCCAATATCATATTTTCTTAAGTTTTCCGCGATTGCCGAAATCACATTCCTAAGAAGTACGCCGTTTGGGGGAAAAACGTGTCAAGAAAGTTTTGTAGAGCGCCATCCCGCTCTCTCTCGTTTTTTTTATCCCGTTCTGGTTTTTCGATTTTATTATATAGATATGCCGATTAAACGGTATCTAAGATGATCCCGCCGACTGTGATATGTCTTATTAATCACAACTATCACAGCAACCGGATTTCCCATCATTTCACCACGGAACGCGTGCGTCGGTCGCCATGACATGAGGTAGAACCCAAGTCTGATCTTGATTCATTGTCTGCGAGCTGTCACATTTACTTTAGTAATATAACTTTTTATCTAAAAATATTTAGTATTCAAGGATACACGCATAGATAACAAGAAAAATAAATACAATATTATAGTGTCTGTGTGATCTTACAATTTTAAGGTATTAAGGAAATTTTCACAAAATTTATCTCCCCCTACATTACCCACTTAGTAGTTCACGGGTTGCCTTACAGCTTTTAGCCGATGGTATTTGTGAGGCTATACCTAACGAGTGGCCAGTTCTGTTGAGGTATCTTTAGTTAGATGGAAAAGTCAATGGGTTTTTAAATTAAAAACTTATGTACCTACCTACTATCAGGAGCAGGACCACTAGAAAAAAAAATCATTGAGCTTTAATGTGATAGGTTGGCACTAGAAATGAAACAAGATGAAAACTTCAATGTGCAAGCAAATATAGCCTTTACGGGGTCCTACCAATGCTGCTTCTGATTGTACATAATCTGACAAACCACACTTAGAGGCTTTTCCATCTAAATATCATCATCATCATCATCATTAACCTTTAAAGATCCACTGCTGGATCATTGGTCTCTCTCTAGCGCACCATTTTAGTGGTGCTCATTGAGAGGAATTGCCATAGTCACCACGCTTGGCAGGCGGGTTGGTGACCGGACGGACGCCGGCTTTAAGTGCTCTCCGAAGCACGAGGAGTCGATTTAAGCACATATTCTTAGCATTTTGGTAGCGAATAGGAATAATTTACACAACTTTTAAAGAATGTTATCAATATATTTACATAATAAAATTACGCAGTTATCACATTTGTATCTTATCTAGATACTATTAGGATGGCTCCATCAAACTTTTTGATGA
This sequence comes from Nemapogon koenigi, assembly GCA_963924495.1. Taxonomy (NCBI): domain Eukaryota; kingdom Metazoa; phylum Arthropoda; class Insecta; order Lepidoptera; family Tineidae; genus Nemapogon; species Nemapogon koenigi. The sequence goes on from OZ004658.1 coordinate 6,462,464, forward strand.
ATTGAATTATATATCTATTAGATCTATCATCACGCCTTTCATCCCAAGAGGGGTAGGCAGACAATCTAAAGCCATTTGTTACGATCCTGATATACCTCTTTCGCCTCTTTATATTCAACATACCTTTCATACATGCTCGAATTTCATTATGGTAAGTAACTTTAGATATCCATTAGACTCTCATTTTGATGATTAGAGGCAAGTCTCCCTTAGTTACATGCATGGGAAATGGGTCCATTGGACCACTTATAAAAAAATTTAGTTAAAAAGTTAAGTCAATCATCTATTGTAAATATAGAAAGAAATAAAATATTATTTATTTTAATTGTTGTTTTGACATAAAGTAATTTTAACAATAAAATTTAGAAGGAATCATAAATAAAGAAGGACACATTTATCTAAAAAGGTTTATATGGCTGAAGTGAAAGTAAATGCTGGCAGAGGACAACCTAGGTGTACTTTTATTGAACATAAGTGTGATTTGTTGGATTATGTACCTACATAAGTTTTAATTATAAGAAACCCATGGGTAGGTACATGGATCTGGGATCAAACCTGTGGTCTGCCTAGTTAATACCAGACGTCTTAACCACTTGGCTACTGACACACACCTTATATTAATATCACATAATAATTATTAGCAAACCATGGTTTAAATGTTTGTCACTTTTGCTAGCAATATTGATTTAGTCATATATTTGCTATTCATCATAGTTATATAGTGAAAAAAGGTCTGTTTCCAAACTTTGTTTACTTTTTCAGCAAGAAATATCTATCTATCATCACACCTTTCATCCCAAAAGGGGTAGGCTGAGAGAATTGAATGCTATTGGCAAAAATAACTAAATTAATATATATTGTGACACATATAAAGTGCCTATTCATTCTTTTAAGTGTAATATGATACCATATATAATTATTGAAGTATTTAAGCACTAATTACATTGAAATTGGGTTGAAATTCAAATAATAAATGCTAGAAAGTAGTAAAACATCAAGTCACCGTGCAAATACTAAAAATAAACATTATATTTTTAGACATTGTATTTCAATGAGACACGGAGAAATGTCCGCCGCATTAAATGCTATTTGCACTAATTTAATATTACAATTTATAATTTAATAATAATGTATGTAGTCACTTCTTTAAAAGTTATTATCTGGTATGAATGCTGAGAGACCTTGGATTTTGTATATAGCATATTTAAGCACTAAAACAATGTAAATGTTATATTTTATATGTAATTTACTATTGGAAATAATAATAATATAAAGAAATATAAATAATACTCACAATTTATGATTATTTAATTAAAAAAACAGTGGTATATCCACAAATCCATGCACTGTTTCCTCGTTAGCAATATATTGGTAGAATCACTTATAATTCACTCGCGACGTATTTCAAACTATGTGTTTAAATAAATATTAAATTAATAGCAATAATTGATATAATTGTGTATTTTTCCTTTACAGCTGCATGTAATTTTAGAAGGCTGTGAAAGTGACGTCATAACAAAATGTTGGCAATCCTATTTTTATGCCATTTCTTTTCCATAGTGAAAAACACAGCTGAAAATCGTCTTTATAATATATAGAGTTACTCGAATTTCAACCTTAAAGCAAACACATAGAGTTGCAATTTATATGGCAATAAGTTTATTAAATTGACTTCATCAGCATATTGCCAGACTAAAAAATTAAGTATGAGTCATGATTTTTTTTTAAATTTTATGTTTGTCTTTAATTTAGTTTAACTCATGTGATCTATTTCAATTATAATATAATTCAAAGACCAACAATTTTAAGATTATGTTAAATTAAATTAAGTAAATATCATCAAAAAGTTGCTATATTATAAATATAAAATCAATATAGACGAAACAAACTAGATGGTTGTTGCTACTTGTCAACAGATGACAGCGCTAACAAAAATTTAATATTTGTTTTTGTTATTTGCTCCTAGATGTCGCTAGTAGTATAATAAAAGGCACCAAAGACTACAATATATAGGGGGGGTCTCCATAGTTGGTACGGAAGTCAACAATACGCAGGGACTTGCACAGGTCCAGCGTGGAGGAGTTTGTGGTTCGACTCGCGCGTCGCGTTTATGACCGCGCCGACAACACAACAGCCAGTACCAGCACATTCTGCACATTCGACATAGCCCCTGTGTATGACATGACAGCAGATTCGAGAGCCTCACGCTACCGCCGGGAGCTACTATATCTGGTCGAGTCCCTACTAGGGGGGACAGACTGGGTCCTAAGTGCCCGGTTAAAAGGTAGCCACAGTAGCTAGGCCACCTTGACGCACCTAAAGAAGACACCGAGGGGTCATTACCCTCGAGACACAGCTGGCGCAAAGGTGTTTCTCTCGGCGCTTCCCATGCCTCAAACAAGGATGCTGTGTCAGGATCGTGGCATGTGGAGGTCCTTAGTCTCTGTCTACCCCGGTGGGAGTCAGGCGTGAGTATTATGTATGTATGAATCTGGAGGAAGCAAGAGAGGTGTGTCTGGGTCGTGGCATGTGGAGGTCCTTAGTCTCTGTCTACCCCGGTGGGAGTCAGGCGTGAGTATTATGTATGTATGAATCTGGAGGAAGCAAGAGAGGTGTGTCTGGGTCGTGGCATGTGGAGGTCCTTAGTCTCTGTCTACCCCGGTGGGAGTCAGGCGTGAGTATTATGTATGTATGAATCTGGAGGAAGCAAGAGAGGTGTGTCTGGGTCGTGGCATGTGGAGGTCCTTAGTCTCTGTCTACCCCGGTGGGAGCCAGGCGTGAGTATTATGTATGTATGAATCTGGAGGAAGCAAGAGAGGTGTGTCTGGGTCGTGGCATGTGGAGGTCCTTAGTCTCTGTCTACCCCGGTGGGAGTCAGGCGTGAGTATTATGTATGTATGAATCTGGAGGAAGCAAGAAAGGTGTGTCTGGGTCGTGGCATGTGGAGGTCCTTAGTCTCTGTCTACCCCGGTGGGAGTCAGGCGTGAGTATTATGTATGTATGAATCTGGAGGAAGCAAGAGAGGTGTGTCTGGGTCGTGGCATGTGGAGGTCCTTAGTCTCTGTCTACCCCGGTGGGAGTCAGGCGTGAGTATATGTATGTATGAATCTGGAGGAAGCAAGAGAGGTGTGTCTGGGTCGTGGCATGTGGAGGTCCTTAGTCTCTGTCTACCCCGGTGGGAGTCAGGCGTGAGTATATGTATGTATGAATCTGGAGGAAGCAAGAGAGGTGTGTCTGGGTCGTGGCATGTGGAGGTCCTTAGTCTCTGTCTACCCCGGTGGGAGTCAGGCGTGAGTAGGTATATGTATGTATGAATGTGGAGGAAGCATGTGTCTGGATCGTGGCATGTGGAGTGGAGGTCCTTACTACGGTCTCTGTCTACCGGGGGTGTTATTCAATGCAATCGATATGGCCAGGTGAAACATAAAATTAGCACTATTTTGTGACAAAAAATAACAATAAGTTTTTAACCCTCGCTACAATGATCACCCCTTGCAAAAAGGGGTTTTTTATTCCCCTAACAATTATTTTTTTCCAACAAAAAACGCGAGTTTTTGCTAAAAATCGTCACACTTTTTAAACTACATTTCCGGCATTTACAAGAGGGTGAAAAATAAAATTCATTGGCCTCGATTGCATTTGAAACAAACAACGGCCAGGTAACAGAGTTCACATTTAGCTAGTTTTCCATAATACAAAATAAAAGGCATAAATACATTTATAATAATTTTATTAAACCTAAGATACAGAAACCTTGCTAAAAAAAAGAAAAAAAAAGTTAATATTTTTAACCCCCAACGAATAGAAGAGGTGTTATAAGTTTGAAGCCTATGTCTGTCTGATGAACTCCCAAACGGACAAACCGATTTTTATTTGAAGGCCATGGTTTAGTCTGAACTGTTCATTCGTCCAATCCCCGGCGCGTCGTCCACCGAAACCTACCACAGACAGTGACAGACTCGTCCAATTCTTGTAACGAATGGTCTGCCTCGATCATCCGGCGGCCGGAATGGGAAATTTTCGGTGCGATGCCGAACTAATGTGTTTCCTACTTAAGAGGAAGCGCGCTCTAATATTTATTCTATGAATTTTAGTTATTTTTTTTATTATACAATCACTTGTTTTGTTATCGTATAAGCAGAAATTCAGCTGGGTACCCTGGGGCCGCTCCCGGGACCCGTAAGGTAACCTGTAAAGATAAAATAAATAAATAAATCTATTTAATCACTGGCGCCACCTATCGGTATAGTTTAAATCAATTAGATTTCATCATCACTAATCTCTACATAGTATTATGTCTGTAATCTTTTTAGAATTTTGTTGCGGTTTTCATTATTGGATAGATTAATTCACTGGGAAGGTTTGTGAGGACCATCATGTTTTGGAGCTGGGCATTAACAGTAGGTATCTATATATAGGTGAATCTAGTCGGGAAAAAGTTAGCCATATGCTGTCTAATCCGTCAGAGATATACAAAATGATGTATGAAAGAATAAAATGACCTGCATGAGGTCAGATTCTGATCACCCGTCTTTGGACTTCTGCTATCATCATGCCTTTGGATATTTTCGACCAAAATAAACTACATATATGTAGTTTTAGAGATTAACCCTTACATCCAAACTTATACAAATTTTACCTCTTTATAATACTTATAGACAGATATAAATATAACTTTATCCATATTTTTTCTGGGATAAACAAAAAAAGTACTTTTTGGGATATATACTATTTCCAATTTCTCTGTAAATAATCCACCTGTGTCACTATAATTTAGCATATAGTTACTTATTCAATATATCTAAGTGAAATAGCTGTTATTTTTTTAATTGGTTTTATTGAAAAGGAAATATGGGTGGTTAAACTTTGCCCCCGTTTTCTCTTTTATAATCTATCACAATATTTTTTTAAGCACTGTTATATAATTACCTTTCAATTATATACATCGGGATTTTTTAGCTTTTTTAATTAAATAACAGAGCTTTAGAAAAATTTAAGAGCTTTTTTTTTTTAAATCCTTTATTTCACCACCCATATTTCCTATTCAATAAAACCAATTGAAAAAATAACAGCTATTTCACTAAGATATATTGAATAAGTAACTATATGCTAAATTACAGTGACACAGGTGGATTATTTACAGAGAAATTGGAAATAGTTTATCCCCATACAAATTGTGGATATAGAGCCCTTAAGGGCGAACATGACGGTCATGATGGCTGGCTAATAGGAAAAAATACAAACAAACAACAAACAATATTTATTATAAAATACATGTATATATACAACATAGATTAAGTATAGTCGTGTGGGCGCTCTACTAGATTGGCAATAGAAAAGAGAAAGCGCATAGATACGCGTATGTTAAAGCGAGACAGATAGACGAGATTTGAATACTGTAACAGCCTAGCATCAGTAGTAATTATGCTTATTTTTAATAAAATATCCTGTTTTAAAGTATAATTTAGTGTTTAATAGACGTGATTAATTATGGTTAATGCAGTGCCTGGATGTAAGTCATCTAAGATGAAAAATCCACAGAATTACACATTTGTCACGCACACTGATGTATTAATATTTTGGTCTCGTTCTAATCGCGACATTACCAATCTAGTAGAGCGCCAGCATACTACATCTAAGATATTCAAAAAAATCTTGAATCATCTGCGCTGATTCCGGGTATCGAAGCTTGGACCATCCGTGAGGTAAGTTAGCAGGCTATACAGTGTCTCCAAAATGTTGTAATTGTACTATACAACCTACTACCTCAACACACGAATGGTATTACTCTTCGGGATTGGCTCACAATTTCAGGATCTTCAAATTAAAAAAACAACTCTGAAAATTAGATACAAATTAAGAGTACCTCCACTTGCTACATACATACACACGCCTGATACCCACCGGGGTACACAGAGACTTAAGGACCTCCACATGCCACGACCCAGACACACCTCTCTTGCTTCCTGCAGATTCATACATACATATACTCACGCCTGAATCCAACCGAGGTAGACGAGACTAAGGACCTCCACATGCTAAGATCCTGACACACCTCTCTTGCTTTCTCCAGATTAATACATACATATATTCACGCCTGACTCCCACCGGAGTAGACAGAGACTAAGGACCTCCACATGCCACGATCCTGACACACTTCTCTTGCGTCCTGCAAATTCATACATACATATACTCACGTCTGAATTCCACCGGGGTAGACAGAGACTAAGGACCTCCACATGCCACGATCCTGACACACTTCTCTTGCTTCCTGCAAATTCATACATACATATACTCACGTCTGAATTCCACCGGGGTAGACAGAGACTAAGGACCTCCACATGCCACGATCCTGACACACTTCTCTTGCTTCCTGCAAATTCATACATACATATACTCACGTCTGAATTCCACCGGGGTAGACAGAGACTAAGGACCTCCACATGCCACGATCCTGACACACTTCTCTTGCTTCCTGCAAATTCATACATACATATACTCACGTCTGAATTCCACCGGGGTAGACAGAGACTAAGGACCTCCACATACCACGATCCTGACACACCTCTCCTAAATCCCACCTCGGTAAGTTAAGCCAGGAATAGATTATTAATTAAAATTAAAATTAACACAAAAAACAATAAATAACAAAGAAATAAATTTGAAGAAATCAAAACGTTGCTTTATTTTCCCCAAAACTACTCCCTGTATGTCCTAACTTGTGTGAAATTGTATTAATGTACACAAACACACAGACAGGCAACACATAAATAGATTGAGCAAAGTAATGTTAAGTTCTGAGCAAAAAAATGTTTTCGGGTTTTGCTCAGAATGCACTGTTCGTATGTGTGAACACTAATATCAACTTCATAACGACAAAAGCGCACAAGTTCGGATCTACGGGTTTCAGTTAAGAGGGTAATCAAATGCTAAAAAAAAAACAAAAAAACAAACAAATCATATAAATTAAAAAATCTATAAAAACAAATAAATAAAAAAAAATGTGTGTGTACTTTAGAATATATACTTTTTTGGCATAATACAAATAAGTTTATTTAGCACGCTAATAAAAAGTGTACCGACTTCAAAAATTATGCACTGAAAAGTGTACCTACTAAATTGACTATTTTTAATATAATAAAAAAATAAACTTACATCGTGCGCGCGCATCGAGAAATTTTGTCGAAATATCACTCTCGGCAATTTCATACTGTAACTTTTTGTTACAGTATAATTTCACTCTCATATTTTTTTTTATTAAAGAAGCATAACTTAAAAAAGTAAAATTAATGCTTAATCTAAACTTTTGTTTGTAGGTATGTTTGTTGAAAATGTGCCCTGAAACTGCTGAATGTATTTTGATGAAATGTTCAGTTAGAATCTGATTTTTCTAATGTACAAACTTAAAATTAAATTTAAATTAAATAAAAAAAAAATCGCATCAGGTTTCTTTAGAGCTTTGTGAACCACAACTTTGTGAGCTTGGTTGGCGATTTTTTCGATCCTTTATACTAAAAAATCTGTGGTTTTTAGCTATTGTTAGTAGAACTTTGAAGATTTTTTTTGTCAATTTTGTCCACTTTCATGTCAAATTGCTCAAAAACCGTCAGAAAGAAATATCTGCCACTATAGTAAATCTAAATATACACGCAAAAACAAATATTTTACGCCAGGTTTGATCCGCAATGGTTACACATCACGAAATAGATCTATTTGGACAGATATCGGTAATAATTTTTTTTTACTTATTATTTATTATTGTACATTTTAGTTAAGATATTACAATTACAATTATTACAATTATAAAATCTAAAACTAAATTTATAAATAAATTCGTTTCCTCGTTGAGTTGCAAGGCTTATGCGTTGTGCGAAGTACGTACCAGCCTTTTGGTCATTTGTAGATTTGATTAGGCGTTTTGAAATTTCTTTACAAATTGAATGAGCGCTTGGTCCTCAAGGCCCAAGTAATAATTACATTAAAATTAAATTTACCTCCACCCTCCGCACTATACAAAAAAACTCCAAAGAGAAAAAATCTCTTTGATTACCCACTGACAGACGGTAACATTTCACCGACGAATTTCCACGCTATTTTCCTAACTATAAATCCATTATATTAATTTTTTTTGTACATATACATCAAGATTTCCTCCAAGAGCTTGGAAAACGAACGTTCCTAGAATGTGGTGACTCCAAATGCCTTAGTTATTTAAAAAATCAGCATTGCCATTGAACGAGGCACACTGCCAAGTGGTGTCCCACTTATGGACTTTTTTTACCTAGTTTAGAGTTTTTAGTTTTAGTTTAAATTTAAATTTAATTTTTGTTAAATTTATATATTCAATTATAAAAATCACTACATATGATACCTATATCTATAGAAATGGGGTGTGATCATATGGAGGAAGTCGTGGGCATCTACTAGTGTTGGTTTCAAAAGAAGGAGGAGGTTCTCAATTCGTCGGAATCTTTTTTTTTAAGTATATTCTCTACGTCGACCGATTTGGATTCACAGGTGGTCCCATGGTCATCAGGTCAGGATCTGATGATAGGATCCTGGAGAAATCGAGAACTCTTCAAATTTCATAAGCACACTTGAAGCGATTTGGGTTTTTTTATAGTGACTTGTGCAGTTGCTTTCGGAAAGCACACTTTTCAGTGCATAATTTTTGAAGTCGGTACACTTTTTTTTAAAACCCAAATTTATGTTGTTGTAGCTCCGGAAAATACCGTCGGTGAAGATTCTCTGCTTACATCTGAAATGTAATAAAAATGAATATTAAACAGACTAATATTAAAAAAAGTTTTAGGGTTCTGTAAATACAATTCACGGATAACCTCATAAGATCAGTTTTGTCCGTATGGCTGTCTATACGAGTATTAAATCTTTTCATTACAAATATTATATAACCACTTCTGATGAAGAAAAAAAAACCGTCTTCAAAACCAATATGTGCTTTCCAAATGCCAAAAAATTTATTAAAGATCCCATCGACTGATCATCTCTTCTGGTGACAAGAGGGCTGGCTCCTTCCTCGCTCTTCAACGAATCAACATCGCGATTCAGCGGGGAAATGCAGCCAGTATTCTTGCCACTATTCCACGCGGACCTGGTTTATTTAATTATTTTTAATCTTTAGATTTCATTTAAGATTCTAATTTAATTTAAGAAACATTTTAATTACATATTAAATTGGCGACAACTATTCCCATTCACACGAGTTCAACAGGTGTGTTAGAAAAAAATACGCGTGGAGTTTTTTTTTTGTAAAAAAATTGCAGTTAAGTTCATTTCGTGAGAACTGTGACAGATGGATCGCGGTTGCACAAAAATAAAAAAAAACTTTGTTTGCGTTTTTTTAGGATTCCGTTCATTTCCGATGAAAAAACGGAAACTTATGTCTGCCTGTCTGTCGTCACAGCTTATTATCTCCGAATCTACTGGACTAAAAAAGTTGACACTTGGTACATATATATCGCACACTTAGAACTGTTAGTTGTTGCATATGATAGCCCAATTCTTGAGGAAGTTATATAACATGACGCTACGACTCAAAGGAAAAAAACCGGCCAAGTGCGAGTCGAACTCTATAAAACTATCATGTTTGTTGTATGGGAGCCCCCTTAAATATTTATTTTATTCTGTTTTTAAGTATTTGTTGTTATAGCGGCAACAGAAATACATCATCTGTGAAAATTTCAACTGTCTAACTATCACGGTTCATGAGATACAGCCTGGTGACAGACGGACAGACAGACAGACAGCGGAGTCTTAGTAATAGGGTTTCCGTTTTTACGCTTTGGGTACGGAATCCTAAAAACCGCAAAGCACAGCTAATCTATTTTTTGCATGTTTGTTTGTAATGAATAAACTCAAAAACTACTAAACTGATTCTAAAAATTCTTTCACTGATAGAAAGCTACGATATCCCCGAGTGACATAGGCGGAGCCGGGGGCGGAAAGTGTAGTGTATTATTTATTGGTATTATTTGTAAAGATTTTCAGCCAAAACAAAATCGTTTAGATTCTAGAAATAACTTGTTCTAGCAATATCATTCCCATAGCTACTGTTTCGATCAGGTTTCTAGACACCCCCTAATTGTCCCCTGTCTGAATATCCCCTTACACCTCCCACCTTCCATTACACCCCTCTTCCATCCCCCACCGTCTAGACAGAGGACAGTCAAACATACCTCAAAGTGTTCGCAGTTATTGTATTATTATTATGCTTTTGAAAAGACATAAATATAGATTCGATTTTACTAGGGTACAACATCGCTCATAACTACGTATCTATTAGAGATAGACATCTGCTACCGCGCACTTTTTTGTAGATCAATCTATTGTAAATAATTCATTCCTACATAATTTTGTTCTATGTCTGACAAATTAAACGAAATACGCCATGGAAGCGCGTTGGCGCTAACTTTCCCCGACTTCATTCACTAATACTGTTATTGCTCAGCTCCTAAACATGATAGGTCCATGTTTTAAACACCTAAACCTTCCTCGTGAATCAGTCTATCTATGAGAGAAAACCCTATCAAAATCCATTTAGTAGTTTCTGATATTAGCTTAGCCTATACCTTCACATACAAACACATACAGACATAGTGATGGTATAATTTTATTATTAGGTTCTTGAAAACAGTTTTGTTTGTCTGTTTCAATGCTTGTCCAGAATAAGCTCCGAAACTGCTCAATTTCGGAGGGCAGGTAAAGCCGGCTTTCTTCACGGGTTGCCTTACAGCTCCCGAAACCGTGTTACGGTTCCAGGGTACCCAGCACAAGACCAAGTCTCCCTCGTTTAGCCGATGTCATTTGTGAGGCTATACCTAACGAGTGGCCAGTTCTGTTGAGGTATATTTAGATGGAAAAGCCTCTAAGTGTGGTTTGTCGGATTATGTAAGTTGGTACATGGCCGGGATCCAGAATCAAACCCGTGATTTCCTAGTTAATACCAGACGTCTTAACCACTGGTCCACCGACGCACATATATTTATAGACTTGCCACCTGTTCTGTTCAATATGGACAACTGGCAAAAAGTGGACACTGTTACTGATGTCTCTCACCACACCTCAAGGTATAAAGATAAACGCGAAAGTTTGTATGGATGTGTGTTTATTACTCAATCACGCCAGAACGGCTGAACGGATCTGCATTATAGTCTGGAATAGCACATAGGCTACTTTTTATCCCGGAACAATGTATGGTTCCCGTGGGATAGATTTGTTTTTGTTTTTCACGGGATCGACATGATTTTTTGCATAGTGATAGTTTAGGGGTCAGATAATGACAGTATATGTCATTTTTTATACCGCGAAAGCGGGCGGGGGAGGGGCAAATTACAGCCACGGGATTATTTCTTTTGGGATCTATTTGCACGCGGGTGAAACCGAGGACAGAAGCTTGTATATGTATATAACTTAGTTCGTATCCAAGACGTCTCGGTCAGAATGAATCAGGTTTTTTTTTATTTTGTAACCGGTTGTTCCAGAGATAAAAAAAACGTCTAGAATCCGTCTGGCGAACTTTATGAAGCTATAGTATGCTATTCGGTGGTGTATCGCCCGTGGTTTAGTTGGGTTATATTAGCCTATAATTCGATTTGACAGATTGGTTGACCTTTGATTTGCTTTTTCTTCTTCTTCACACATCTTCATAGACTTTATACCTTGAGGTGTGGTCAGAGCCAGCAGTAACAGTGTCCACTTGACGCCAGTTGTTCATATTGAACAGAACAGGTGGCAAGCCTGTTGCTGCACTTAATGGATCTTAGATGTGTCACTTATCTGTTATTTGTGCGTCGGTGGCCCAGTGGTTAAGACGTCTGGTATTAACTAGGCTGACCACGGGTTTGATCCCGGATCCCGGCCATGTACCAATGGGTTTTTAAGTTAAAAACTTACATAATCCGACAAACCACACTTAGAAGCTTTTCCATCTAAATTTACCTCAACAGAACTGGCCACTCGTTAGGTATAGCCTCACAAATGCCATCGGCTAAACGAGGGAGACTTGGTCATCCACTGGGTACCACGGTAACAGTGTCCACTTGTCGTCAGTTGTCCATATTGAATAGAACAGGTGGCAAGTCTATTGTTGCAATGTATCACTTCTAGGGTTTTCGGACCCGGGTAATATTTGACGAAAAACCCGGGTACCCGGGTATCAACAAAGAATCTTTTATTTTTCTACGTAATCGGAGCCTTAGTATTTTTGAAAGCTTATTTCACCTTCCATCGGGCGCAATGGTAAATCAAACGCGGTCGGCCGCCATGCATCTGACAGATTATGTATCAAGAGGGGTTTTTTTTCATTAAATAAGAAAAAATAGAACATTAAAATAACAACGAAAATATTATTCAATGTTTATTAAACGTAGTAAGAACCAAAAATATTATTTATTTATGACAAAATAAAAGAAACAAACTAACATAGATAAAAAAAAAATTTTTCAAAACAAAAAAAATAAGGTGTAAATATTTTATATAAAATACTAGTCAGAATGACTGTCCTCATCATCAGCTTCATTTTCATTTACTTTTAATTGGAAACAGTTTTCGCACAAAATTTTCAGTAGGTAGTATTTAGAATACCTTTTCTTTTTATTTTGAATGCAAATTGCACACCTTTTTCTTTTTGGTATAGCTGAAATTCTATCTAAATCTTCAATATAATAATTTATTATTATTTATTATTTTGTGAAGAAATTTGTTTTTGTTTTATTTTTTGATAAATATATATTTGAATGAGCAAATAGCGACATAAATGTTGTGAAGTTTTATTTACAATTGAAGATACCCGGGTACCCGGGTCTACCCGGGTATTAAAAGAAAAAATACCCGTTACCCGTGTACGAAAAAAGTCCGGGTACGCGAAAACCCTAATCACTTCCTTAGCAGATGTAAAGTAAATGCGGACGCTAGCTTTGCGTGCCCTCCTAAGCAAGGGGAGTCGATTTTTTTTAATTGGTACAAACAAAAGCCCGAGTAACCGTCAAAAAACGGTTGCAAAGAATTAATTTACCTTATTGTGACGCTTTAAAAAGACCTAAGTCTAGCATATGTCGCTTTTTTGAACCCTAAATTTAAAAAAATTGTATGTTTTGAGTACGACTCGCGCGTAGAAGGTTCCGTATTATAAAAATAGGGACCTCTGGAACATTGATTGGTTCATGACTCTGGATTAAACCGACTAGCCGACTAATTGACCCCAATATAACGGACTATAGTCGCCGACTATTCTGTCGAGATTAAGTGACAATGTTTGATTTATTATTTTAATAAAAAAGTAGAATATTTACTATATCCTGGCATTGTAGTATTATTTATATACATTTCATAATCTGGCTTCAAAATTGTATCGGATCTTTCAGGAATGTAAATATTATATTATCAGGATCGATGGAAAGATGGTTGAGTTATTCAAGCCTTTTGCTTACAGAACCCTAAAAACAATAACAATACTAGTTATTAGAGTTGAAATTCGCGATCGAGCGTGGTTCCGTGGCTGAATTGAATAGTGACATATGTCGAAGGACAGAATAATATGGATGTGACAATATAGATAATAAATTCTCTTGAGTTCTTTTGAAAAAATAATAAAACATTACTGAAATTAATTAATGTTTTAATTTTAAACACATTTAAATACTAAAGTTTGGTTATAATTATAATGTCTGACATTTATATAGACAGTGTTGCCATGAAATAAACGTTGCCAGACTATCAGATCTATTCCACGATACCGCTAATGATACCTTATTAAAGTATTTGCGACATGATCGTGAACGTTGGTAACACTAACAAGCAATGTATTTTAAAATGGTTCCGCATAAATTCTACAAACTGAGGCCAAAAATAGTGGACCTAAATAGTTGTTGTAATTCTTGTTAAAAAGACAAAATAAGAAAAAATAATAAGCCGTTTTAGAACCTAATGGTTTGGCACGTGATGATGGCATGACACTTGCACCATGGAAGATGGGGCGGTCATTAGTATGGGATGCTACATGTGTAGATACTCTCGCACCGTCCCTTCCGTATATATACAGCGTTAGGCAATGCGGCCTACAATGATGAAATGATCAAACGGGAAACGATGGGACCGGGGGAACGGTCAATTTTCTTTAATATATAACTTAAACTATGCATTTTAAAATTATGCAAAATATCCATTTGTATTCTTTATAACGAGCCCTTTCATTTGATATGATACGTGATGCAATTGAAAATAAAATATTTTTTTCGTTTTATTTTTTCTCCAAAATTCAGTAGATTCGGAGAAAATAAGCTGTGACAGACGGACAGACAGGCAGGCAGACAGAGTAATGTACGATAGACCGAGAAGAGCGAGCTTGTACGGTAGATACACTCGATCACTCTCGGCCTGTCAAATTTATTAATCTGTTGACGGTTACCAACACGTATTTGTTAGCAACAGATATAGGAATAGGGGGGATGGTGTCAGGATACTTTGATATTGTAGTTTACTGACCGAGCATAATAAGCAAGTTAGATTTTTTCCATCTCCCAGTGATCGGAAGATTATTTCCCATAAAAACAGGCGCTGACTCTAGATATTAAATTATTATTGATTTTGACACTTTGATTTTAGATATTATAAAGAATTAATAATTAATAAAAAGTATTTCAAAATTTGAGATGGAGGGTGGTCTACTGATGGAGGCTTTTACACAAAGGGAGTCCGTATAAATAAAATATAATATATCGACTAACACTAGATTTAAGATATATCTAGCAAACACTAACAACTTCAAAATTGGAAATAGGATAGGTATATTGTATGAAATAAAGAAGCTTAATTATTATTATTATTTCAAAATTTGTCAATACCCATATTATTCTAACGTCACTAACCCTTAAGCACTAAAAAAGTAAAAAAAATCACTTATTGTGCAACGGGCATCCCTTTCGCAAAATGGGATGCATTAAAAAACTCTTTTGTCAGCCTCCTTGCAGCTGAATCCGTTGCGTGAAATATGAAAAAAAAACTAACTTTTTAATAAACTCTATGGTTCTTACAAATTGAGTGTGAATTGCAATGGCAAAGAAATTAAAAGTATAATGCCCGGTTTAAACGAATTTTACTTTTTATATACGGGTTTTAAAGTTGAATTTGTGTTTGTTTGATTTTTTTAAAAGGCTGCTTTATATTTTTGACAATTTTTCGTATGATCTGTGTTGCAGATAGGCACGAATGTTGATTTTTTCAAATATAATTTCACGCTTGAATTTGCAAAAAAAAAACATTTAATATGTACCATACGGTTCCCCAGAAACATGTAGATACCTAGCTATTATATATATTGAAGTTACGATTATTTGAGATCAAACAGTCTCCTCATCGTTGAGGTTATGGGTTATGACTAATGTATATTATATAGACAAAAAAAGTCAACCTTTTTTTTACTTAGCTCGGGTAAGGAACCCGGATCCTCCGCTTTATACGGCAGAGTATTCCTGTTCTAACTTCGAAAGGGCTGGTAAAGTTGACGTCCACACTTCTAATTCAGATATATGAAAGCAAAGTCTAGACTAGCAATTATTTTAAATTATTCACTCTATTACAAGTTTACGCTGGTTTGGACACGTTGAAAGAATGAAAAATGAAAGATTGACTAAAATATTTATATGGTAGAAACTAAATTAAATTCTGACAGAGGACGACCTAGGGGTACTTTTATTAAACTTATAAAAAAAACATTAATCGAAGGCAAAGTTAAAAGAACACACAACGCCGAGCATGTATGATGGTATGATGAATATAAGAAGTAAAAGAGGTATGTCAGGATCGTAGCAAATGGCATTCAATTGTCTCTGCCTACCCCTTTTGGGATAAAAGGCGTGATGATACATAGATAGATAGATAGGCCTAATTATGCTAAATTATTAAAATTTAATTTAATTGACTAATCACAATTAAATACCTATTTTTTTCACAATATACCTACCTAGATAAATACCTACCTAATTTATAAATGAAATTGCAATAATTCAGATTAAATTCTGATTAAAACTAATAAGTACCTACTCACTTAAAATCGCATAAATTCTTAATTCCCAAAATCCATTCAAATGCACAACACTTAACTTTAAAACTCAAAACCAAATCACAAAAACAATGTCCACATCTAGCTAGTTTGCCAATAAAATAAACAGATAAAATAATGTAGCTGCACTTAATGGGACTAAACTTGTCACTTCTTATATTAAATCACTATAATGTCACTTTCTAACAGTCAAACTAAAATTCGCGAAATATTTTACGCGAAAAAATTCAGTCAACGCCCGTCACGTCTATGTCTAACAAGCTTCTACTAGCGACTAAAAAAGTTTACCGCTTATCAATTGAAAAAAAATCGGTCTCACAGACAGGATTTCGTATTGTAGGGTAAAATAGACAGAGACTAAGGACCTCCACATGCCACGACCCAGACACACCTCTCTAGCTTCCTCCAGATTCATACATACATATACTCACGCCTGACTCCCACCGGGGTAGACAGAGACTAAGGACCTCCACATGCCACGACCCAGACACACCTCTCTAGCTTCCTCCAGATTCATACATACATATACTCACGCCTGACTCCCACCGGGGTAGACAGAGACTAAGGACCTCCACATGCCACGACCCAGACACACCTCTCTAGCTTCCTCCAGATTCATACATACATATACTCACGCCTGACTCCCACCGGGGTAGACAGAGACTAAGGACCTCCACATGCCACGACCCAGACACACCTCTCTAGCTTCCTCCAGATTCATACATACATATACTCACGCCTGACTCCCACCGGGGTAGACAGAGACTAAGGACCTCCACATGCCACGACCCAGACACACCTCTCTAGCTTCTTCCAGATTCATACATACATATACTCTCGCCTGAATCCCACCGGGGTAGACAGAGACTAAGGACCTCCACATGCCACGATCCTGACACACCTCTCTTGCTTCCTCCAGATTCATACATACATATACTCTCGCCTGAATCCCACCGGGGTAGACAGAGACTAAGGACCTCCACATGCCACGACCCAGACACACCTCTCTAGCTTCTTCCAGATTCATACATACATATACTCTCGCCTGAATCCCACCGGGGTAGACAGAGACTAAGGACCTCCACATGCCACGATCCTGACACACCTCTCTTGCTTCCTCCAGATTCATACATACATATACTCACGCCTGACTCCCACCGGGGTAGACAGACTAAGGACCTCCACATGCCACGATCCTGACACATCTCACTTGCTTCAACCAGATTCATACATGCGCGAAAGTTTGTATGGATGTATGTATGTTTGTTACTCAATCACGCCAGAACGGCAGAACGGATCTGGACTTTTTATCCGGGAAAAATGTATGGTGGGATAGATCGACATGATTTTTTGCATAGTGGTAGATTAGAGGTCATAGAATGACATATACTACTTTTTATACCGCGAAAGCGGGTAGGGGAGGGTCAAATTACAGCCACGGGATTATTTATTTTTGGATCTATTTCCACGCGGGTGAAAGCGAGGACAGAAGCTTGTATCCAGTTTGAATCTAACAAGATAATCCAATATTAATAATAGTTTTTTCAGTTGTAAATATTGTTAGTTTAAGGTTCCGAACATGTCCGTCGTCACAGATTATTTTCTCTGAATCTACTGAACGAAAAATGTTGAAACTTGGTACATATATAGAGTTTCATAACCAAATCACGGACATAATAATAATCAAAATTCGATTTTTTAGGGTCGAAAAATTGAAACGTAAAAAAAAAACTTTTCAATTGCATCATGTGACATATCAAATGAAAGGGCTCGTTACAAGGATTTTTTTAAATAATTTTATCTCCGAAACTTGGCCTTTTATAATCCTTCCTAAATAACAATGTTGAAGGGCTGAGACTGATATAGGCTACTTTTTTTTCCAGGTAAAAGGTTTTTCATTCCGTCGAGAAATCGAATTTTTCATAAACTCTTTTTACTCATGCGAATACGGGGCATTCTCTAGTATACCTATATATGTATAAAACACGGGCGGAGTCGTGAGTAAAATCTAGTTTACATGCAATTCACAACCAGTTGCACCTTTTCTTTCGACTCGAAGCGTCAACTCGATAAGAGAACAATTCCTTGATGTCATGTTTAATTTGATGTGAACTATGAAATATACTTTTAAGGCTCCAACTTTTTAATTAGTCAAAAATCTATACTAATATTATAAAGAGGAAAGATTTGTTTGTATGTTTGTTACGAATAAACTCAAAAACTACTGGACGGATTTTGATAATTCTTTCACCATTAGAATGCTACATTATCCCTGAGTAACATAGGTTATATACCATCACGGCATGACGACGGGAACGGGATGGGCAGAGGTGAACATGACAAAAGCTATGTATGAATTGTATGTTTGCCAACATTCTGAAATAGACACGTACGAAGTCGTGGGAAACAGGATAGGGGTAGGGGTAAGGGTAGGGTAAGGGTAAGGGTAGGGGTAGTGCAGGTTTTATTTTGTTCGAAAATATCCACGGGTGAAGCCGAGGGCGGACAGCTAGTAATAAAATAAATAGGTAGACGATAGCCTAATTGATAGGACGGTGGACTTGAAACCGGAGGTCCCGGGTTCGAATCCTTCCCCCTGCCAAAATATATGCTTAAATCGACTCCTCGTGCTCCGGTCACCAACCCGCCTGCCAAGCGTGGTGACTATGGCAATTCCTCTCAATGAGCACCACTAAAAATGGTGCACTAGAGGGAGACCATGATCCAGCAGTGGATCTTAAAAGGTTGATGATGATGATGATGAATAAAATAAATATTATATTGAATTTTCAATAAGCTCCAAAAAAAACGCGATGTATATAATTGAAGGGTAATGTTATAACAGCGCTTTAAAAAAACTTAAGTGCTATGTGATAGATTGTGAAAGGTGTAACGAATTTAACTGTGGCACGGCCACAGAATAGAATAAATATCGGTGACGTAGGCTGGAAGCGACCACACAGGATTCAAATTCGTTATTTAGTTTTGAAATATTAGAATTGTGTTAATAGGTAGGCTGTATGATAGAAGTTTCCCTTTGCCAACACTCGAGGTTGTAAAATAAACGTCAGGCGTCAGGAACCCGTGAGACCTTGTAGTGTAGACCGCCGAACCACCCCTGAAGTAATGTAGGTACATGAGCTAGCTGGGAAACATCTATCTCCTTCTGTTTCTTCTTCTACTTTCTCTAACTTTCCTCTTCTTGCAGCAGACTGCAGAGGGCTAAAAACCTTCTGTTACAAAGGGAAAACGGGGCAAAGTTTAACCACCCATATTTCCTATTCAATAAAACCCATTGAAAAAATAACAGCATTTTCACTTAGATATATTGAATAAGTAACTATATGCTAAACTACAGTGACACAGGTGGATTATTTACAGAGAAATTGGTAATGGTTTATCCCAGAATAATTATAGTGAGAATTTATCTCCGGCACTTCAACTATCTCTGTGGTTCGCTGGAAAGTTGTATATGTTATGTAAGTGATAAATAGGTCATTATACATAATGCCCGGGAATTGTGAAAAATAACCAATATGAGATGGCAATGTGATAAAAACTATTCAAGTAATTAAATAATGTCTATCACCTATTGGGCAAAGTAATAAAAAACATATTTAATTACTATTCTCATTATTTTTGACATTAAATCATAATTTAAAAACCATACTTAAAGTAAACTTAAAGACTTATTATTTAGCAATTTAGAATGCAAATTCCACCATTGCGGTCTCTGATTGGTCTACGCGTTTCCCTCCCCGCACCCCGTCCAATGTATCTTTATTATCAAATTGCCCAATGGTCCGGTAGCAATATTCATAATGACCAGACAATGTGATAAATATCTAATGAAGTTTAGATAGGGGATTCCACGACACGCCTTGGTGGATAGCACACGCGCCGCGAAGTCGTGTTGGGGAATCCAGTTTAATCCCGCCCGTGCTCTGATGGTTGTGATTCAGGGCCGGCAGGAGCACTCTACCTACCGATTATCGGCTTATTGTTACTGTGACGTATATAATACTTGACATTGGCGGAATCATCAAAACCCTGATGGATTCATTTTGAAAAAAAATAGAATAGAATAGAAGTTTAGATAATAATTAATCACTTTGTCTGATATAGATAGCCATAATTCATAATGCCCGGGCATTATAAATAATGACCTCATTAATTACTTGGTCCATAACATATTATATGCCAGTGTAATAAATAATTTTAGTTTCAGTATTCAAACAGTAGCGACATCTACCGATGAGCCACCACATTCTTATTGGAATCTTACAAGTCGCTAACATTTCCTAACTATCTAACATTCTATAGATTGTTTCGGATTCCACGTCACGCCTTGGTGAACAATGCACGTGCCCGCCTAGACGTGATGGGGACTGGGGAATCCAGTTTAATCCCGTCCGCGCTGTGATTAGTCGTTGATTAATAAGACATATCACAGTCGGCGGAAACATCCTAGCTACCGATTTATCGGCTATTGTTACTGTGACGTCCGTAATACTTGACATTGGCAAATCATCGATTAACATTGATGGTGCCATTATAAAATTTCTTTAAAAAAAAACTAGTGGTGCCACATTTGGAGCTAGATTCGAGAAGATCGTCCTCAATAATTGTAAGTGCTAACTAAACAGCCTAAAAACTTAGACTTATTGTTTAAAAAACACGCTTTTATGTGTAATAAACATTAATAAATATTTTTTTATTTCAAATTATTCAAACGTCTGAACTGAAAACTGAATTCAAACTGACAATTCATTTGAGATATTCTGTTACATACATACATTCAGGTCAGAAAATATAAAGCGTGTAAAAAAGTTAAAAATGAAAATAAAAGGCTAATTTCGAAAGAAAACTTATAAAAATTAGAGTTTTCGACATTTTACTCTCGACATCATACTGTCGATTTTTGTTGCATCGTAAAATTTCACTCTCATCATTTTTGGGGTTCAGTAACAAAACGGTAAAAACGGAAACTCTATTACTAAGACTCCGCTGTCTGTCTGTCTGTCTGTCTGTCTGTCCGTCCGTCTGTCACCAGGCTGTATCTCATGAACCGTGATAGTTAGACATTTTTACAGATGATGTATTTCTGTTGCCGCTATAACAACAAATACTAAAAAACAGAATAAAATAAATATTAAGGGGGCTCCCATATAACAAACGTGTTTTTTCTCCTCCTTTAATTTTTATCTTTTTATTATTTGTTGTTACAGTTCAAAAGATGCCAGCTGTGACAAACGGACGGACGTAGGCCACACATTCCGGCATCGCACCAAAAATTTCCCATTCCGGCCGCCGGATGACCTTCGGACCGTTCGTTACAAGAACTGGACGAGTCTGTGGTCAGTTTCGGTGGACCATGGAATGTGTGACCACCTTTAGTAATAATAATAAAATAAAACTATTCAAATTAAATTACCTTATTTTTTAATTTGCACACTGAATTGCCCCCCGTCTGCACTCACACTATCTCACCTATCCGTACAAGTCTGGCACGCACACATCTAACAACCGGTTATTGACCTTAGTTTACAACTTCTTAGTCCCTTCCCTATCCATTCATAATTCAAAAGTCCACCCCCTACCCCGCCCCGATTATTTGATATAAACAACAAACATCTTTACGGTCCTTATACCTTGCGGTGTAGCCAGAGACACCATGTAACAGTGTCCACTTGATGACAAGTATTTTATGATATATTTTTAGATTAAAAAGTTTTATATAGCTGAAGTGAAAGGAAATGCTAGCAGAGGACGACCTAGGTGTAATTTTATTGAACATATAAAAAAATATATTGATCGATGGCAATATTGAAAGTACATACAATCGCCGAGCATAATATGAAAGGTATGATGAATATAAAAGAAGCGAAAGAGGTATGTCAAGATCGTAGCAAATGACATTCGATTGTCTCTGCCTACCCCTCTTGGGATAAAAGGCGTGATGATAGATAGATAGATAATATTATCCTATCTCTTGATAATAAGAAATTATCTCAAAATTGGTAAATCGTAGTGAGAAGTATGAAATCTACTATATTTTTGGATTCTTTATTTAAAACATAGTATTTTTCTTCTTCACGGGTTCATCGGTCCCAGGGTACCCAGCAACAAGACCAAGTCTCCCTCGTTTAGCCGATGGTATTTGTGAGGCTATACCTAACGAGTGGCCAGTTCTGTTGAGGTATATTTAGATGGAAAAGTCTCTAAGTGTCATTTAAAACCCATTGGTACATGGCCGGGATCCAAGATCGAACCCGTGGTCTGCCTAGTTAATACCAGACGTCTTAACCACTCGGCCACCGACGCAACTAAACCTAATCCTAAAAAGCATTGTCACCCACCCACGAATTAAATTCTTGAATATGGCCTTACCCACCTTAAAGTAACAAAACTGAATAATACTGTTACCTTTGTATTTCAGGAACTAGATGATCAGTAGGTTTTGTTGAACCTGAAATATTTACATACCAATTTTAAAACAATAACGCATTTGACACAAGAGAGGTGTGTATGGGTCGTGGCATGTGGAGGTCCTTAGTCTCTGTCTACCCCGGTGGGATTCAGGCGTGAGTATATGTATGTATGAATCTGGAGGAAGCAAGAGAGGTGTGTATGGGTCGTGGCATGTGGAGGTCCTTAGTCTCTGTCTACCCCGGTGGGATTCAGGCGTAAGTATATGTATGTATGAATCTGGAGGAAGCAAGAGAGGTGTGTATGGGTCGTGGCATGTGGAGGTCCTTAGTCTCTGTCTACCCCGGTGGGATTCAGGCGTAAGTATATGTATGTATGAATCTGGAGGAAGCAAGAGAGGTGTGTATGGGTCGTGGCATGTGGAGGTCCTTAGTCTCTGTCTACCCCGGTGGGATTCAGGCGTAAGTATATGTATGTATGAATCTGGAGGAAGCAAGAGAGGTGTGTATGGGTCGTGGCATGTGGAGGTCCTTAGTCTCTGTCTACCCCGGTGGGATTCAGGCATAAGTATATGTATGTATGAATCTGGAGGAAGCAAGAAAGGTGTGTCTGGGTCGTGGCATGTGGAGATCCTTAGTCTCTGTCTACCCCGGTGGGATTCAGGCGTAAGTATATGTATGTATGAATCTGGAGGAAGCAAGAGAGGTGTGTATGGGTCGTGGCATGTGGAGGTCCTTAGTCTCTGTCTACCCCGGTGGGATTCGGGCGTAAGTATATGTATGTATGAATCTGGAGGAAGCAAGAGAGGTGTGTCTGGGTCGTGGCATGTGGAGGTCCTTAGTCTCTGTCTACCCCGGTGGGATTCAGGCGTAAGTATATGTATGTATGAATCTGGAGGAAGCAAGAGAGGTGTGTATGGGTCGTGGCATGTGGAGGTCCTTAGTCTCTGTCTACCCCGGTGGGATTCAGGCGTAAGTATATGTATGTATGAATCTGGAGGAAGCAAGAGAGGTGTGTCTGGGTCGTGGCATGTGGAGATCCTTAGTCTCTGTCTACCCCGGTGGGATTCGGGCGTAAGTATATGTATGTATGTATCTGGAGGAAGCAAGAGAGGTGTGTCTGGGTCGTGGCATGTGGAGGTCCTTAGTCTCTGTCTACCCCGGTGGGATTCAGGCGTAAGTATATGTATGTATGAATCTGGAGGAAGCAAGAGAGGTGTGTATGGGTCGTGGCATGTGGAGGTCCTTAGTCTCTGTCTACCCCGGTGGGATTCAGGCGTAAGTATATGTATGTATGAATCTGGAGGAAGCAAGAGAGGTGTGTATGGGTCGTAGCATGTGGAGGTCCTTAGTCCCCTCTTGGGATAAAAGGCGTGATGATAGATAGATAGATAATATTATCCTATCTCTTGATAATAAGAAATTATCTCAAAATTGGTAAATCGTAGTGAGAAGTATGAAATCTACTATATTTTTGGATTCTTTATTTAAAACATAGTATTTTTCTTCTTCACGGGTTCATCGGTCCCAGGGTACCCAGCAACAAGACCAAGTCTCCCTCGTTTAGCCGATGGTATTTGTGAGGCTATACCTAACGAGTGGCCAGTTCTGTTGAGGTATATTTAGATGGAAAAGTCTCTAAGTGTCATTTAAAACCCATTGGTACATGGCCGGGATCCAAGATCGAACCCGTGGTCTGCCTAGTTAATACCAGACGTCTTAACCACTCGGCCACCGACGCAACTAAACCTAATCCTAAAAAGCATTGTCACCCACCCACGAATTAAATTCTTGAATATGGCCTTACCCACCTTAAAGTAACAAAACTGAATAATACTGTTACCTTTGTATTTCAGGAACTAGATGATCAGTAGGTTTTGTTGAACCTGAAATATTTACATACCAATTTTAAAACAATAACGCATTTGACACAAGAGAGGTGTGTATGGGTCGTGGCATGTGGAGGTCCTTAGTCTCTGTCTACCCCGGTGGGATTCAGGCGTGAGTATATGTATGTATGAATCTGGAGGAAGCAAGAGAGGTGTGTATGGGTCGTGGCATGTGGAGGTCCTTAGTCTCTGTCTACCCCGGTGGGATTCAGGCGTAAGTATATGTATGTATGAATCTGGAGGAAGCAAGAGAGGTGTGTATGGGTCGTGGCATGTGGAGGTCCTTAGTCTCTGTCTACCCCGGTGGGATTCAGGCGTAAGTATATGTATGTATGAATCTGGAGGAAGCAAGAGAGGTGTGTCTGGGTCGTGGCATGTGGAGATCCTTAGTCTCTGTCTACCCCGGTGGGATTCAGGCGTAAGTATATGTATGTATGAATCTGGAGGAAGCAAGAGAGGTGTGTATGGGTCGTGGCATGTGGAGGTCCTTAGTCTCTGTCTACCCCGGTGGGATTCAGGCATAAGTATATGTATGTATGAATCTGGAGGAAGCAAGAAAGGTGTGTCTGGGTCGTGGCATGTGGAGATCCTTAGTCTCTGTCTACCCCGGTGGGATTCAGGCGTAAGTATATGTATGTATGAATCTGGAGGAAGCAAGAGAGGTGTGTATGGGTCGTGGCATGTGGAGGTCCTTAGTCTCTGTCTACCCCGGTGGGATTCGGGCGTAAGTATATGTATGTATGAATCTGGAGGAAGCAAGAGAGGTGTGTCTGGGTCGTGGCATGTGGAGGTCCTTAGTCTCTGTCTACCCCGGTGGGATTCAGGCGTAAGTATATGTATGTATGAATCTGGAGGAAGCAAGAGAGGTGTGTATGGGTCGTGGCATGTGGAGGTCCTTAGTCTCTGTCTACCCCGGTGGGATTCAGGCGTAAGTATATGTATGTATGAATCTGGAGGAAGCAAGAGAGGTGTGTCTGGGTCGTGGCATGTGGAGATCCTTAGTCTCTGTCTACCCCGGTGGGATTCGGGCGTAAGTATATGTATGTATGTATCTGGAGGAAGCAAGAGAGGTGTGTCTGGGTCGTGGCATGTGGAGGTCCTTAGTCTCTGTCTACCCCGGTGGGATTCAGGCGTAAGTATATGTATGTATGAATCTGGAGGAAGCAAGAGAGGTGTGTATGGGTCGTGGCATGTGGAGGTCCTTAGTCTCTGTCTACCCCGGTGGGATTCAGGCGTAAGTATATGTATGTATGAATCTGGAGGAAGCAAGAGAGGTGTGTATGGGTCGTAGCATGTGGAGGTCCTTAGTCTCTGTCTACCCCGGTGGGAGTCAGGCGTGAGTATATGTATGTATGAATCTGGAGGAAGCAAGAGAGGTGTGTATGGGTCGTAGCATGTGGAGGTCCTTAGTCTCTGTCTACCCCGGTGGGTATGAGGCGTAAGTATATGTATGTATGAATCTGGAGGAAGCAAGAGAGGTGTGTATGGGTCGTGGCATGTGGAGGTCCTTAGTCTCTGTCTACCCCGGTGGGATTCAGGCGTAAGTATATGTATGTATGTATCTGGAGGAAGCAAGAGAGGTGTGTCTGGGTCGTGGCATGTGGAGGTCCTTAGTCTCTGTCTACCCCGGTGGGATTCAGGCGTAAGTATATGTATGTATGAATCTGGAGGAAGCAAGAGAGGTGTGTATGGGTCGTGGCATGTGGAGGTCCTTAGTCTCTGTCTACCCCGGTGGGATTCAGGCGTAAGTATATGTATGTATGAATCTGGAGGAAGCAAGAGAGGTGTGTATGGGTCGTAGCATGTGGAGGTCCTTAGTCTCTGTCTACCCCGGTGGGAGTCAGGCGTGAGTATATGTATGTATGAATCTGGAGGAAGCAAGAGAGGTGTGTATGGGTCGTAGCATGTGGAGGTCCTTAGTCTCTGTCTACCCCGGTGGGTATGAGGCGTAAGTATAACCTTAAATCAAAGTCGCTATGCTAATATCAGTGTAAATCTGGCATTATTATTAATAGTTTAGGATGTGGTCAAACTACTACTGACTTACGCACAACTACACGAACAAGCTTGCATAATTATAACGAAAACTTACATGTGTGCGAATCGTCTGGATAGGACTATTTCCATTGTTTTACGGCACGAGAATAGGCATGAATGGCATGATGACTAAAAAATTCTAATTAGTCCGTCAGTTAGATTATCAGAAAATATTGGATGTTTGGATTTTTTCTTCTGTCAATTAAACAAAAAATTATGAAGATATAGCTCCCTAAAATTCCGCGTGACGTCACATTTGAGTACACTTTTGACCTAGAAGTGACGTCACCGGCCCCCACTCCCAAACTTTGAGGGGCTTTATCTCTGTAATTTTTTGTTTGATTGACAAAAGAAAAAATACGTGTCCAATATTTTTTGATAATCTAAATGTCGGACTAAATAGAATAATATTTTGTTTACCCTGTCATCTTCCCTATTGAAAAATTTGTACAAACAAAAACACACCTACACAGACTACACTGCCTTTAGAGCTTATGGTGTGGCCATACACAGTAACAGTGTCACTTTGCGAGTTTTTCATATTAATTGATTTGTTTGAATCTGTATTTTTTTTAAAAGAAGGCTGTACAAGCCCTCCGAAGCATGACAAGAGAGATAAATGCGAAAGTAACTCTGTCTATTAAGGTTTATATGGCTGAAGTGAAAGAAAATGCTGACAGAGGACGACCTAGGTGTAGGTAGGTACTCTTATTAGGTAAACATATAAAAAATGTATGGATCGATGGAAATATTAGATAACCCAATCGGCGAGCATGTATGAAAGGTATGATGAATATAAAAGAAGCCAAAGAGGTATGTCAGAATTGTTACAAATGGCATTCGATTGTCTCTACCTACCCCTCTTGGGATAAAAAGCGTAATATTAGATAGATAGATTGATTCCTGACACTTGAAGTTAAGCGTCGAAAAATGCCAGTTTTAGATATATGTGATTCGTGCGACATTCAATAAAATAACAGTGGAAACAGATCCTAAAAAGTCGATGACTGAGCCACTAGGTGAGAAGGATGAGTTGACTTCGATTCGCCAAATCGTTAACGCGCCCAGGTTCGATGCCTATCTCGCCTTTTATCTCAAGAGGGGTAGGCAGAGATAATCGAATGCCATTTAATTGTTACGATCCTGACATACCTCTTTTGCTTCATTTATATTCATCATACCCAGGGCCGGATTTACCCTCAGTGCCGCCCTGGGGCACCGTGAAAAATTGCTTAAATCCTACATTTTTTTTAATAAATAAAATGAATAATTTATTATTTTTATTATAAATGGGATAAATAAACGTTAAATGTGAAAATGGTCTCAATACAATTACACTTTTTAAAGCATTTTCAATAACTCGAAAAAAAAGAAATTTGCCGCCCTAGGCACTGGCCCCTGTGGCCCCTAGTGTAAATCCAGGCCTGAATTCATACCTTTCATACATGCTCGGCGATTGTGTGTATTTTTAATATTACCATTGATCAATACATTTTTTATATGTTCAATAGGTAAATAGTCGTCCTCTGCCAGCATTTCCTTTTACTTCAGTCATATAAACCTTTTTGGTCAATCTTTCATCCTTCATTTTAGTGCGGTCAATACGCTTTATATCACACATTCTACGTAAAATGTATAATTGACTAGGCCCGGTTTCGCAAGTGTTTTTTGAAATGCCACTCTAATAAAGTCCTGAAGAATTTCCTGAATAAAATATAGCCTATGTCACCATACGGCCCACGGATCCATTGTTCTGTTTTGACTAAAGAAACTTTCGCATTTATAATATTAGATATGATTGTAAATGATTGTTTACCTGATGTATGGAGATCATTTCATTATTGAACATTTGTAGATTGTATTTTATGGCCACCTGAAATTAAAAGAAAATGTAATTAAAATGTGATTAGTCTAGTCGAGTGATGTGACTATACGGATTTTCATGAAAATAGTTTCAGAGATTTGATTTCTTTCACAGACGTATATATTATAGCAAGCTAACTGAAGCTATTACACATATCCCATCTATACTAGTCTATACTAATGTTATAAAGAGGAAAGATTTGTATTTTTGTGTGTGTGTATGTTTGTTTATTGAATAAACTCAAAAACTACTGTGCCGATTTCAAAAATTCTTTCACCATTGGAAAGCTACATTAACCCTTAGTGACATATATAAATGAAAAATAAAAAAAAACCTTTACTACCAGCTGGCAGAAAATGAGTGAACAACATTTGTGGGGACCTCTCGGTTGTATTATAATATTTTCTGCCAATTTACTCCCTGCAGCGACTTGCAAAATTCTTTAAAAAAAAAAACAAAAAATATGTATAAAAAAACTGCAGGGAGTAAATTGGCAGAAAATATTTTTATTATATCAGGGGGTTCAGACTACACGAAAAAGAGGTTTTCTGCCAGCAAGTACTTACAACCACTTTCTGTCTTCATCTCTCTAACTATAAGTGGTGCCGCCGGCTTAATGTTCAGTGAGATTTGAACTCGGGTCACCCCGGTTTAAATTCCAACGCTCTACCAAATCCACTATAGACATGCTTACCCCTTTCAGAATGATAGTCGTTATTATAAGTTTTAGTCTAGGCTATCTGTTCACGGCTGTTGTCTAGACGCTCAGTTTTGATAATTTGCATTAATTTACACATGTGTAGGGTGACAATGCTTTTTCTTCAATTATTGAAAACTAGTATTCCGCCGCCGGCTTCGCACGTGAATATTTACAAACAAAATAAAATATACCCTATAATAGCCCTATCCCTACCCCTACCTCTACCCCTACCCCTACCCCTACCCCTACCCCTACCCCTACCCCTACCCCTACCCCTACCCCTACCCCTACCACTACCACTACCCCTACCCCTACCCCTACCCCAACCCCTACCCGTACCCCTACCTCTACCCGTACTTCTACTCCTACCCCCTCCCCCTACCGCCTACCACTAACACTACCTCTAACTTTGGATATTGTTCATACAAAAATACTAAAATCAAAATACTTACATTTTTAAATTCGTGATATGTTTGGAATGGAATGTCCGAATTGAATATTTATTATTTCTTTATTTAAAAGTTATATAAAAGTATTGAAGCAGTCATGCATATAAAATAATTTATTTTGATAAGGATTAATAGCAAGGTACAAATAAAGAGCCTTTTCTAGCGGCGGCTTTTTAATTAAATTTTTAAAATAAAAGAACACTTATTGTAACTTAACTATAATAGTTAGACATATGCTGTCGCGACACTTTTTGTAGATATTGATATGTTCTTTAATATTGTAGAACATAGGTACTTTTGTTCTATAATCATCAATAGTTTACGCAGCGCATGCGACGAAAGACGTTTTAGGGCACTTTTTTACACCTTGGGTTACATTTATTAAGTTTTAGTAAGGATCCCTAATCTTTTCTAGCAATAAATATAGCCTATGTCACTCAGGGTGAATGTAGCTTTCCAATGGTGAAAGAATTTTTGAAATAGGCACAGTAGTTTTTGGGTTTATTCATTACAAACTTACACACAACATAAAATTTTTTAAATCTTTCCTCTTTATAATATTAGTATAGATAGATTATACCCATAATATATTGAACCCCTTTGATAGGGTATAGTCCTATTCCATTTTCTTCCATTCCTTCTTATCTTGTGCTGCTTCCGTCCAACTGTTTCCTGCCACCGATTTTATGTCGTAGCCCGGTTTTGGTTTCGGAGAAATGTTTTAAATATTGAATTGATTTTTACATATGTTATTTTAACAAATATAAAGATATTTAAGAAGTAAATATACTTATGAAAGATCCGTTAATTATCCGCTAAAAAGTAAGGAATGCGGATGCGGATATCCGGTACATCTCTGCTAACGCGAGCTCTACCATTGCAGTTACGCAAAATACTCGACAAGTAAGTAATTTAAATAACATAATAAAAAACAATCATAATAAATTCTCAATTCATTGTCACCTCACATATAGGTATGCATGACGGTGACAATGTGTGATACAGATCGCGACTGTCAGTCAGATGATGTATGTATATTTATTTGTGTTAAAGTTACTGAACCGATTGATTAGTAGGAATGGGGTAGACAGCCTAAGGAACACCAAACCATTCATACATACATATATTAACGCCTGAATCCCACCGGAGTAGACAGCCAAGGACATCCACATGCCACGATCCTGACACACCTCTCTTGCTTCCTCCAGATTCATACATACATATACTCACGCCTGACTCCCACCGGAGTAGACAGCCAAGGACATCCACATGCCACGATCCTGACACACCTCTCTTGCTTCCTCCAGATTCATACATACATATACTCACGCCTGACTCCCACCGGGGTAGACAGACAATAAGGACCTCCACATGCTACGATACTGACACACTTCTCTTGCTTCCTCCAAATTCATACATATATCTACTCACGCCTGATTCCCACCGGGGTAGACAGCCAAGGACCTCCATATGCCACGATCCTGACACACTTCTCTTGCTTCCTCCAAATTCATACATATATCTACTCACGCCTGATTCCCACCGGGGTAGACAGCCAAAGACCTCCATATGCCACGATCCTGACACACTTCTCTTGCTTCCTCCAAATTCATACATATATCTACTCACGCCTGATTCCCACCGGGGTAGACAGCCAAGGACCTCCATATGCCATGATCCTGACACACTTCTCTTGCTTCCTCCAAATTCATTCATATATCTACTCACGCCTGATTCCCACCGGGGTAGACAGCCAAGGACCTCCATATGCCACGATCCTGACACACATCTCTTGCTTCCTCCAGATTCATACATATACTCACGCCTGTATCATACTAGGGTAGACAGAGACTCAGGACCTCCACATGCCATGACCCTGACACACCTCACTTGCTTCCTCCAAATTCATACATATACTCACGCCTGATTCCCACCGGGGTAGACAGCCCAGGACCTCCAAATGCCACGATCCTGACACACATGATCACACATCTCTTGCTTCCTTCAGATTCATACATATACTCACGCCTGTATCTTACAAGGGTACACAGCCAAGGACCTCCACATGCCACGACCCAGACACACCTCTCTTGCTTCCTCCAAATTCATACATATACCTACTGACGCCTGATTCCCACCGGGGTAGACAGAGACTAAGGACCTCCACATGCCATGATCCTGACACACCTCTCTTGCTTCCTCCAAATTCATACATATACTCACGTCTGTATCTTACTAGGGTAGACAGAGACTAAGGACCTCCACATGCCATGATCCTAACACACCTCACTTGCTTCCTCCAAATTCATACATATACTCACGTCTGTATCTTACTAGGGTAGACAGAGACTAAGGACCTTCACATGCCATGATCCTAACACACCTCACTTGCTTCTTCCAAATTCATACATATACCTACTGACGCCTGATTCCCACCGGGGTAGACAGAGACTAAGGACCTCCACATGCCATGATCCTGACACACCTCTCTTGCTTCCTCCAAATTCATACATATACTCACGTCTGTATCTTACTAGGGTAGACAGAGACTAAGGACCTCCACATGCCATGATCCTGACACACCTCTCTTGCTTCCTCCAAATTCATACATATACTCACGTCTGTATCTTACTAGGGTAGACAGAGACTAAGGACCTTCACATGCCATGATCCTAACACACCTCACTTGCTTCCTCCAAATTCATACATATACCTACTGACGCCTGATTCCCACCGGGGTAGACAGAGACTAAGGACCTCCACATGCCATGATCCTGACACACCTCTCTTGCTTCCTCCAAATTCATACATATACCTACTGACGCCTGATTCCCACCGGGGTAGACAGAGACTAAGGACCTCCACATGCCATGATCCTGACACACCTCTCTTGCTTCCTCCAAATTCATACATATACTCACGTCTGTATCTTACTAGGGTAGACAGAGACTAAGGACCTCCACATGCCATGATCCTAACACACCTCACTTGCTTCCTCCAAATTCATACATATACCTACTGACGCCTGATTCCCACCGGGGTAGACAGAGACTAAGGACCTCCACATGCCATGATCCTGACACACCTCTCTTGCTTCCTCCAAATTCATACATATACTCACGTCTGTATCTTACTAGGGTAGACAGAGACTAAGGACCTCCACATGCCATGATCCTAACACACCTCACTTGCTTCCTCCAAATTCATACATATACCTACTGACGCCTGATTCCCACCGGGGTAGACAAGAGACTAAGGACCTCCACATGCCATGATCCTGACACACCTCACTTGCTTCCTCCAAATTCATACATATACTCACGTCTGATTCCCACCGGGGTAGACAGCCAAGGACCTCCATATGCCACGATCCTGACACTCATTTCTTGCTTCCTCCAGATTCATACATATACTCACGCCTATATCTTACTAGGGTAGACAGAGACTAAGGACCTCCACATGCCATGATCCTGACACACCTCACTTGCTTCCTCCAAATTCATACATATACCTACTGACGCCTGATTCCTATCGGGGTAGACAGCCAAGCACCTCCATATGACACGATCCTGACTCACAACTCTTGCTTCCACCAGATTCATAAATATACTCACGCCTGTATCTTACTAGGGTAGACAGAGACTAAGGACCTCCACATGTCACGATCCTGACACACATCTCTTGCTTCCTACAGTTTCATAAATACATATACTCACGCCTGAATCCCACCGGGGTAGACAAAGACTAAAAACCTTCACATGCCACGACCCAGACATACCTCTCTTGCTTCCTCCAGATTCATGCATACATATCTAATACTTAGGCCTGAATCCCACAGGGGTAGACAGAGACTAAGAACCTCCACATGCCACGACCCAGCTAACCTAAAAACTTACATTTAAAATTAATACTCTCCTCAAAATCACTAGATACACTATTATTACTGAAATATAATTTTTGCTATTTTATTTAAAAATTAAGATAAGAGACAAGCAAAAGTCTCTATAAAATTGTTTAAAAAAGTGTAAAAATGAACTTTTTGTTAGTCTTTTCTAGTATAAAATGATGTTATTTTTACAGTACAAAAATAAACTTTACTCTGTAGTAATAAGGTTAAAAGTTGTTATTTAAAGTATTGAATATTTAGTCTAAGTAATTAACTCAATAGAGTAAAAAGGACAAACACATTTGTATAAATGTCACACCAAAATTGTAGGTATATAATTTGTATACAAAATATTGATAAAGTTAGGCCCATTTCAATGTCAAAAAGAGATAGATATATTTTTAGTAATACGTCTAATAAAATGGGTTCAATGAATCGTCCTCTTTTTCGTGGGCGCGAGCGCAATTTTTTGTCTCTGTCGCACGAGTTCGTTCTGTACAAGAGTAAAGAGAGCGGTCGATGTGGAACAGCTTTTTTGTTTCAAACTAGAATTTTGATGATTGTAACTCTATAGTTGTATAGATGGTCTTGAGAATTTGGGTTAATTTTAATTTTTAAGCGATTTCATGGCACTGATTCCGCCAAATTTGTTGAGCCTTTTGACATTCGGTGCGCAGTTCAAATTAGGTTCAAAATTAGTGTATTTGTCTTGCGCGCCGAATTTACCAATTATACCAAAATTACAAGCGTGGAAATGAACATGAATGCTTTATGAGATATCGTAGGTACGGATCTTATCTTTTATAAATTAATTTTACATTTGAGTTAACTTGGTACCTCGCAGTGATGACATCACATCATATTGCTGTCACAGAGAAAGCGAGCTCTTGGTCGTTCTAGCCGCGAGCCGAGTTAACAACCGAAATAATACAGCATAGTACTTTTTGTATGTATTATGGAATATTGTTATAAAAATTGGCCAAGAGTGACTCAAACTCGGTTTTGTAGCATTTTTTTCCGTCAGAACTATAAAACAGGATTTTCATTTAAGTTTTCCTATAAACTATGAACGAATCCCTGTATTTCCTATTTCTTTTCACAATTTTAGACAAGTACTTTCAGATATAAGGAGCGGGGAACGCTAAATTTTGGTATATTTTCTTAAATATAATTTAAACTATGTATTATATTATGTAGAGTCAGAGAAAATAAGCTGTGACAGACAGACACAAAAGTGATCCTATATGGGTTCCGTTATTTCATCGGATGTTCTTCTTAGTCTTGACAGAGCAGTCGTGGTCAATCATGGCGGTCCACAGCGCGACGCACCTTGTATAGACTCGTCACAGTTAACTTTCTTGGGAAGAATAGTGCAGTGGTTTCCCCTTGCCTTCTGCACCAGACATTTTGAGACTATGTAGGTCTTCAGGCTCGCTGTAGCCTGTTCTAGTCATTTTCCTAGCTAGGTGTATGGTTATACCGCCATTGCTCAGTCGCCAGAGCCTCGTTTGTTGTCTAGCAGAGGGTACCAACCTTGCAGGTGAGGATGACATTTGGGGTCGAATAGATCTTATTCCGTTCTCCCCCTTACCCTCTGTCATCGGATTAACGAAACCCTAAAAAAATTAAACCGGTACAAAGGGGTGAACCGCTAGTCTTATGTGCCTTGTTAATAGTTACTGCTCAGCCCTTTGGGTCGTAGCGTGATGTTATATAGCCTATAACCTTCCTCAACAATTGGGCTATCAAATGCAAATAGAAACAAACAAACTGTTTTATTATTAGTATAGATAATAGTATCTAGTAAACTTGATAAATAACAGTACAACATTGTTTGACATTTACAACAATGTAGCTCTCTAATACACTATCAGCAAATTGTAGGTATAAAATTAAAATAATTTTAAATGCAGACAACAAAAGCGTATTTAGGTTTTATAGATAGTCGTCATGGAATTAGAATTGTGTTGACACCAGTTTATTTTTCTTCAAAATAAGGAATGATAACATATTTGCATAATGGCATCAGGCCGTATTCATAATAGGGGGTAAAAAATGAAAACTTTATTAATCGATTAATAAATATTTTTTAAATCGGCTCAGATCTTGAAGCGAATGATATGCTAAATGAGGAAGATTTGGACCGGTAACACACTACCAAATATACACACAAAGACAAACACACAACAACTTCATTAAATTTAAGATTTATTAAGATAATATAAGAATTATGGAAGTAAGACTTGGGTATGGAATAATAAGCATGAAAGTAAGATAAATACAGTGGACATGCGGTCTTTACGTAGAATGTTTGATAAAAAGCGTATTTACCGCATGCAAAACGATGTCATTAGAGAATAATGCTGAGTGAAAGATGATGTTGTGACTAAAATGAAAAAAAGTAGTTTACGCTGGTTTGGACATGTTGAAAGAATGAAGGATGAAAGTTTGACTAAAAAGGGTTTACATGGCTGAAGTGGAAGGAAATGCTGGCGAAGACGACCTAGTAGTATTGATCGATGGCAATATTAAAAGTACAATCTCCGAGCATGTATGAAAGCCATGATGAATATAAAAAAAGGGAAAAGGTATGTCAGGTTCGTAACAAATGGTATTCGATTGTCTTTGCCTACCCCTCTTGGGATGAAAGGCGTGATGACAGATAAATAGAGATCAATTTAAGAAAACCTTATAGTGAAAAAGAAATAAATGCATAGTATTATGTCTGGTAAAATTTATCTAAAAATTATATGCAGACTGTGAATATAATTATTGATTTCTCTATAAGGATTCATAAATTGTATATACACATTCTAGCAAAATGATGTTAACATGTCAACATGTGTATATTTGTACAATTTTTACAGCGAATATTACATAAAATTGGCTGTCTATTAGTCGCGACGGAACTTTTACGGCCTATACAGGAGCAAGAGATGCCGACGGCGGCTTGAGGAAGTTTATTTAACTTTTTAAATGTGAGACACACAAATGGGATTAGGATCCAAAGCTTTTTTTTCACGGAGCCGTGTTATCGATCCTAGGGAAGACTAAGGTTTCCTATTTTAGCCGATGGTATTTGTTGATATAGGTCGCTGGTTCAAATCCGGCTCGAAGGACCATTTTATTACAATTTAAACCAATATTTTAAGTTAAAAGCAAATATATAAAAATCTTCAATTTGGCATGACTTATCTTATTTACAAACAAATATCAAGTGACATATTTAGGCCTGTGAATAGGTTAGTTGTTTTAGTGTGTCTGTTACCCCATGAATAGCATATAGCGAGGAGTATTGTCACAGACTCTTTTATTATAAGACTTCTTGGTGAGCTTGGAAATGGGTCTGTAACAATACCTCAGTGGCCAGTTAGAGGATCCAAAGTTTTGCAGCCAATTTTATTTAAACTTTGTAATTTTATTTTGTACTTACATTGTGTAATTTACAAACTAGGCAATACGAGAAGGATTATGTAATTTTGATTTAGCGGCACGTCCAGCTGGATGCGAGAACCAATCAGACATTTAAAAGTCGAAAGGCGACGAAAAGGAGAACGCTAAGTCTCAGGTGTGGAGTGCTCGACCGAGAGTCTCTTTAAAAATACAAATTTAAGTTAAGTGTAATGACTCATAATTCCTCGAAAAGTGACATTAAGATACATTGTTGTCTGAAAAATAAACATTGAATGTTACTACAACTGATAATAAGTAAGTATTTTTGAAGTTATACTTCTTCAGGCGCGTTACGAAAAAAATATTATGAAAGTGAAATTATACGATGTAAGAAAAAAGTTACAGTATGAAGTTGCCGAGAGTGAAATTTTGATAGGATGAAGTTGCCGATACTGAAATGAAAAAAGCTACCAACAAAATAGAAATAGAACCTCTCTTAGTCGCTCATGTTGGCACGCTCGTCGCCTCTGATCATTGTTTTCATATTTGTAATATTTATCGGCATGTTTCTAGTTTCTACATTCACAACACGTGTTTTAATTTCATACAAGTGCGAATTATATATGTGCTAATTATATTATATTCAGTAGTGATTTAAATTGAATATTTTTGATTAATATTATTTACAATTAGTAAGAATTTATGTTACACTTAATGTAAGAAAATAAATTATTTATTATTTAATGATGCCAAATTACATAAGTACACGCATTTAATTTTTTTTATATATTTTTTTTTCTTTCTTCACGAGTTACCTTACAATTACAACTTCCGGGAACCGTTCCCGGCCTCCGGGTACCCAGCGGAAGACAAAGTGTTCTTCATTTAGCCGATGATTGGCCCCGAGCCGCTAATGCCCCTGCCTAGCGGCTGGTTTGCATCACAACTCAAACAGAGAACAAAATGCTTGCACGATCTCTAATGGCATAATCTTATGGAATGTAGACAAACCAGGGCAGTTCTACCAACCATAAATACAAGACTCAGATGTTGACTGATGAAACGGCTGCTCACATACTCTTGGAGTGTGAGGGAGTGGCCGTACATAGAGTAAAACACCTCGGCTCCCTTAGAACGCTACCGGAGGCCTGCAACAACATCGGAGGTCTGCTGGGCTTATTGGAGGAGCTGGGTTGGGAATAGTGATGTAGTTCCCACCTCACGCAAAATAGGCGCTTTTAGACGCGAGTTGTGGAGAACGAGCCGATCACCAAGTACCAAGTAGCCGATGAATTTTTGTATTTGTGTTGAATTTATATTTGTTAACAGCATTTATATAATCACTAAAGTATTATAAAATGTTCTGTGATCTTTTCACGCAAAAACTTCTTAACGTATTTTTTTGCGGTCTTCATTATTATATAGGTTGATTTATTGGGAAGGTTAATAAGTATTAAACAAAGACCAATCATGTTTAGGAGCTGAATAATAACAGTATAAGTTAAGTCGGGGTAAAGTTAGCCCTAGGAAGTTTTCATGGCGTTTGCTGTCTAATCCGTCCGAGATATATCAAAATGAAGCAGAATAGAATTGTGTAAATTAGAATTATCTACAAAAAAGTCTGCGGAAGCATTTACCTAATGGGCACACAAATAAATCTGTACAGATAAATAAAATTAAAGTGTCTGTTTGTCCCAATGTTTATCCAGAAACGACTAAATGGATTTTGATGATTCTTCCAGAGCTCATAGTTGATACTTAGACTTTACACCTACACGACCTTCATAGCTTGCAGTGTGGCCAGAGTCACCAGTAGGTAACAGTGTCCACTTGACGACAGTGTTTTAGGAATCATGCCACAGGGAGGGATTCTTGAAGAGGTATTCTTTTTATAATATGTAAAATATAAAATAACTAAAAAAAAAGTGCCAAAAATGCTAATCACCAATTTTCTTTAAGAATAAGTGCTTTAATCGACTCCTCGTACTTCGGAGGGCAGGTAAAGCCGGTGTCGGCACTTCTAACAATAATAGATATTTAATGTTAGTGTTAAAGAATTTAAGCGACATAATTATCTGAGTGCATTAAGTGCAGCAACAAGCTTGCTACATGGACAACTGTTACTGGTGTTTCTGGTCACACCCCAAGGTATAAAGGCCGTTAAGGTGTGTATGTGTTTTTTTTTAAATATATAATTTATCACAGAATATTTTAGTTAAGTTGTAAATATAATGTTAAATAAAATAAAATATTATAAAGTATCAAGATCCTCTCACCGCACTATAGTATGCCCAAAAGAGGTGTGTTGGGGCGTACTACTCTACTACTAGAGAGAGACAGTAACAGCCGCCTGCGTGACGTCGCACCGTCGCACGCGCATCTCACGTAACCTTCTTTTATTTGAATTTTAGTGATTCTATGAGAGATTGTTCAAATCTCAGAAAATTTGTGAAAATTAAATCCGTGTAGGCACTATGTCTTTGCCCGACCCAGCAATTGCCTCTGTTAGACATTCTTGGGCCGGCCATTCCTAACCCTACTGGAGTCGTTTTGTCGGTTGCAGACCTTTTATTTGAATATTAGAATTAGAATTTCTGTTAGTTAAACATTTTCGTCCCATTTCACGAAATTACTCCCTACACATTTATGACACGTTAAAAAACTTGGTCTAATGGCTATTTCAGAACTTTCAGATGGGATAGGTACCGCTTGTACTAGAGAATGTTTGATCTTAAATAACCTTGAAGGACCTGAAGCTGTGACATTATAGTAAAGGAATTATTGATAGGTTTTTATATTTTAAATTATCTGAAAAAACAATGAACCAGTTTACAAGAGAAAAGAATGGGACCAATGATTAAAATCGGTTCACAATTTAGCGGAGTAAATGAAAACACGGTCCAATTTTTTGGAAATATTTTAATTATAGCTGTAAACTTATTATACTTAATAAAATATGTTTGTATTTTCATTTAAAGAAATCATGTTTTAATTTTCCCGCGAAAACGAACGTTACTTCTTGCAAACCAACAAAATGATGGTCACAGATTAGATAAAATAACAATGGGTTTTTTAATTAAAAACTTATGTAGGTACCTACATACCTACATAATCCGACAAACCACACTTAGAGGCTTTTCCCTGGCCACTCGTTAGGTATAGCCTCACAACATACCATCGAATCGGCTAAACGAGGGAGACTTGGTCTTCCGCTGGGTACCCTGGAACCGTAACACGGTTTCGGGAGCTGTAAGGCAAACCATGAAGAAAGAAAAAAAACTTAGTCAGTGACAGATTGACTGACAATTATTATAAAATTGTTACTAGTCTGTGGTTATTTATTTGACATTTAGGTGAAAGTGACGTCACTCACGTTTCCGGTCACGTGACCGGAAGTATGAATACAATATATTTTATTTAAATATTAAAAAATAAATATTTATTAAACAAATAAATGTATATAAAAATATTATTGTGTATTATTTTCTTTTACTGTCTACATCACCCCTATTGGGAACCTTCCTTTTTTTTCGAAGTCGGTTAAAAATTAATACACAACTTGGGTCCTTCAAAGCTAAATTTGAAAAGTACCTAAGTATTCATAGACTCACCACTATTGCTTCACACCAGACGATGGTAGAATTTCTAATATTATAAAGAGGTAAAATGTAGGGGGTAATATCTCAAACTACTTAACCGATTTTAAAGATTTTTTCACGAATAGAAAGCTACGATATTTCTGAGTGAGCTATAGTATTTTATTTTAATCGAATATATCCACGGGCAAATCCGGGGTCTGAAATCTAGTTTTCAATAAAAATATTTTCATCGTTCCGGCCATCGAAATCAAGACCAATTACACGATTTGAAAACGGATGACGGACCGTTCGTTACAAGAACTGGACGAGTCTGTGGTCGATTTCGGCTGACCGTATGGCGGCTCGCCGGCGATTGGACGAATGAGTTGGCATTTTAAGTTTCAAGATAATAGTTTTCTCTTCATAGTAGTTTTATTACCCATTTTACCCCCCTTAGGGGTTGAAATTTCAGAAATACTGAAACACATATCTCATTTTTTACAATTAAAATACTTAGAAAATCTGTAAATTCGATAGACATATTAATGAAATGTAAAAAAAAATTACCTCACACCCCTTTTTATTCCCTTGGGAGTTCAATTTTCAGAATTTTGTTACTCTCTCTCTCTCTAACAAATCTGTCATTCAATACCTACCTATGATATTGGGAGAAAAACATAGATATACCTAGAAATAACTTAAGAGCCCATACTATCTTTCATCCCCTATTATATTCCCTTAGGGGGGTGGATTACAAAAAAGTAGCTTATGTCATTCCCTAGGGTTCAAGTTTTCTCCATATCAAATTTCATTAAAATCGGTGCACTGGTTTAGCTGTGAAAGCGTAACAGACAGACCTCGCATTACATTAGCTTCTGTCCGCGGTACACAAAAAAGAAATAATACTGTGACTGTAATTTGCCCCTCCCCCGCCCGCTTTCGCGGTATAAAAAGTAGATAGGTAATATATATCATTCGCTGACCCCTAAACTACCAATGCAAAAAATCATGTCCATCCCGTGAAAAACAAAAACAAATATATCCCACGGGAACCATACATTTTTCCGGGATAAAAAGTAGCCTATATTCCAGACTATAATCTATCTCTGTGCCAAATTTCATCCAGATCCGTTCAGCCGTTCTGGCGTGATTGAGTAACAAACATACATATATCCATACATACTGGTTTGGGCACGTTGAAAGAATGAAGGATGAAAGATTGACTAAAAAGGTTTATATGGCTGAAGTGAAAGGAAGTGCTGGCAGAGGACGACCTAGTAGATACTTTTATTGTTGTCGCCAAAGAATAAAGAGAATATAACCACTATGTTACAAATAATTTTAAAATGTTGTCAATAACTAATTGCTGATTGATACAATTTTTTAAATTAATTATGGTCAAATATAATAGATAAAACAACATCTTTATAGATAAGATTGACTGAAACTCTGCTGAAACGTCGTAAAAGAAGGTGTGGCAAACGAAGACAATACCAAGATGTTGAGATAAAAGACTACAATAAAGCATGTGAGGACGTCCAATGCGTACCTAGGTCAGGGATCTGTGCGCGCCAAATAAGAAGGCTATACCTAACGAGTGGCCAGTTCTGTTGAGGTATATTTAGATGGAAAAGTCTCTAAGTGTGGTTTGTGGGATTATGTACATACATGTTTTTAATTAAAAAAACCCATTGGAAGAAAGGAAGGGATCGAACCGTGATCAGAGGTCTTAACCACTAGGCCACTGTTTTCATGATTTGTGTTGTAAACAATTTTTGCCAAGATTCAATCTATTTTTATCATTATATACCAAATAATTATGTATTTCCATCTAAAAGCATACCTCAACAGAACTGGCCACTCGTTAGGTATAGCCTCACAAATACCATCGGCTAAACGAGGGAGACTTGGTCTTGTGCTGGGTACCCTGGGACCGTAACACAGTTTCGGGAGCTGTAAGGAAACCCATGAAGAAAAAAAGAAAAAAAAATAGGTGCTAATATACTATGAGGAAAAGCTATCTATCATCACGCCTTTTATCCCAAAGGGTAGGCAGAGACAATAGAATGCCATTTGCTACGATCCTGACATACCTTTTTCGCTTCTTTTATATTCATCATACCTACCTCTCATACCTACATGCTCTTACTTACTTTTAATATTGGAATGAAAAATGCTGTGACTAAAATAAAAAAAAAGTAATTTACGCTGGTTTAGACACGTTGAAAGAATGAAGGATGAAAGATTGGAAGTATACTTTTATTGAACATATAAAAGAAATGTATAAAAAATATTATAATGACATGTCAGAGCTCTAACTAGATTGTCCAGTTGTTTTTATCTCTGTCCACCGTTAAACTTATAAACGGCCGTGAGGTTACGTCCGAATTTTGTTTGTTTTGTAGATCCAAAATATATTTATTAACGTACCCCACAAAAGAGTTGTCCAAAAAAAGTCACCCCATTCGCAAAAAAAACAACATTGGAAAGGGGCTCATGCAACAAAAAATGCATATACGTAAATCAATAATTACACCCTGACCTTGATGACGAAATTTAATCTTTATTATTAACGCAATAAGATCTATTTTAATATAAACTTAAGTAGCATTTAAAGTAAAAATTCGTTATAGGGACAGCCTATGTATAAAAAGAAATGAAAAGGGACAGATTCTATGGGAGTGAAAGAGATACATAGCTGTCATAGAATGCGATGCTGGCATTCTATTTTTAAACCAGTCATAGATAAAAGAGTTTCCATAATAGCAAATTGGACATTAAAATTAATTTAAAAAGTATAATTTATTATTACAAATAAATAAGTGTCTGTCTTTATTAATTATATATATAAAGTATGATATAATAATTATACGAAATTTAAATATAATTAAGCTGTTTAAAAAAAAACGGTATGTCTGATTTGTTGCCAGGCTCCGAAATGGCTGAATGAATCGTAATGAAACTTTAGTCATAATAGCTATATAGACTAAATATCTGCTTGTCTAAATATTTCGATATCTTCAAGGATTTTGAAGATGAATAATTTTTAAATAAATAAATAATTTATTTTATTTTATTTTATTTCTTACAATGGTTAAGGTAATGGCATGGGGTGAAAAATACAGGCGAAGCTGTGTATAATTTGTAGTTAAACAATATGAATCTGGTTATATACCTACGCATTTTTTTGTAATTCGTTAGAAATTGTATTTTTAGTGTGTAGTTTGTCCGCTACGAAATTAGATTACGTCATTTTAAATTTTAATTAGTTATTTTACTCGCAATCATCAATAGACAAATGGTCAGAAATTAAAATACTAATGTTTCAAATAGATTTGCGATACATTTATTTATATTATACACAGTTTTCTCACCCCTTGTTGTAATCTTATAAATAAAAAAGTTAATATGGACGAAG
This sequence comes from Nemapogon koenigi, assembly GCA_963924495.1. Lineage (NCBI taxonomy): Eukaryota > Metazoa > Arthropoda > Insecta > Lepidoptera > Tineidae > Nemapogon > Nemapogon koenigi. The sequence goes on from OZ004658.1 coordinate 6,506,184, forward strand.
CCGGGGCGAACAGTTAGTATTCCATAACATATTTCTTAGTCGATACCTAGGTATGTCATAATAAAAGAAGGGCTAACAGCTTCCAAGTTACACATTATAGGACCAACGGTTAGGATTTTCACCCCATTTCAACCCCTAAGGACATAAGGACAGCAGTAAAATATTTGTGTCTTTCTTTAGTAGGTTAGGTTGTGTGTGGTCTGTCAGTAAGTCACGGAACTGTTTTCTAAATATAGATTACTAGTTTCTTTTTTAAATGTAATAAAAATGTATCTTGATACATTTCCGTGATATAAAGTAGTCTTTGGTCTCCCAACTATCTCTGTACATAAAAGCACGTCGATCCGTTGCTCTGTTCTGACGTGGAAAAGAACAAACAAACAAACAAACGCACTTTCACATTTATAATATTAGTTAGGATTCTCATTCAATACTCTTTATTACCCCTTCTACATTTTTCCCGGACAGCAAATTGATTCGTATCACTTCCACAGAAACAGTATTGTCAATGTATTTATCAAGTGTCATTATTTATATCCGAGTGCAAATACAGATAAGCGGTCGTTTTATCATTACTCCCTGCACTGCTGGTAATTGAACCTTCGTCATTCTTAGAAAACTATCAAGGAGTGATTACACTTCCGGTCTATAGCTCATAACTTTACAATTAGGTATCGAATGATAGCGGCATGTTAGGACGACCAAGGCTTGAAAATTTACGTCCTATGGAGGTTCCAAAACGTTTTTACTTACGTATTTTTTCCATGCTCACGTGGACAATTAAAAATCGACCCCTGGGGTCCATATACATAGACCACTTTGGGAAACGATAATGTAGATGAACGTAGAGAAGTCTATACTAATATTAAACAAGATATTAATAATTTTGTAAGTTTTTGTGTGTACATACATAGAGGGTAATCTCTGGAACCACTGATCTGATTCTGAAAGTTCTTTCATTAATAGGAAGCTAACCCTGAGTGCTATATTTTAAGCTATAGTTTATTTTGTTAACAAATGTTCACGGGCGAAGGCTAGGGCGGAAAGCTAGTAATATATGAAGTGGTGATTCAGCATAGCAAAGTAATGATATAAAAAGACAAGTTTTGCTTGTCCGTTTTTAAGGATTCGCGATGATTTATAAATCTATTTTAGAAAACTGTCAAAAAGTGGACACTTTTATTGGTGTCTCTGGCCACACATCAAGGTATAAAGTATGTGTGTAGTAAATTATGTCAACGATTAGGCCCGTTAAAACAGTTGCAGTCAAATCATAAGAAATAATAATGAAAGTAAAATCCATTGCATAAAATAGTAATAAATAATAATAACTCTATTTCCCTTGTTTCATAGTTTAGAAAAAATGTTGATAATATGAAAATTTGTATGTTTTATAATATTGTTTTCACAACAACGACTAGGTATACTGAAGGAGTTGGTTTAACATATATAACGCGGAACGGAGGAAAGGAATTAAATATATTACGGCCATCTGTGCATAGGCTAGTTATTTATAATTAGATATCTTTAAATACGCACAGCTATTAATAGTAAATTATATGTTATAGTATAAGTAAAATTTCACCTTCAATTAAACCCGTGCTTGCGAACTTATTGTTAAAATAGAAGCTGGTTGACATTAAAGCAATGAACTTTTAATTAATGAATAGTGGCGAGAATAGCTATAGATGCACAGAGGCTGTCTAGTAATTATCTCCTGCGATTGAACGATACGTGATACGGGCGCGGAACTTTCGCCGGACGGCCGCGCAGTTCTCGCGGCGCTGTCGTCGCAAGGTCACGTGACGTCGGAACATGGCTGCGCAAGAGTTCGTTGGACGCGCGCTCGGAAATATCCCGCCTCGGCCGCTTAGCAACAGGCTCCGTACTCTCAACTCAACATTCGCTCGTCTGCTATACTACTGCGCTCTAATTACGACCTAGCTTTATAGCGCCTTATAGCCTCATAGAAACGCACTGCACGCTCATGTTTCCTTCATTCATGTGGTTTTATCATTCATTCAGTTGACAGTTCAATTGTCACAGAGATATGTACATATTTAAATTGATAAGCTTTTAATAATTTAATAATATCTCATTATCTAAGTACTGTAAGTAAATATTTAGACCTAAATAAATCAATTAAAGACAGTTAACTTAGTAGTTTAATAATTAAATTACTGAAAAAACACTTCTGTATATTTTTTTAAGGATTTTGCTAGCTTTCCCCAGCGCCAAAAATTAACAAAGAATTCTTCCAGTGACTGTAATATATTTTATATCTCTTGATATCTTCCCTGTTACATATAAAAAATCTTCCCTGTTACACTAGCGGGGTCAAATTTTAATGTGCCGTATGTTAATCATATATTGTTGGTGGTTTGTCATTATATTATAATGTATTTCTGTTTTATATTTAACCCTTATCCATTCAGTCAAACATATAAACATTCGCATGAAGGATATTTAGTTGCTAAACTCTGTAGCGTTATCCTCTTTTATTTCTGCTTACACTAATTATTACCTACGTGTCTAATGATGTATGACTAAAATAGTAATTATAATGCGATGAAGAAATTGTTGAAAAAGAAAATTATGCGTGAAATTAACACTAGGTATAAGTATGATAATACATATTTGCTGTTTAAATGTTTGTTAATCAATCGCTATATTTCAAAGACAACATATAATTTAAATATTTAAATTGAACATCCCTTTAAATTTAAATTAAATGGGTCAGTGATTTCTGCTTACAAATATTCGAGCCAAACGAAGATATCTATAATGTATTTTAAGTATTATAATATCAAAACATAAGTCATTCCGTAAGCGATTGCTTGTTTAGCATTGAAATTGATCCAAAAGGTAAACGTACAATAATTTCCGCGGGCGTAATTTAGCTCGCGATGCGCGGGAGTCGATTTGATGGCGGGAAACGTCACCGAACTTGAGTCATACGAGACGCAGTCACGCTCGGCTCGAGTTCGCCGTGTAAACTTGTGACCTATTTCATGAATGTCTACGGCAGTAGTTAAACAACAGTTGTAACATATACATACACCAAATCTATACTAATATTCTCTCAAACAACTGAACCGATTCTAAAAGTTATTTTACGAATGGAAATATAGTAATATAGGCTATATGTTATTTTGTTCGAAAATATCTTCAGGCGTAGCCGGGAGTGGAAAGCTAAACTATTCAAGAAGTACTTTTCGTATTAATTTGGTCGAAAGCAATTTTTTTGCGTTACTTAATCTAATCTAATACATATATTTAATCATATTAATAATTAATATTTGTTTGTTTGTTTCTTCGTATTTCAAAACTACTGGACCGATTTAAAAAAATGTTTATGCATTTGATAGCCAAATTCTTGAAGAAGGTTATATATTGGCTATTTGACATCACGCTACCTACCCTAAGGGGGTGAACTGTATTCATAATACAACGCGTACTAAGTCGCGGGGCTTGTTTTTTATAATAAATTATTATTGATTATTTTCAACCGCTAGTTGGTACTCTTGTCGCTCCATAATAACATTTTTCACATTTTTTAAAAGAGCACGTTCCTCATATTTCCTTGCAATACAATAATGTGTCCATTTTTATACTTTAGCCGTTTTATAGTTTTATTTCGTTGCAATATCAATAAATTAATCTTTTTATTTTCCTCGCTATAAACTTTTATTAGTTTCGAATTATACCTTAATATATTATTAAGTCCATAAGGAATTAAGGAAATTGAAGTAATTTTTTTCATAGCTTGTAGGTCAAATGGAGGCGTAAATAATATTGTAATGTTTGACAAAGAGTTAATTATATAATATTTAAGTTGTGTATTCTTTGTATTGAAGTACGTATACGTAGGTATATAAGCTGCATTTTATCGTCTTTGTGTTCATATGAACAAAGCAACCTTGTTTGTATCGCATGTAAAGATATAAATAACATAGGCACGTTTAGAAGGTATAGCCTAGTGGTAATAAACTGTCCTATATTCAAATTCCAGATCGAACAAACATTTTGAATCAAGCATTTTATTTGTACGTGATATTGCCTCATCGGGCAGAGGATGACCTAGGTGGATTTTTATTGAACATATTTAAAAAAAAACAAAGGCAATATTAACAGTACACACAATCGCCGAGCATGTATAAAAGGTATGATGAATATAAGAGAAGCGAAATAAGTATGCCAGATCGTAGCAAATGGAATTCGAATGTCCTCTGCCTTCCCCTCTTGGGATAAAAGGTGTGATGTAGATAGATAGATATGGTGACCTAGTTTGGAGACAAGATATCTGTGTGTTTATATACCTAGGAAATAGCTCTCCGCTCTGGCTTCGCCCGTGGATATTTAGTAATGTAGGTACAATTAAACCCTCCTGTTTAAATTACAAATATTGCTATATATTACAAAATCAAATCGTATTCATAATTCAATCTAAATTTCATCTTAATTTAACATTTCTATACGATTGTTGAACAAAACTTCATCATTTTGTTGCTGTAAATTGTGTAGCCGCAACGGCACTAAAATATGGAATCAGTAGCCAATAACTTGAGACGATTGGTTACGAAACCACACTCGGTCTCAAGGCAATAGGTATGTGTCGAAATGCAACTGGATTGTGTGTATAATGTACACGAGTTTGTTTTGAATAACTAACAAATTTAGAAATGAACTTAGCAGTTCCAGAAAATGCATTGTTGCCGCTCTATATTTCAAAATAGACCTAATATTTCAAATTATTTAGGTACCTACCTACTAATAACATTATTTTAAATGAGGACGTTTGAACGTTTTTCCTCAATCACATCAAAATATTATTATAAATACGAAAATAACTCTATCTCTGTCTCTCTGATACACTTTCACAGCTAAACCACTAAGGCGATTTTGAAGAAATTTGATATTGAGAAAACTTGAACCCTAGAGAAGCACTATTATCTCAATATAGGGGGTATAATAGATATAAATAAATTACCTAAAAGCATAGTAAAACTTATTTCCTTGTTCCATTTCCACGGGGGTAATTCTAATAAAATATATGAATCAACTCACCGAATATCGCAATCAAAAATGTAACTTTTCATGTACAATCTGTAAACAAAAAATAATAGTAAAAATGGATAAATAAAAATGTCCAGAAATCTATTATGTCAGTTCCTAGGGCAGTCCTATTATAGGCGACCAAATAGAGCCCTCAAAGGGCGTTGCGCATACGCATGTTATTGGTCGATTCTTGCTTCCACACATCAAATTGCATTCGATCCTAGACGAAAACTACAAAAAAAGTTATACCATTGGGCTAGCCGGATCTTCCAAATGCATTTAGATACAACCAATGAGATCAATAATATTTGAAGATTTTTTTTCTTAGTTGCATTCTATTGGATGCAGGTACCATTTTTTAGACCATTAATATTTTGATTTGTCCTATTGGTTGATATATATTTATTCCTTTTTTTCTTATCTTATGTATGTATATAAAACTAGGAATTGACCGTGTTTCGTCCGTGTAAAAGTAGTTAAAATATGACTTTATTATATATCTACCTATAATTATTTTACACAGTTACACAATACACATATGTTTTCTTTTAATTTAAATTCATTTAATTAAATAATCAATCAAATCATAAAATTTAATTCATTTTACAACAGGTATCTATTACCTATTTAGATAGTTACCTAAACCTTATATGGCAAGGATTATGACCTTCTGAAATCCTGAACAATTATTAGGTACCTAAGTTGGTTACCTAATTCGGAAGGCTACCTATCCTATAGGCTAGACTAGAGGCAGAAATTAGTAGGCAGGTAAAGAAAGGTGTGAAAGATGATGTTGTAAGTTGTGACTAAAATGAAGAAAAGTAGTTTACGCTGGTTTGGACACGTTGAAAGAATGAAGGATGAAAGATTGACTGAAGTGAAAGGAAATGCTGGCAGAGGACGACCTAGGTGTACTTTTATTGAACATATAAAAATGTATTGATCGATGACAATGTTAAAAGTAGGTACACACAATCGCCGAGCATGTATGAAAGGTATGATTAATAGAAAAGAAGCGAAAGAGGTATGTCAGGATCGTAACAAATGGAATTCGATTGTCTCTGCCTACCACTTTTGGGATGAAAACGTCTACTAGGTATTGATTGATGTAGAGTACGATGACTTAAGGGTCGATACTACCTCACATTGCTTAACATACGTTTGCTGTATACTAGGATAGGATACTAGCGGATTGCCCCGACTTCGCCCGGTGTAACAATTATATACAAACTTCACACTAATGTTTTTTATTTATTTACGAGTAATGAGGTTTGATGAGGTTGAACATTTTTGTATGGTTTTTTTTAGTTTTAGTTTTCTTTTATTTCTAAAACCAGCTTCGATTTTTTCAATGTTTTATAACGTTCTATTCGCGGCGAAGACAAATCCAAAATCTTAAAAATCAGTCCAGCCGTTCTTGAGTTATAAATGGTGTAATTACAGATCCTATTATTATATACTAAAAATCTGTGGGTGTAACTATATAGGTAACCCGACTTTGTAGATTAAGTACCTATTATGTCATTTGATATTTTTTATTATTTATTCTCTTTATTTCACATATTTCTTTAAATTATATTTTTACATATTTAGGTATAAAAAAAAAAAAAAACAAAAATATATAAAAATATAAAAAAAGGATTTATCCCCCCGGAAGCGAGGTTAATACCCAAACTACCGGTGGTTAGGGCTGCAGAGAGAGGAACCTCCTCACAATACGGGCCGTACTGAGGAGTACTGCCTTCTGGATCTACCCTTGACCCAACTGCCAATCTCAAGTCTCCTAAGGTGACGGTCAAAACTCTTAGCAAAAAGACCATTGACCGTCACAACTATCGGTACAATGATCGCCGATTTCACATTCCACATGTCGACAATCTCGTGAGCCAAGTCAAGATATTTTGATTGTTTATCTTTCTCAGCTTTCACAAGATTGTCGTCATGTGGGATAGTGACATCGATTATCATTGCAAGGCGCGCTGATCGATCTACCAACACAATATCAGGTTTATTGGCAACAATAGTTCTGTCTGTGATGATAGATCGATCCCAGTAGAGCGTGGCATGACCATTTTCAAGAACTGGTTCAGGCACATACATGTAGTACGGTACTTCCGTGACTACAAGGTTGTATCGTAAAGCAAGTTGTTGGTGTATAATCCTGGCTACTTGGTTGTGCCTGTGCAAGTACTCGCCGTTGGCAAGACTAGAACAACCGGAAATAACATGTCTGATTGATTCTCCGGGATGATGGCATGCTCGACAGATGTCAGCCGTGCCGTCCTTAATGATGTATTTCCGGTAGTTATTCGTCTTGACAACTTCGTCCATAATTGCACAGGTAAAACCTTCGGTTTCTCCAAAGAGATCACCGAAGCGTAGCCAGGACACGGAAGTCAAAAGGTCTACATCAGAACCATGAAGAGCCTTGTAGAACCTTCCGTGTAACTCCTTGCTCTGCCATACCTCCTTGCGGTCATTGGTACTCAGTATTACAGGTTTGTGCCAGTTCTCTTTAGCCAAGGATAACGGGGTAAAGCCTTTGTCTACCTTGACCACATCTCCATGCATCACTCCCTCATTGTTGAGAAAATATTCTCTGAGACTGTATACCTCACGATTGTGGAGAGTCTTAGCGTTAAGTTTTCCGTGGGATGTACAGTCTCATTACAGATGAGCGTGGGTGATGCATACGATATGCGGTCAATAGTGTCCGAACTCGTCTGTCCAGGGCGTCCAGTTCAGTTTGAGTCCACTTGAGTATGCCAAAGGAATACAATAAGACAGGCATGACCCAACCATTAAAGGCACGCACTTTATTTCCGCCTGATAAAAGACTCTTCAGTACTTTTTTCAGGCGGCCATAGAAGCGTTCCTTCAAAGATTGTTTCATGTCTGTCTCATTGATTGCTATTGCCTGTGACATACCCAAATACTTGTAGGTTTCGTTTTCAGAGAGTGAATCAAGTTTTACAGAATCTGTGAGTTGTGTACTCTCAGATTCCGTTATCACTCCTCGCTTTACATGTATGATCGCACATTTGTCCAAACCAAACTCCATACTGATAGATTTACTAAAGTTTTCAGTTATCCTTAGTAAATCTATCAGTTGTGATTTGTTTTGGGCAAATAACTTCAAATCATCCATGTAAAGTAAGTGCGATATAACTTGATTCTCTCTCCGCAAACGGTAGCCTAGCCCTGAAACCCCTAGCAGTGTGCTGAGTGGGTTTAGGGCCAAGCAGAACCACAAGGGACTCAAACTATCGCCTTGGAATATACCCCGTTTAATCCTGATTAGTTCGTCGTCGCCGAAAGCTCTTCGGCATCCTGGATAGATGAGGACTGTTTTCCAGTGCCCCATACATGAGCTCAGGAAGGTGCGTAGAGTTGTATCGATTTTATACAACTCCAGCACCCTCATGAGCCAGGTATGTGGTACAGAGTCATAAGCTTTTTTGTAATCTATCCAGCATGCCGATAGATTCTTTCGGTTACGTCGAACTTGTTGGCTAATGGTCATGTCTTATTATTTATTATTATTATTTTTTTTATTCTTCGCGGATTTCCTTAAAGCTCCCGGGAACCGTTCCGGCCCCAGGGTACCCAGTGGAAGACTAAGTCTTCCTCATTTAGCTCATTTTTTGAGGCTATACCTAACGAGTGGCCGGCTCAGCGAAAAGCCTCTTTGTGCGGTTTGTCGGATAATGTACCTGCATAGACCCACGTCTTACCCACTCGACCACCGACGCTCCTTATATTACTCTAATATTATATATTAAAAAATCTAAATTTAATTAAATAACAACACATTGAAAGAATGAAGGATGAAAGATTGACAAAAAAGGTTTATATGGCAGAAATGAAATTATAATATTATATTATAATCCTTTAATTTATTATTTGTTTCAATGAATTAACTAAGTATACAGTTTTTAATCTAAAATAATATTAATAATCAAAAATATTTGGTCCGTGTGGCATGGTGGCAAGAACGCTGGCTGCATTTCCTCCTTTAATTAAAGTGATGTTTACTAATTTATTGTTCAAGTTGCGAGTAACGACTCGCGCGTTGAGGATTCCGTTATTCCGTACCATTTTTTCGGTCACAACTTTGAGGCAGTATTTTCGTTTAGGTTTTTCTGTTTACGCTATAATAAAGGCTCTTCCCTATTTTTTTTTCAAATTTTCATATGTTTTCTAATCTAAGTTACTACTAATATTATAAAGAGGAAAGATTTGTATTTTTGTGTGTGTGTATGTTTGTAATGAATAAGCTCAAAAACTACTGTGCCGATTTCAAAAATTCTTTCACCATTGGAAAGCTACATTCACCCTGAGTGACATAGGCTGTATTTTATCTTCAAAAAAATTAGGGATATGACTAAAACTCCAATAATGTAACCCAAGGTGTAAAAAAATTACCTAAGAAATTCCTTACATTGCATGCGCTGCGAAAACTATTGATGATATAGAGGTAGTTGTAGGTGTTGGAGTAGAGATAAAGGTAGGGGTAGGCCAGTTCCGTTAAGGTATATTTAGGTGGAAAAGCCACCAAGAAATTCAACAATCTGTAGGTATTTCAGAACCAGACATATTATTAGGTATAGGATTTGCATGGATCGAAGGAATGTATTTCTGCCTACCTTATGTAAGACAAGCGTGAAGATATTATATAATTATATTAACATACAATACCTGCGAATTTGCGAAGAGAAAAGTCGTTCTCTAAGAGAGTAACTTTTAAAATAACTTTTAATGATTTTATCATATCCGAGGATTGAACCTAGGACTGTTTAAAGATGAAGAAGACATGGTGTCACTTCTTTAACAGATGTAATACCTATATCTGTTTTTCGTAGAAAATTACTGCTTACCTTTTTTGACACGAGATGGGAGTTGAACCAATGTTGAACCCGGGACCTTTCAAATCAATTAGGCTACCGACATAATTATTTTAATCAATGATAAACCTTAATTGGATGAACCTAGAAAACCAGGCATATTGTCCTTAGACAGACTGTCTACCTTATCCAAGTCAACCGTGAAGAAATTATATAAGTAGGTATATAAAGGAACTTGCGAAGACCAAAGTATTTTTCTTAGCAGTCTCTCTAAGTAACTTTAAAAACATCATATCCGAGGATTGAACCTAAGACTGTGTAATGACGAGACAATTAAGTATTATAGATAGGTATTATCACCCTACCAATGTGCCTAAGGTACCTACTTGCTTTCGTCTTTGTTTTCTAGACAAAGGAAATATCACATAGGTATGAGTCATTTAATATGTATTTAATTTAAAGTAAAAGAAAAGAAATAATTATATGATTACTATTAATATTACTAGTATTTACAATTTAACAATATATTTTGTTAAATTTAATAAACTCCTAAATAAAGGCGGCACCCAAAATGGCGTTCTTTGTGGAATCGAAAACTCTAGATATTTGTCTGGGACAAAGACGGATTTACAAATTATATGGTTTTCAAATTAATTTCTAATCATAATTTAAATTATCTTATAACTATTTTTGTTGTAATAATTATATTTAAGTATTACGCAATACATTTGTTTTGTATCCATTTTCGGTCGATAATCTCCTTAAGAAATCTAGCTCTACCTTTATCGATCTAGTATTTCTAAGTCATAAAACTGTTATTTATGTAGTGTATTTTACATATTTTTAGTAATAAAACATATTTTAATATTAATTTGAAATATATAATTGAAATCAAAAAGGATTTTTTAATATCTTGAAGGGAAGAAACAAAGATTTTAAGTAAAGTCCTAAAGAAAAAATGGCGATAAAAATGTTGCCAATTTAAATTTACATTACCAAAGAGTTCCAATAAATAACCAAAAAGGTCAATGTAAATTTCAAAATTGGAAAGCGAGCAGAAAGTACCTACTCACCTCGTATTTAGCTTCTCGAAATTGCAATTCAACATGGCGTCCAAAGTTCCCGTACAAAGAAAATTCGAATTAAGAACTCGTTGGCACTGCGTTTGTTTTTGACATTATTGTTTTAAATTAGGTCTTTTATTAGGTAGGATTTATATTTTTTTAAAACAGCTTATTTATAAAGTCGACGCGAACGAGGTGCATTCGCGGGTATGCACTGGGGTGTACTGACCTACACGACCATTGCTCGGCGCAGTCGTGAACAGTCGCTGTACAACTACTGTAAAATGCATATACACGTACAAAACTGCATTTGTGTGTTTGTCGGTTGTACCTACCTATATAGAGACCGCTTGTGTCGCAGACACGAAAGCAAATTAAATATGAAACTCAAGTATTTACGGAAAATTCAATTTGAAGTAAGCTTGGGAATTTATCTTAAGATACGTCAGAGTACCACTCGAATTCAGAATATTATAGATTAAACTTAAAAAGTAAATACATAGAACCACAAATTTATAAAAAATAACAACAATTTTAAAGGTATTTTGAATGGCGTCAGATCCAGGCGCGAATCAAGGGGGAGGGTAACATCAGTGCAATATTTTTTAAGGCAGCTAAACAGAGCAATAATCAAATGCAAGTATTACCTACATTAACAAAATTAAATTTAAAAAAAATAACCACCCCTAAACGAAATCCTGTAGGTATCCCCGCCTGGATCTATCTATCCCATAGCAGCATACTGGCGTGAGTTTTTATAAACTTTAGTAACATTTATTTTATATAAACAATTTATTTAGTTCCTTGTTTTGTTTGTTTTTTTTTTCACGTCCATCGAAACAAGAAAAACAGCCGAAAATCTTTTGAGGCTATACCTAACGAGTGGCCAGCTCTGTTGAGGCATGTAGATGGAAAAGCCTATTTGTACGGTTTGTCGGATAATGTACATAACATTTTTATAATAAAAACCCATTGGTACATGGTCGGATATGGGGACCGAACCCGCGACTTCTCAGTTGTGAGCTGACGTTTTACCCACTCGACCATTAACTGTAAGATTTATTATCTATCTAATAGGTATACAAACTAATAACGCCCTAATCTCATGGAACTACCAGTTGAATTTGAAAAAATATTTATGCATTTGATAGTCCAGTTTTTATTTATAGACTATTTAACATCACGTTACTTACTCTAAGGGGTTGAATGTGGTGTAACTGATAGTACCTAAGAAAAAAAAATTAGAAAATATTAAAACGATGATGACGTCACATCTTGCAAACCAACAAAATGGTGGTCACAGATTAGATAAAATAACAAGAAAATAACTTAGTCAGTGACAGATTGACAGACGGTTATCATAATATAGTTTGTGGTTTTTTATTCGTAATTTAGATGGAAGTGACGTCACTTCCAGTTTGCGATCACGTGGCCGGAAGTATGAATTAATATTTTTTTATTTACAATTTACATGGGGCACCGTGAAAAATTACTTAAATCCTACATAAAAAAATGTTATCATTTAAAAATCTTTTAATTTTGTCTTTTTTATTATAAATGGGATAAATAAACGTTAAATGTGCAAATGTTGTCAATACAATCATACGTTTTAAAGCATTTTCGATAACGCGAAAAAAAATTTTTTCTCTCTTACCGAATTTTGCCGCCCCTGGAAATTTGCCGCCCTGGGCACTGGCCCCTGTGGCCCCTAGTGTAAATCCAGGCCTGTTTGCATATAGAAAGCAAAAGAGATGTGTCATTATTGTGAATATTGATTCTATTCTATTTTTTCGTGTTATGGCTCCATCAGGATTTTGATGAATCCGCCAATTATAGACGTTATAGTAGAATCAATATGCTGAATAATCGGTAGCAATGTTCCCGCCGACTGTGATATGTTCTAAATCACAGAGTAATCACAGAATACCCCATCATGGCCATCATGTCACGACGGAACGCGTGTGTCGCCATGACATCACGTAGAATCTATAATAATTCATTTTCCACAAAGAAAAGATGTGCAAAGGTTCTTTAATCGGTCGTATAGAGAAGTGAAACAATCTTTCTTTACTCCATATTTATATGATAGTGATACTGAAAAAGCACCTTTTCCGAGTTTGTTGGTATCATTGAATTTAATTGTTTTCTTCTATCAAAGGATATTCCAGTGAATTTAGGAAAACATATATATACATATATTACTAGCATTCCGCCCCCGGCTTCGCCCGTGGATATTTACGAACAAAATAAAATATACCCTATACCTAAACCTACCCCTACCCCTACCCCTACCCCTACCCCTACCCCTACCCCTACCCCTACCCCTACCCCTACCCCCTACCCTATCGGTTCAGCTGCTCTCGAGATATGCGCTTAACAACAAATTCAGCGATTCATTTTTATATTATAGAAGATAAAGCGTATTGAGAAGAATGCGGAGTGAAAGATGATGTGTCTAAAGTAAAGAAAAGTAGTTTATGTTGGTTTGGACACGTTGAAAGAATGAAGGATGAAAGATTGACTAAAAAGGTATAAACCTGGCTGGTATGGCTGAAGTGAAAGGTAATGCTGGCAGAGGACGACCTAGGTGTACCTACTTTTATTGAACATATAAAAAATGTATTGATGGATGGAAATATTATGTCAGGATCGTCATATGATGCCTATTAAATTTTAATGAAAGGGCTCGTTACAAGAAACACTAATAATATATTTTCTTTATAATTTTACTAGCGGACTCGGCAGACGTTGTCCTGCCCAAACGTTGGCTTGCCTGCTATTTACTTTCCTTCGTCCGTGGAAAACAACTTCTCCTACCCCTACCTCTACCCCTACCCCTACCCCTACCCCTACCCCTACCCCTACCCCTACCCCTACCCCTACCCCTACCCCTACCCCTACCCCTACCCCTACCCCTACCCCTACCCTTACCCCTACCCCTACCCCTACCCTACCCCTACCCCTACCCCTACCTTTACCACTACCACTACCCCTACCTCTACTCCTACAATTCTACTCCTGAGATTTCCATACAAAATTACCTATTTATTATTTTTTATTTTTCAGCTGAACTTTAAGGTTTTTCCAATTTTTTTTTCTTCTAAACCACCCCTGTGTTGTAACGAACAAAACAAAAAAAGAATTAGCCAAATCGGTCAAGCCGTTTTCATGTTATGTCGTGACAACGGAAAACGGGTTTCATTTTTATATATATAGATAATGCATAGTTCATATTACGAAAATATTACCCCCCCCCCCCCCTTTACCTTTCCCTTTACCAATTATATTCTATACTAGCCTTCCGCCCCCGGCTTCAAGCGCGGATCAACCGTTGTGGGCAAGATGGGCATGCCCACAACCCTAATAGATTTGTGACGTCACACTTTCGCGGATTATTGAGGTGGATAGGCTGATGATACCTATTATATCCAATGCCTTATTTAAAAAAAACGATTAATCGTTAAACAAATGGTTATAAAATCGGTTCTAGTTAATTTTTTTTAATTCCATCGGGATATTAAATTTAAATAATTAATTAATTGCAATTAAACTTCGAAAAAAAAATTGATCATTAATAACTCTAAAAGTTAAAAAGCGATCGTTTTGAAATTTGGTGCACTTATTGATATTAGTAATAGCAACATTTTCTAAGAAATTCAAGCTCACAGATATTTTAATAGTTGAGATATTAAATGTTGAAAAAAACACGCTTTTTCAACTTTGAACGCAATTTACGGGGGTAGTATCCACAACCTTTTTTGAGGGCTGGATCCGCGCCTGCCCGGCTTCGCCCATGGATATGTTCGAACAAAATAAAATATAGCCTATGTCATTTAGGGATATCGTAGCTTTCTATTGGTAAAAGAATTTTCAAAATCGGTTCAGTAGATTACCCCCTACTACCTCTACCTTTTTATAATATTAGTATAGATATACTTAGGACTGGGATATCTATAGTTTTGACTCGATTTTGCCCGGGTTGGACATTCTCGGGTCGAGCATTACTTGGCTGGTAATGGTCCCTCATGAGCACTTATGAAAATATAGATCTATTTTTTTCAATATTTATTTTATTATTACATACATCCTTCATGTTTTCAACTCCCAAATTAATTTCAATAATATTCGAACTTTCATCCCCTAGGCCTTTTATACTCCCTTAGGGGGTGGATTTAAAAATAAAATAGCGTATATCCTTCCCTAAAGTTTAAAGTTCAAGCTTCTTCCGTATCAAATTTCATCAAAATTGGTTCAGTGGTTTAGTTTTGAAGGCGGAACAGACAGAGTTACTTTCGCATTTATAATATTAGTATGGATTAATGTAACTTAATTGCACTGCAAATACGCTTATAACTACATATTCATTAGAGATGGATATATGCTACCGCGCACTTTATTGTAGATCATTTTATTCTGTACAATTCTTTCCTACATCATTTTGTTATATCTCTGACGGATTAGACAGCATACGCCATGAAAACTCAGTAGGGCTAACTTTTACCTGTCCTTAATATCTGGCTACCCTGATGGGATTCAGGCGTGTATGAATCTAGAGGAAGCAAGAGAGGTGTGTCAGGGTCGTGGCATGTGGAGGTTCTTCGTCTCTGTCTACCCAGGTCTGATTCAGGCATGAGTATATGTATGTATACATTTGGAGGAAGCAAGAGAGGTGTGTCTGGCTGGGTCGTGGCATGTGGAGGTCCTTAGTCTCCGTCTACCCCGGTGTGATTTGGGCGTGAGTATATGTATGTATGAATCTGGAGGAAGCAAGAGAGGTGTGTCTGGGTCGTGACATGTGAAGGTCCTTAGTCTCTGTCTACCCCGGTGTGATTTGGGCGTGAGTATATGTATGTATGAATCTGGAGGAAGCAAGAGAGGTGTGTCTGGGTCGTGACATGTGAAGGTCCTTAGTCTCTGTCTACCCCGGTAGGAATCAGGAGTGAGTATATGTATGTATGAATCTGGAGGAAGCAAGAGAGGTGTGTCTGGGTCGTGACATGTGGAGGTCCTTAGTCTCCGTCTACCCCGGTGTGATTTGGGCGTGAGTATATGTATGTATGAATCTGGAGGAAGCAAGAGAGGTGTGTCTGGGTCGTGACATGTGAAGGTCCTTAGTCTCTGTCTACCCCGGTAGGAATCAGGAGTGAGTATATGTATGTATGAATCTGGAGGAAGCAAGAGAGGTGTGTCTGGGTCGTGACATGTGGAGGTCCTTAGTCTCCGTCTACCCCGGTGTGATTTGGGCGTGAGTATATGTATGTATGAATCTGGAGGAAGCAAGAGAGGTGTGTCAGGATCGTGGCATGTGGAGGTCCTTAGTCTCCGTCTACCCCGGTGTGATTTGGGCGTGAGTATATGTATGTATGAATCTGGAGGAAGCAAGAGAGGTGTGTCTGGGTCGTGACATGTGGAGGTCCTTAGTCTCCGTCTACCCCGGTGTGATTTGGGCGTGAGTATATGTATGTATGAATCTGGAGGAAGCAAGAGAGGTGTGTCAGGGTCGTGGCATGTGGAGGTCCTTAGTCTCTGTCTACCCCGGTAGGAATCAGGAGTGAGTATATGTATGTATGAATCTGGAGGAAGCAAGAGAGGTGTGTCAGGGTCGTGGCATGTGGAGGTCCTTCGTCTCTGTCTACCCTGATGGGAGTCAGGAGTGAGTATATGTATGTATGACTCTGGAGAAAGCAAGAGAGGTGTGTCAGGATTGTGGCATGTGGAGGTCCTTAGTCTCTCTCTACCCCGGTGTGTATGAGTCGTGAACATTATGTTCTCCCTAAAAAATCTTATGAGAGCAAACCTCTTATCAATTATTATACGGTAAGCCGGTTTTTTAAAGCGAAACAATCATACTTAAATTTACAAATAATAAGCGACTCTATTTCCTTACCTTAAGGTTCAAATTAACTTACTAAGTTATTAAGAGTCCAGACAAAGAGATCTTGTACTTGAAGTAAAAGTCTGTTGCTAAGTGTAAATGAAATATAAGCGATTTAAGCGCTTTCCATTTCTTAAGGCTCTATTTGTTCTATATAAAATTCATTGCTAAAATTGCTATTTTATTGAGGTTACAATTTTCTTTTTTTATATAGAAAAGCAGACATGAATTTTGCCACTGCACAACTTGACAGTGGTTGCGGCAGGCTAGCCACCTGTTCTGTCTAAATGACCACATTGCTACCTATCTGAAAATAGAAATAGGTATAAAATGATCTGAAATAGTTAATTACAAATAAAAAAAATCATGTAAATCGGAGGTTGGGAGAGTTTCCTTCACTGACCCCTAAATTCTGTCCACGGTTTCACCCGCATGGAAATAGATCCAAAAGAAAGAATCTCGTGGCTGTAATTTGCCCCTACCCCGCCCGCTTTCGCGGTATAAAAAGTAGTTTATGTCATTCTCTGACCCCAAAACTACCACTATGCAAAAATCATGTCGATCCCGTGAAAAACAAAAACAAATCTAACCCATGGGAACCATACATTTTTCTGGTATAAAAAGTAGCCTATGTGCTATTCCAGACTATAATCTATCTCTGTGCCAAATTTTATCCAGATCCGTTCAGCCGTGATTGAGTAAAAAACATACATACGTCCATACAAACTTTCGCGTTTATAATATTAGTGGGATTTAATTTTTTCATGAATAATATAATGAAAAACCTGAAGCACTTTTTAAATATGTATCGATTTTGGAGTTTTGAGGTATTTATAGACCTCAACGTTACATCCAGAACTCCAATAAAAATCATCACAATTTTCAAATTGTTTTCCAAAGTTGGAAAGATTTTATGGATAGTAGAACCTCATGAATCACGAACCTCGATTTTTCATTATGTCTGTGCCACGCAAAAACTACTAAACGGATTTTGTTGCGGTTTTGACTATTATATAGATTGATTTGCCGGCAAGGTTTACGGTATTAAGCATGGACCTATCATGTTTAGGAGCTGAGTATTACAAGTACAAGTTAATCAAGTCGGGGAAAAAGTTAGCCCCAGCGAGTTTTCATGGCGTATGCTGTCTAATCCGTCAGAGATACAACAAAATTATGTAGGAATGATTTGTGTAGAATAAAATTGTCTACAAAAAAGTCCGCGGTAGCATATATCTATCTTTAATAGATAAGTAGTTATAAGCGTATTTAAGTGGGTATTCAAATTGCTATTTTTCCATAATAATTAGTTAGTTTTTAGGGATCCGTACCCAAGGGTAAAAACGGAAACCCTATTACTAAGACTCCGCTGTCCGTCCGTCTGTCTGTCTGTCACCAGGCTGTATCTCATGAACCGTGATAGTTAGACAGTTGAAATTTTCACAGATGATATATTTCTGTTACCGCTATAACAACAAATACTAAAAAACAGAATAAAATAAATATTTAAGGGGGCTCCTATACAACAAACGTGATTTTTTTGCTCGATATTGATAACGGCAACAGGTAGACGCTTGAAATATTCACAGAATATATAGTTATATATTCACTTTAAAAATAAATAATTAAATTAAAATAAAATTAATATTTAAGGGGGGCTCCCATACAACAAACATTAGCACTTGGCCGATTTTTTTTAGGTTAATTTACTAGTACTGTTTTCTATCGTGCTTAGGGGTGAATTCAGTTAACACTCAAAACAAAATTTAGATTTTTATTTTGAAAAGCATATGACAGAGCAGCGACAGTCTTGCCCAAAGAAATTGTATACTTCTCAGCTGCCACCTAGACTTTTGGTTAATATTCGTAGGGATGATTCTACGTCATGTCATGGCGACCGACGCACGCGTTCTGCCGTGACATGATTGTGAATCCAGTTTAATCTCGCCCGCGCTGTGATAGTTGTGATTTGTGATTAGATTTTTTATTAGATAGGTACATGACATTGGCATAGCCACAATAAAAGAAGAAGAACAATAAGGATGTTGACAGTAAACGAAAATAAATAGGTAGGTACACAATATTATTTTTTATATAGTTTAATAACATATAGGTAATCACTAAAAATAATGTTAAAATTTATTTGTTATCTTTTTTTAATATCTAAATGAAAAATCTTTAATTCATACTTCCGGTTACGTGACCTCAAACGGGAAGTGACGTCACTTCCATCTAAATTACAAATAAATAACCACAAACTATTATTATCTTGTTATTTTATCTAATCTGTGATCATTTTGTTGTGCCGTCATCATCTTACTTATGGAAGCGATTTGGTATGGAATAAGAAGCATGAAAGTAAGATAAATGAAGTGGAAATGCGGTCTTTACGTAGAATGTGTTATATAAAGCGTATTGACCGCATCCGAAAGAGAAGAATGCGGAGTGAAAGATTGACTGAAGTGAAAGGAAATGCTGGCTGAGGACGATATAGGTGTATTTTTATTGAACATAATAAAAAATGTATTGATCGATGGAAATATTAAAAGTAGGTACACACAATCGCCGAGCATGTATGAAAGGTATGATTAATATAAAAGAAACGAATGAGGTATGTCAGGATCGTAACGAATGGCATTCGATTGTCTCTGCCTACCCCTCTTGGAATAAAAGGCGTGATGATAGATAGATAGATAGCTTGTTACTCAATTAATTCAGTTTCAATTCAGTAGCAAAAGTTCAATCAGTTTATATCCTAAAAATTGTGCACACATGTGGACACTGTTAACATAGTCTACCGTAGCAACGAAAGAAAATGTGTGGGAAGTAGGGAAATCTTGTCAATACAAGTTAAACATACATATATAATTATTATATATCTATAGGAGACTGTCTAGACGTGCGAGGGAGACCGAAGTAGGGTCTTTACTCTTCTAACAGAGACGCTGCTTAAGGCGATGTTTCACGGTTTATTA
This sequence comes from Nemapogon koenigi, assembly GCA_963924495.1. Classification (NCBI taxonomy): domain Eukaryota; kingdom Metazoa; phylum Arthropoda; class Insecta; order Lepidoptera; family Tineidae; genus Nemapogon; species Nemapogon koenigi. Next base: position 6,525,997 of record OZ004658.1, read on the forward strand.
TTATTTTTCAGATTTGGTAACATCTGTGACGTACTGGTATAACAGATGTTTCGATTCCTACATCCGACCATGTACCAATGGGATTTTTATAATGAAAAATCTATGTACATTATCCGACAAACCGTACAAAGAGGCTTTTCCATCTACATACCTCATCAGAGCTGGCCACTCGTTAGCCTCAAAAAATCATTGGCTAAATGAGGAAGACTTTGTCTGGGGCCGACATCGGTTCAACAAGGCAACCGTGAAGAATAAAAGAAAACAGATGTTGTGGTACAAAATATACCACACTAATTATATTTAAATACATAACCAATGACAATCAACGCACAGCTTAACCTACTAAAGATATAAATATAAATAAATAGAAGGTATGTTTATTAAGGGTTGTAGAGGTTCACAAAAAAAGTATTACTCAAAATTTAACCTCTAAGGGATGAAATGGGGTGTACGAAGTCGCGGGCAACTGCTAGTATTAAATAAACACAATTGACCACAGACTATAAATAAACAGAATAATACAGTCTCAAAAATATAATTGGCTAAATGAAGAAGATTTGTTTTCTGCTTGGTAGCCTAGGGCCGGTATTGGCTCAGGAACCGTAGAAAAAGCGTAGGAAGTCGGGAAACTTGTCGATACAAGTTAATATCATAAGTGACGTGCGAGTTAAGGCGATGTTTAAGCTTTATTTCTTACAAGCTTCTGTCCGCGCTTTCACCCAAGTGGAAATTGATAAAAAAAATCCCGTGGCTGTAATTTGCCCTTCCCCCACCCGCTTTCGTGGTATAAAAAGTAGTATATGTCATTCTCTGACCCCTAAACTACCACTATGCAATAAATCATGTCGATCCCGTGAAAAACAAAAACAAATCATCCCACGGGAACCATACATTTTTCCGGGATAAAAAATAGCCTATGTGCTATTCCGGACTATACTAAAAATAAATCTATCTCTGAGCCAAATTTCATCCCGCTCCGTTCAGCCGTTCTGGCGTGATTGAGTAACAAACATACATCCATACAAACTTTCGCGTTTATAATATTAGTAGGATTTACTTACAGAATGCAGTTTTTACATAATGTGTAGACTAAATTAAAATAAAAAGGGCTAAGCGAGGGAGACCTTGTAAGGCAACCCATTAAGAAATAAATTCTTTATTGTGGGTATTTATACCAATGTGTCACTCAATAGCTTACCCCTGAGACAAGTAAAGTTTAGCTACGAAATTGTAGCGGAAAAAAGGTCGTCTAAGGGGAATTTTTAAATTATTTTTCAATGAGACTATACTTTCAAATACATAATGCGAAAATTCTATTAAGGTGTTTTGAGATAAAAAAATCCTTTTAGAACCCTAACCTACCTCTACGTGCTAACAGGGTCTTACTTTCTATAATTTATTTGATGTAAATAAGTGTACTTTTATTGAATATATAAAAAATATATTGATCGATGGAAATATTAAAAGTACACACAACCGCCGAGCATGTATGAAAGGTATGATGAATATAAAAGAGGTATGTCAGGATCGTAAGAAAGAGCATTCGATTGTCTCTGCTTATATAAAATAGTAAATAAATTAATGTGCAATAAGTTTTTTCTCATGCTCAATTAAAAAAAAACCCTTTCAAAATCCCATTAGCACAAATTGATAGCTACTTTTCATATTTGGTATTCGATAACACCACTTTATAGTGTCACTAAAATTAAAAACAAAAGGATAATTACCGTGAAACATCGCCTTAACAGGATACCTTGATAATATCTATACGTAGTACAAAATCCGAGAGTAACGACCGATTTTAGCAAGGTCTTTGTATTGGCCAGTTAACTATTACATCCTTATTTTTGGTATTTATATCAATGTGTCACTCAATACCCCCTGGCAAGTGACAAAGTGATAAACGAAAGAAATTGTAGACGAATGAAAGGTCGTCTAAGGTGTACATTTTTAAGTCAAATAAGATTAGCGATACGTACCAAAACAAAATGAAAGTGAGGATACATAATTTGCCTTTTAAAAAAAAGTGTGCTTTCCGAAAGCAAGTGGACAAGTCACTATAAAAAAATACCCAAATCGCTTCAAGTGTGCCAATAAAATTTGAAGAGTTCTCGATTTCTTCAGGATCCCATCATCAGATCCTGACCTGATGACCATGGGACCACCTGGAAAGTATACCCTTTTAAACAAAAAAAATATTTCCAAATCGGTCCAGGCGTCTTCAAGTAATCGGGGAACATACATAAAAAAAAGATTCCATCGAATTGAGAACCTCCTCCTTTTTTTGAAGTTGGTTAAAAAATAGGCTAAATAGATTTTGATGAAACTATCAGACTATCAGTAGGATTAAACAATTAAGCATAGATACTTAGGACGGGTCCGCACAAATGGCCAGCCAAGGGATGCTCGGCCCGAGATTGTCCAACACTAGAATGCCAAGTAAATTGTTAGGTCGGTCAAAGATAGTAGGTACACAGATTTACCCGGACATTCTCGGTCTGGGCATTCCATATCGTCTTTTTGTCGTCCCGTCGCTTTTGGCTTTTGAGTTTGTGGGCAGTCAGTAGATTTTTGCCCGTAGCAGTACCAACGGATCTATAGTATAAAAAAAATAGAAGTTAAAAAATGATGTAAAAGCCCCCCGACAAAAATAAACTTTTGAAAAGTATTGGCGTAAAAAGTCTTAGCGTAAAAATGTAATGTTATTTGTACTTCTACCTACTCTACTTCTTTTTAGGGGGCGGGGGAGGGGTAATTAAATTTGTTTTACTTAAATTTGATTAGGAACAAAACCAGCGAGTCGTATAACGTAATAACATCTAAAGAACGTTAAAATATCTAATAATTGGATTATGTTTTGACTAAAATGAAAAAAAAAAAATAGTTTACACTGGTTTGGCAACTTTCAAGAATGAAAGATTGACTAAAACTATTTATATGGCAGAAGTGAAAGGAAATGCTGGCAGAGGACGACCTAGGAAAAATATTGATAAATTAATGTTAAATAAGAGAAGCGAAAGAGGTATGTCAGGATGGTAACAAATTGCATTCGATTGTCTCTGCCTACCCCTTTTAGGATAAAAGGCGTAATGATGGATAGATAGACAGATTGATTAATTGAATATTCCCTCTTCCTATGTAAATTGTTTATTTTGCGCATTGCGCATATAAAATGCTAACTTGGCATTGCAGACAATCGACTTATGGTAGGCACCTAATTATGATTGCTATTACTAATGAATAGGTATCATCTATGTATCTATCATCACGCCTTTCATCCCAAGAGGGGTAGGCAGAGAACCTGGCACCGTAACACGGTTTCGGAAGCTGTAACGCAACCCGTGAAGAAAGAAAAAAAATCAAAATGATGTAGGATATAATTGTGTACAAAATGTCCGCGGTATCAATTGTCTATTTATTAAGATAAAGTAGTTATAAGCGTATTTATCTAGGTATTCATCTATATATTTATCGATCATTGCACCTTTCATCCCAAGAGGGGTAGGCAGAGACAATCGAATGCAATTTGTTACAATCCTGACATACCTCTTTCACTTCTTTTATATTCATCATACCTTTCATACATGCTCGGCGATTAATATTTCCAATTTTTTAATAAAATTACACGTAGTTCGTCCTCTGTCAGCATTTCCTTTCACTTCAGCCATATAAACCATTTTAGTAAACACATATTTGTACACGTGCGAAGCCGGAGACTTTAAGTCATAATATGTTGAGGAATAAAGTTACTAGTTGCATGTGTTAAGAAACGAACCCGTATAAATAACGTAAAATTAATTCTAACGCTTTTGATCTGGTGCCAAAAGAAAAGCATGGATCGCTATTTTTCTCACTAATTGAAATAAAAATAAAATTTGGTAGGTAGGTCATGTAAAAAATTACTAAATACCTAGCTTGTTTGTCGTGTAGAGGTGTGTCAGGATCGTGACCTCATGTCTCCAGATTCCTATTAGTCTCTGTCTACCCCGGTGGGAGTCAAGCGTGAGTACCTATATGTAGGTTTGTATGAATCTGGAGGAAGCAAGAGAGGTGTGTCAGGGTCGTGGCATGTGGAGGTCCTTAGTCTCTGTCTACCCCGGTAGGAATCAGGAGTGAGTATATGTATGTATGAATCTGGAGGAAGCAAGAGAGGTGTGTCAGGGTCGTGGCGTGTGGAGGTCTTTAGTCTCTGTCTACCCCGGTGTGATTTGGGCGTGAGTATATGTATGTATGAATCTGGAGGAAGCAAGAGAGGTGTGTCTCGGTCGTGGCATGTGGAGGTCCTTAATCTCTTTGTACCCCGGTGGGAGTCAGGCGTGAGTATATGTATGTATGAATCTGGAGGAAGCAAGAGAGGTGTGTCTGGGTCGTGGCGTCAGGAAGTCCTTAGTCTCTGTCTATCCCGGTGGGAGTCAGGCGTGAGTATATGTATGAATCTGGAGGAAGCAAGAGAGGTGTGTCTGGATCGTGGCATGTGGAGGTCCTTAGTCTCTGTGTACCCCGGTGGGAGTCAGGCGTGAGTATATGTATGAATCTGGAGGAAGCAAGAGGGGTGTGTCAGGATCGTGGCATATGGAGGTCCTTAGTCTCTGTCTACCCCGGTGGGAGTCGGGCGTGAGTATATGTATGAATCTGGAGGAAGCAAGAGGGGTGTGTCAGGATCGTGGCATGTGGAGGTCCTTAGTCTCTGTGTACCCCGGTGGGAGTCAGGCGTGAGTATATGTATGAATCTGGAGGAAGCAAGAGGGGTGTGTCAGGATCGTGGCATATGGAGGTCCTTAGTCTCTGTCTACCCCGGTGGGAGTCAGGCGTGAGTATATGTATGAACCTGGAGGAAGCAAGAGGGGTGTGTCAGGATCGTGGCATATGGAGGTCCTTAGTCTCTGTGTACCCCGGTGGGAGTCAGGCGTGAGTATATGTATGAATCTGGGGGAAGCAAGATAGGTGTGTCTGGGTCGTGGCATGTGGAGGTCCTTAGTCTCTGTCTACCCCGGTGGGAATCAGGCGTGAGTATATGTATGAATCTGGAGGAAGCAAGAGAGGTGTGTCTGGGTCGTGGCATGTGGAGGTCCTTAGTCTCTGTCTACCCCGGTGGGAGTCAGGCGTGAGTATATGTATGAATCTGGAGGAAGCAAGAGAGGTGTGTCTGGGTCGTGGCATGTGGAGGTCCTTAGTCTCTGTGTACCCCGGTGGGAGTCAGGCGTGAGTATATGTATGAATCTGGAGGAAGCAAGAGAGGTGTGTCTGGGTCGTGGCATGTGGAGGTCCTTAGTCTCTGTCTACCCCGGTGGGAGTCAGGTGTGAATATATGTATGTATGAATCTGGAGGAAGCAAGAGAGGTGTGTCTGGGTCGTGGCATGTGGAGGTCCTTAGTCTCTGTGTACCCCGGTGGGAGTCAGGCGTGAGTATATGTATGAATCTGGAGGAAGCAAGAGAGGTGTGTCTGGGTCGTGGCATGTGGAGGTCCTAAGTCTCTGTCTACCCCGGTGGGAGTCAGGCGTGAATATATGTATGTATGAATCTGGAGGAAGCAAGAGAGGTGTGTCTGGGTCGTGGCATGTGGAGGTCCTTAGTCTCTGCGTACCCCGGTGGGAGTCAGGCGTGAGTATACCTGTATAATAATAAATCAATCGATGACTCCACGGTCGTATATTATTGTTATCTGTCCTTATTATTATACCTAGATAAGTGTCCATTGTTTCATTATCAGGGCATTGGCTCTGTGGAAGTGTAGACAATTTGAGGTCGCGACTTCTTGTGCATGTAACATCGTCGCGTCTGTCTGTCTGTACCCGATGGTCTACGAAACTACTAAACGGATTTTGTTAGGGAAATTAGGTAGACTGTTTTATTAGTAAAGTTTTTTTTCTTTACGGGTTGCCTTACAGCTCCCGAAACAGTGTACCCAGCGGAAGACCAAGTCTCCGTCGTAAAGCCGACGATATTTTTGAGGCTATACCTAACGAGTGGCTGTTCTGTTGAGGTATATTTAGATGGAAAAGTCTCTAAGTGTGGTTTGTAGGATTATGTACATAAGTTTTTAATTAAAAAACCCATTGGTACATGGCCGGGATCCGGAATTGAAAAATCGGGGAATGAGTAAAGTTTACTTGTAGTATTAAAAATTGCCCACTTTTATTAACAATTTAGTGAATCAAGTTGGGGGTAAAAATTGCTGTTGCTACCTAATCCATGTCATGTAAGAAAGAATTGTATAGAATAAGGTAAATGATTCACAAATAAGTTAAGCGTACATGTACCTACTATGTTATTGTAAAAATGTATAGACCTATACCTACTAAAACAATTTGTATACTTAAATGCGAAGAAGGGTGGATCGCTAGTCTAAAAAAATAAAAAAATATCTTAGACCTCAAGATACCTCAAAATAGTTTTTCAAACGTCCGCTTCTGATCCATATGTTTTTTATTAAGTTTTGCTAATAAAATACCTAATGATAAAGAAATGCGAATGTGTGTTTGTTGACCTTCATTTACATAAAATAAACCGATAAAAAACAATTTTAAAAAGCCGCATTACATTCGGTCCTTCACTTTGTTAATTGAGAGCTACCTACTTGCCATGATGCCACAGATAGATTATTGCGTCGGGGGTTTAAAATATTTTAAAAAATGGTGACTCAGAAATAGAAACCATTACAATAAATTATGTTAGGTAAAACGTTTTGACTTATCTTATTCGATAAACAAACTTTGCATGAGAAGCCACAGTAAAAAAGAAGAAGAAGACGACTAGCAGTTGCGCGCGACTTCGTACGCGTTGTATTAGGAATACAACGTTTACACCCCTTTTTACCCCCTTAGGGTGGGTAGCGTGATGTTATATTATAGCCAATAACCTTCCTCATGATCAAATGCAACTTTTTTATATCCGACTGGTAGTTCCAGATCGTAACACATTCAAACCAACAAAACACACTATTGTGTAGATAGATAGAATATAGATTTTACGCTTTATATCACACATCCATATAAAAAATATATTGATTTATGGAAATATTAAAAGTACACACAATCGCCAAGCATGTATGAAAGGTATGATGAATTTAAAAGAAACGAAAGAGGCATGTCAGGATCGTAACAAATGTCATTCGATTGTCTCTGCCTACCCCTTTTGGGATAAAAGGCATAATGATAGATAGATAGAAGGATAGGTAATTAATTTCTACTAATATTATAAATGCGAAAGTCTTTAGTCAAATGCACACACAGGCTTAGAGGGCCGGTAAAAAATAAGACGATTTAAATTTTTAATTTTAGACCAAACAGTTTACTTATCTGAGAAGTTTGTATACAAAATTACAACCAGAGCTAAGCCAGAGCTAGATGGCGACAATCGATTTACATTTAAAAAAAAAACAAAAACCCGCCCCCACATCAGTTCCCTCCAAAACAGAGTCGACTGTCAAAAATAAATCAAAATTCAAACTTGGAACGCGCTCCCGTGTTGCCATTGGTAGACCCTTTTTTTTTAAGTGGGGAAGCCAAGGACCCTAACCTATGCAGTCTATATATAACATTTTATCTATGAAAACATAGGAGAGGCGCACAACTGGTTTTTTACTCGAAACTCTTGGAAGGGTTTATTTATTTATTTTTAAATAGCTTTTAGACCAATAGGAATAGATAAGATAACCGTCTTGACACGTCCATTTTTAAATAAGTAGGTTGATTTATATGAATTATGTTTAGAGCAATTGTAAATGGAAGAGTAAAAGTCAGACAAATTTGAGTCACAATGGCGAGACTACTGTCTACCCTAGTGGGATTCAGGCGTGAGTATATGTATGTATGAATCTGGAGGAAGCAAGAGAGGTGTGTCTGGGTCATGGCATGTGGAGGTCCATAGTCTCTGTCTACCCCGGTGGGAGTTAGGCGTGAGTATATGTATGTATGAATCTGCAGGAAGCAAGAGAGGTGTGTCTGGGTCGTGGCATGTGGAGGTCCTTAGTCTCTGTCTACCCCGGTGGGAGTCAGGCGTGAGTATATGTATGTATGAATCTGGAGGAAGCAAGAGAGGTGTGTCTGGGTCGTGCCATGTGGAGGTCCTTAGTCTCTGTCTACCCCGGTGGGATTCTGGCTTGAGTATATGTATGTATGAATCTGGAGGTAGCAAGCGAGGTGTGTCTGGGTCGTGGCATGTGGAGGTCCTTAGTCTCTGTCTACCCCGGTGAGAGTCAGGCGTGAGTATATGTATGTATGAATCTGGAGGAAGCAAGAGAGGTGTGTCTGGGTCGTGCCATGTGGAGGTCCTTAGTCTCTGTCTACCCCGGTGGGATTCTGGCTTGAGTATATGTATGTATGAATCTGGAGCTAGGAAGCGAGGTGTGTCTGGGTCGTGGCATGTGGAGGTCCTTAGTGTCTGTCTACCCCGGTGGCAGTAAGGCGTGAGTATATGTATGTATGAATTTGGAGGAAGCAAGAGAGGTCCTTAGTCGGGCTTGAGTAGATATATGTACTATGTATATAATACGAGCAAAGTCTTCAACAATCGCTTGTATAGATAAAAATGGCTGGCAACAGCAAGATAAGATAAAATACAGGTATTATTTTTAATCTAATTTAGATATCCTGAACCATTGGCGCCGATATGTCTAAAATCGAAAAAATACTTGGACCTTGGGGGTCAGTGATAATTATTATGGTTACACATAGGCAAAAATAAATAAGCTATTATGTCATTCAGGCGAGAATTAAAAGACACCCATTCATTATATTCAGAATGCGGAGTAAAAGATGATGTTGTGACTAAAATAAAGAAAAGTAGTTTACGCTGGTTTGGACATGTTGAAAGAATGACTAAAACAGGTTTATATGGCTGAAGTGAAAGGAAATGTCGACCTAGGTGTACTTTTTTTAATATAAAAAAAATATTGATCGATGGAAATATTAAAAGTACCTACACACTATCGCCGAGCATGTATGATATGAGAGGTATGATGAATATAAAAGAAGCGGAAGAGGTATGTCAGGATCGTAACAAATAGCATTCGATAGTCTCTGCCTATCCCTCTTGGGATGAAAGTCGTGATGATAGATAGATAGATAGATCAATTCTGTGCTTAAACCTACTTAAATTAGACGCTAATCGTAAATAAAGTTTTTTTTTTATTTTCTTTAACCAAAGGGATAAAAAAGGGGGTATATAAAATGTAAGATGCGTCGGTGGCCTAGTGGTTAAGACGTCTGGTATTAACTCGGCGGACGGTTCGATCCCGGCCATGTACCAACCGGTCTACCCTGGTAGGATGCAGGCGTGAGTATATGAAACTAATCTACCTAGATAATCTAGATAATGATATGTGTCCTAGATTAATCCATGTATGAACTAATTAGACTTTATAGTTAACAATATTTATCACTCCACTAAACTACCTATATGGTAGGAGGCCTAGGGCTGCAGCTAAGAAATATTATGTTAAAAAATTCACGCGGACCCGCAGCCTCATTGCGTAACTTGAAAGCGATCCAATCACTATAATTTTTTTACAGATAAAGGTCGAAGTTAGCCCCGCACTTTTCGAAATGTCTATTTTCGTTAATTGTGCTGCGTTTGTGCCGTACTGTGCCGCAAAAATCAGCTCTATATCTAAAACCGTTTTTGAGAAAAAAATTAAAAACGTGAAATTTTCGTTTTTATTTTTTTTCTCAAAAAAATATTTAGTTATTTTAAAATCACAAATAAAATATGTATCTACTAGCTTTCCGACGTAGCTCCAGTGGAATTTATTTATTTAATTAATTTGGACGTGCACAACAGAAATACATGTATTCAAATTTGTATTAAATTATATTAAAATTTGTATTAAAATTGTATATTCATGCTTAATCTTACAATATTAAAAATAAAGTTACAATGTACTTCCTACAGGATGCACGGACGTAATATTTACACTTATTATACCTACAAGTGGGACACACCAAAAACTCAAAAATATAAAAACACAAAAATAGAAAACTTAAATAATAAAAAATCAAACACACATAAAATTACAGATACAATTAAATGTACCTTAAATGATATAGTACGCCGATCTCTTGCCACTGCCTCTGTTCCTGCGATTCTTGAACCATCTGGTATGAGCAGGGACGATGGCAAGAGACCTGATGGCGTAACTTTAGTACCGTGGCATTTAGGAAAAAATTTGGTGTGGGACGCTACCTGTGTTGATACACTGGCAGCATCTCACATACAGTATACAAAATTAAAAGCGGGTGCGGCGGCAGAACACGCTCAACTGCTCAAGCGCCGAAAATATTCAAATATTTTAACAAATTACTTATTTTCGGCGCTTGCAGTGGAAACAATGGGTCCATGGTCTACCGAAATGAAAATATTCTTGAAAAATTTAGGTACTAGATTAGTCCACGCCTCGGGTGACCTAAAGGCTGGCTCTTACCTCGCTCAAAGGATCAGTTTAACCATTCAGCGAGGTAACGCAGCCAGTGTTTTGGTAACCATGCCACAGGGAGGGGTTCTGGAAGAGGTATTCTTTTTATAATTTGTATATATATTAAAAAAAAAAAAAAAAAAAATTAAATGTGATTCTTTTTCCTTTCTGAGAAATCGAAAACAATGTTTATTTCTTTTTAAAAGAGGAGAACCTGCTGTTGAATATGTTAACCTGGTTGCCATACTGTATAGCCACCTCGTTGGAATTGTTTTGAAACGTCACTTTGAGGCCTTCCAATTATCTCTAAGCATACCATCGACCCGTTGTTCTTCACATTTATAATATTAGGCCCGAATTGGCTATGTTACATATTTATAATTTTTTTATTCTGAAAATATCGCCCATTTTAAGAAACTAATTTCAATATTTTTGTTTTTTATACATTGCGTCTATTTTTAAGATTTATTTAAAATTTTACCCCCGAAAATTAATGTGACGTCACAATAAGTGGAACAGGATTGCATATGCTTATGATGACGTCATACATAGGTCAAATGAAGGTTATTGGTTTTATTGAATATCTTAAAAAGTATGGACTTAATTTAAAATCTGATAAATAGAAATTGTACTGAAAGCTTATTTCTCGAAACGGTTTTGAGATCTCCGTTCCTGTTCAAAAAGTTAGCATGACAATTATAAAATGTCGTCAAGAACCTATGTCGTTTCTACTCGCACTATGAGTTGACAGTATCTTACCCGACATTACTCAACTCGTGTACTAACCTATACACGTGCAGTCGAGTTATCTATTTTAATATTTAATACTAGATTTCCGCCTCAGTCTTCGCTCGTGGATATTTTCGAACAAAATAAAATATAGCCTATGTCACTCAGGGATATAGTAGCTTTCTATTCGTGAAATAGTTTTCAGAATCGGTTCAGTAATTTTAGAGATTACCCCCTACATACAAACTTTACCTCTTTATAATATCAGTATAGATTATCTTAGCTAGGGCCCTGCCAGACATGCATTGTCCCACCAGTCAACATAACGTCGTGAGTAGGCATATTACTTTACGTCCTTGAATTTCTAGACGATGAAAAAAAAGTCTACAAATTTTATCATAAAAACCGAAGCAGATGTGTTGTTGACGATTGATAAGACAATTATTTAGTAAAGACATGCCTGGATGATATAGTTATTGACCAATCATGGAGAAATCCCTACCACATACATATTCCCACGCCTGACTCCCACCAGGGTAGACAGAGACTAAGGACGTCCACATGCCACGACCCAGACACATCTCTCTTGCTTCCTCCAGATTCATACATACATATACACACGACTGAATCCCACCAGGGTAGACAGAGACTAAGGACCTCCACATGCCACGATCCTGACACACCTCTCTTGCTTCCTCCAGATTCATATATATACTCACGCCTGAATCCTAACGGGGTAGACAGAGGCTAAGGACCTCCACATGCCACGATCCTGACAAAGCTCTCTTGCTTCCTCCAGATTCATACATACATATACACACGACTGAATCCCAACAGGGTAAACAGAGACTATATAAGGACCTCCACATGCCACGATCCTGACACACCTCTCTTGCTTTCTCCAGATTCATATATACTCACGCCTGAATCCTACCGGGGTAGACAGAGACTAAACACCTCCATATGCCACGATCCTGACACACCTCTCTTGCTTCCTCCAGATTCATACATACATATACTCACGGCTGACTCCCACCGGGGTAGACAGAGACTAAGGACCTCCACATGCCACGATCCTGACACACCTCTCTTGCTTCCTCCAGATTCATATATATACTCACGCCTGAATCCTAACGGGGTAGACAGAGGCTAAGGACCTCCACATGCCACGATCCTGACAAAGCTCTCTTGCTTCCTCCAGATTCATACATACATATACACACGACTGAATCCCAACAGGGTAAACAGAGACTATATAAGGACCTCCACATGCCACGATCCTGACACACCTCTCTTGCTTTCTCCAGATTCATATATACTCACGCCTGAATCCTACCGGGGTAGACAGAGACTAAACACCTCCATATGCCACGATCCTGACACACCTCTCTTGCTTCCTCCAGATTCATACATACATATACTCACGGCTGACTCCCACCGGGGTAGACAGAGACTAAGGACCTCCACATGCCACGATCCTGACACACCTCTCTTGCTTCCTCCAGATTCATACATACATATACTCACGCCTGACTCCCACCAGAGTAGACAGACTAAGGACCTCCACATGCCACGACCCAGACACACCTCTCTTGCTTTCTCCAGATTCATATATACTCACGCCTGAATCCTACCGGGGTAGACAGAGACTAAACACCTCCATATGCCACGATCCTGACACACCTCTCTTGCTTCCTCCAGATTCATACATACATATACTCACGCCCGAGTCCCATCGGGGTAGACAGATACTAAGGACCTCCACATGCCACGATCCTGACACACCTCTCTTGCTTCCTCCAGATTCATACATACATATACTCACGGCTGACTCCCACCGGGGTAGACAGAGACTAAGGACCTCCACATGCCACGATCCTGACACACCTCTCTTGCTTCCTCCAGATTCATACATACATATACTCACACCTGACTCCCACCAGAGTAGACAGACTAAGGACCTCCACATGCCACGACCCAGACACACCTCTCTTGCTTTCTCCAGATTCATATATACTCACGCCTGAATCCTACCGGGGTAGACAGAGACTAAACACCTCCATATGCCACGATCCTGACACACCTCTCTTGCTTCCTCCAGATTCATACATACATATACTCACGCCCGAGTCCCATCGGGGTAGACAGAGACTAAGGACCTCCACATGCCACGATCCTGACACACCTCTCTTGCTTCCTCCAGATTCATACATACATATACTCACGGCTGACTCCCACCGGGGTAGACAGAGACTAAGAACCTCCACATGCCACGATCCTGACACACCTCTCTTGCTTCCTCCAGATTCATACATACATATACTCACACCTGACTCCCACCAGAGTAGACAGACTAAGGACCTCCACATGCCACGACCCAGACACACCTCTCTTGCTTTCTCCAGATTCATATATACTCACGCCTGAATCCTACCGGGGTAGACAGAGACTAAACACCTCCATATGCCACGATCCTGACACACCTCTCTTGCTTCCTCCAGATTCATACATACATATACTCACGGCTGACTCCCACCGGGGTAGACAGAGACTAAGGACCTCCACATGCCACGATCCTGACACACCTCTCTTGCTTCCTCCAGATTCATACATACATATACTCACACCTGACTCCCACCAGAGTAGACAGACTAAGGACCTCCACATGCCACGACCCAGACACACCTCTCTTGCTTCCTCCAGATTCATACATACATATACATACGACTGAATCCTACCGGGATAGACAGAGACTAAGGACCTCCACATGCCACGATCCTGACACAGCTCTCTTGCGTCCTCCAGATTCATACATACATATACTCACATTACTCACACCTGAGTCCCATCGGGGTAGACAGAGACTATAAAGGACCTCCACATGCCACGACCCAGACACACCTCTCTTGCTTCCTCCAGATTCATACATACATATACTCACGCCTGACTCCCACCGGGGTAGACAGAGACTAAGAACCTCCACATGCCACGACCCAGACACACCTCTCTTGCTTCCTCCAGATTCATACATACATATACTCACGCCTGACTCCCACCGGGGTAGACAGAGACTAAGAACCTCCACATGCCACGACCCAGACACACCTCTCTTGCTTCCTCCAGATTCATTATACACAAAATATTCAAAGATTTGTCTACAGACGACAATGTGACGTCATAATTTAAGTAAAAAGTAGCGTTTTTGTCCCTTTTTTTTGATAAAAACAGTACCTGCCATTGCCACGGCCCCTAATGTGCCCCGTGGTAATATAGATGAGTTGAGAAATAGGGCAAAAGTTATTTTACCTAAATACATATTATCTACTAATACTTATTATAAATGCGAAAGTATCTATCTATCTATCTATCATCACGCCTTTTATCTCAAGAGGGGTAGGCAGAGACAATCGAATGCCATTTGCTACGATCCTGACATACCTCTTTCTCTTCTTTTATATTCATCATACCTTTCATACATGCTCGGCGATTGTGTGTAGGTACTTTGAATATTTCCATCGATCAATACATTTTTATATGTTCAATAAAAGTACACCTAGCTCGTCTTCGGCCAGCATTTCCTTTCACTTCAGCCATATAAACATTTTAGTCAATCTTTCATCCTTCATTCTTTCAACGTGTCCCCAGGGGTTGAAAATTAGTATGGGCGCCAAGAGCGAAGCCGGGTAGGAATGGTAATCTATATATAAAAGAAAGTCGTGTTAGTTACACTATTTATAACTCAAGAACGGCTGTACCGATTTGGCTGAAAATTGGTAGGGAGGTAGCTTAGAGCCAGGAGACGGACATAGGATAGTAGCGGTAGTGGTAGTGGTAGTGGTAGTGGTAGTGGTAGTTGTTTTCCACGAACGAAGGAAAGTAAATAGCAGGCAAGCCAACGTTTGGGCAGGACAACGTCTGCCGGGCCCGCTAGTTTATTATAAAAAACTAGGTTCTACATAGAAAATAAAAATATTCATTAGTTTCTTGAAATAGCTCAATATTTGAAATTACATATAATTAATTCTGATTTTTGCAAATAAACCAATTAGGTACCTATTATCTGTATTTTTTTTAATCGTCGGTCCCATGGTATCCAGCGGAAGACTCTTCCTCTTTTAGCCGATGGATGGTTTTACCTACCTAACTATAATATAAGTATTTTGAGAATCATAGTTTTTATATAATATTACATCCATAGCGTAGGTACTTCAAACTAAGGATCAAAAGCTTTTTACATTACAAGATTTGGTCTATTATATCTTTCTATAATAAGGGTTTTTACATCATAAGATTTACATTGATCTAGCATTGGTCTATTATAATAATATTATGTACTCATTTTTATCCTATCATAGAATAAGATTCTATTTAACTATTTGTTAAACCAATGTCATGAAATGGTTAATATGTTTATTATGCACCCCAAATAATTAAATTTAAATATTAAAAAAGATATCAACCTGTTTTCATTTTTAAATAAAGGACATATTTAAATATTTATATGGGAATATCCTTGAAGATCTCTTACTGAATACAGTATGAATCGGTTGAGTGGTTTTCACCCCTTTCCAAGATCAAGGTTAAAATGCTTGTTTTTATTTAAAAGTCTTCAATGGAAGTGTTAACTGCTGCATTATTTAAAATATTAATATTGAAAAAATACAGTGTGAGTCAGAAGTCAAGACAATCTTTCAATTTATCTAACATTTAAAAAAATATCAATTACGTAGGTACAAAAAAATAAATATTTTCTTGGTTCTTGCACACATCTTCACGACCTTTATACCTTGAGGTGTGACCAGAGACACCGGTAACAGTGAATACCAATGAATAACAATTGTTCTTGCACCACATTTTAAACATCTTCCTGACATTCATGACCTTATATCTTCGTCACAAATTTTGATGAAGCCGTTAATACACCTGACAAAATAACAATTCATCCAAACTTTCACATTAATCATTTTAGATATAATTTTTTTTATATTCAATCCTCAATTTGATCAGAGGCTTAGTTTGTAATGTTAGGTATGTACGAAAGCAATACAAAATAATATCTCTAAGTTATACAAACTAATACTATAAATGCGAAAGTGTGTATATTTGTTTCTTTATATGTCCTTTCTTCACGCCAAAACGACGTGACCTATTTTGCACAGAAATAGTTGCAGGGCTGGAGAATGACATATATTACTTCTTATCCCGGAAAGCCTTATGGATAAATTCTTATGTCATAAAGCTTTTCTTATAAGTTTGTGAACTTAAAGTCTCTGCCAATCTCGTTTTAGGGCCAGACATTTGGATCACTCTATTCTCAATCTATTGACCATTTTTCTATCATACTTCTCATTGCAACTAACATTGTCAAAATCTCATGGAATATTTTTCTCTCTAATACAAAAAATTGCACTTGAAGAAATACGTTTTTATACGTGTACTACAAAGCTGCTCCATGCACCCCAGGGTACCCATACTATGTGGTCATTAAGGACAGAAATTAAAAAATTAGATGTCAAATTTTTATTTAATTCTTTTTCAGGACTTAAATTAAAAGGTCTTGGGTGCCATCACAAAATACTTAAAGTTTGTCTAGTTCCAACCCAAATATACCTACATAAATTGTATCATAAGACTAAAAATAACAGGAGGTGGTAAAAAAAATCCTTCTTTTACTGTCTTTTACACATTTAGCCAAAAGTAGGCAGGTACCTTTTTACAATAATTGCCTTAAATATACAGGATATATAAAGAACCCTATCCGTGCAATTGTACAGTTAATTAAAATAATAATAGAGTGGTGAGTAGAGGTGTATTATTATTTTACTATCATAGGCAACAATTTGTCTACATGTAAGGGCTGAATAGATAGGGGTTGAGTTTTGTATTTAAATTATTATGAATCATGATATGTAATAGATTTTATAAATGTAAATTTTTTTATTGGTTAGTTTATTTTGTAAGGTAAGTTTTAGGTTTAGTTATATATAGGAACATATGTACGTATATGTCCGTGCCGTTTTTTCGATCACTGTAGCTAATTCAACTAAATCCGTTTAGCCGTTAGGAAATGATGGAAGGAGTATCATCAAAACTTTCACTTTTACAATATTGCAATGTTTTTTTAATTTATAGAAAGTAGGTAGGTATGTGGGGCAAAATTATTTTTTACTCTTCGTTAAAAGAAAAAAGTGGTGGAATTTCGACATTCACAAAATTAAAGTGTTCTAAGTGTAGATTGTTATACCTAGGTATTAAACACTAAACTGTAAAAGTACCTACCTAATTAGAAAATTAAAATTTCAAGTTATTATTTCCTATAAATTGTTATATATACTAAATACTACCCACGATTTTGTTCTAGTTCCGGGTTGAAAACCCAGGTTGAACAAAATTATTGCATGAATACCTACTCATGGACTCTTGTATTTGTATGTCATTATTTTAAGACCTAATGTTATAGACACAAAATATCTATTGGGATACGGATAGGGAATAAAACGACATAAATATAATAAAACCAAAAATATGTCTGTCTGTAATGTACGTAATTGGTTCGTCAGTCTGGTTACAGGTTGTAAAATATTTTGTTTATTTTTTTCATAAAATAAATATGAGTGTAGGTACCAACGTTCATTAGGTATCCTATACAATAATATTTCATTTAAAAATTGTCAACACAGAAGGTACATAATATTTTATGGTAGGTATGTTCAATTCTATCTTTATTCTAATTACCTTTTTGAATAGTAGATCATAGACGGACGGAGCGCGCGCGTCTTCCTAAGGTCTATGGTGATGAGTTTGCTAATATCAAGGGAAAGAGATAATTCATATGATAATTTATTGATATGTTGGGTTTGCCATGATAAGTTGGTGCTGGATAGCTTAGTATAAGTTATTTGATAGCTTTTGGTTAGGTTCTTTAGAAAATAAATTAATAACTACAGAAAATTGAACACCAGCTTATTGTAAATACTAGTATTACACATAAATAATTGTAAATACATAACCTATTAAACCTACTAAATTACACACTCCTTTAATAACTTTCATTAATTAACCCAGTTCATATAACTAGGTACTTACCAACTTACCTACTATGGCTAGTCACCGCAGTGTTTTTCAATGACCTATATATTTCGTTGGTGATCGAGGTAGGTAGATGTACCTAGGTATTAATCTATACTAATATTATAAAGAGATAAAGTTTGTATGTAGGGGGAAAGTTCCCAAACTACTTCTAAAAATTATTTCACGAGTAGGCTATATTGTATTTTGTTCAGAAATATCCACGGGCGAAGCCGGAAAGCTAGTTTATTTATAAATTAAGGAAGGTCTATTTTTAGGAAATGGTCTTACAATATTACCTACCTATAAGTATCCTACAATTTTGAGATCATATAAAATAAATTTGAGGCCTAAGTTTGAATAAGGCGTTAGGTTTTTAATCTAATTTTGTATGTAAGTATGTAGTAGGTAGTAGTATAAACAATATATAATTATGTAAAAGAATCTACTATATTGGTCAATAGTATACAACTAGGAGATACCTATATGGTATCTCTATCGAAAATTAGAAATCGTATATTGTAAAGGGTATCATTATTTTAGTTTTAATTTAAATATAAATTTAAAAATAAAACTTCTTTTTTTTTTTTTTTTGTTTCTCATTCTCCATTTTCATGGAAGAAAAATCTTCTTTTTTTTTTAATTACCTATCGAGGGTTCATTTACTTTGTTAGGTAGTCACTTAATCGAACCAAAGAAATTCTTACTTCATTGATTGTAGGTATTATAATTTAAAAAGTAATAGGTACTTAATTTACTTTCAAATTTATCCATCTCTTGGTAGGTAATTAAGTGTTTACTTACTTAGCTAAAACCTTTTATGTAAAATATAGAAAATTTTATTTAGTTTAATGTCATGGTAACTTAGTATTTTCGAATCTAACTTCTCCTTTTGATAAAGTGTAAAATGAAAACTGTTGAAAAAGAAACAGTATTATTAAACACTAGCTTTCCGCCCTAGGCTTCGCCCGTGGATACTTTCGAACAAAATAAAATATATCCTATATTACCCAGGGAATTGTAGCTTTCTATTCTTTAAAGATTTTTTAGAATCGGTTCAGTAGATTGAGAGATTACTCCCTACATCCAAACCTCCTCTTTTTTTATTACCTCTTTGGATATAATATTAGTTTAGGTAAATCTTTTAAACTATTTAAATTATTATAACTATGTACTTTAATAATATATTCAAAATAACATTAAAATAAGTACGAATCCACCATTTAAATTCTAAGAATTTCTATCTTGTTCTGTGCATTATATACTTGGCTAGACTACATCGATGGCTACATTTTAGGCCTAAATGTATTTGTATATTAACACATTTTACGCTATAATTTGTCTTTAATTTTAATCGAAATTGAAAAGAACATTCTTAAAATATTCTAATACTTTTTCAAAATATTAAATTTTAAAGTAAATTATTGTTTAAAACTACGGAATAAAAGGAAAAGGAAGGACTGCAGAAATCTAAAACTTCGGAACACTTTTGTACATAAAAATCATAAATAAATATAAAAATCAAAGAATAATTATGTTGTCAATAATAAATTAATATTAGACAGCTACATTGTTTCATATTTAAATGAAAACATAAGATATATCCACCGAATAACTCAAATCAAACTCAACGTTTTAAAACATAAATTTATATCGATATCTGATTATATTTAAATTAAATACTTTATGATATTGAAAATCAAGAAAATCGTCATATTTGTAAAGATATTATTTAAAGAAATAAATAAGAATTTACCATATAATATAGTCGTCAAGAAACAACCCAGAGACGCTCTACCAAACTCAGTTTCAACTTTTTCAACCCGACATAAATATCAAAATCAAACATAAATTATCAAAATTTTGTATAAAAAACATTACAAAAACATTATAATTTATATAAATAACATTGTCTTGTAGGAATATTCACATTTAATACCAATAATATACTTAAATAACTGTCAGTGCATGGTAGAGTTAAGTGGTTGGAAATCAAACTTTTTCTTCCCGTTTTTTGTAAATATATCAATTAAAATATATTAAAAATTAAATGGTCTTACCTTTTCACGACGAAATTTTCCAAAAAATATCCTTTAAATACTTTTTCAAAGTATTAATGTTAGCCGAACCAGTTCATACACTTGCACTTCGTAAATCAATTCAAAAAACACGAAAAAACATCACCCTTATTGAAATATCACTTTAAACATACTTAGAAATATATTCCCGATAAAATGGAAAAATAATATAAATTGGCCTATAAGATTCTTATTGGAATAATTTGGGTTAAAATTGTGCAAAATTTTGCGACCGCGCGCGCGTTCTCCGCAAATTTAGGCCTACACGCCAACACTCAATCGACGCAGGCGCAGAATCATATCCCCTCCCTACTTCGCGCCGTCCCCCCACTTTCTTGACATTCTGGACTCTTCCACACCCACTTCTCCATCCTGGCAGACCAGCTCTTAAGCTCTTTAATACAAAACTAATATTTGGAATTCAGGAAAATTATTGAAAGGAAAGTAGGTACCTACCTACTGGAGATTTGGGTACTCCAAAGTACCCAGATTACTTTGAACCCATGGGTATGACTTTAAAATAAAATGTAAATTTTAAAGAGTCTTTCAGGAATTTCAAGCAGGTATCCTACCAATAACTTAGTTAGGTCCTAGAGCTAGTGAGGCACCTATGTAGAGTTAGTAGCCAGAAGAAGTGGAGTAGGTATATTGGTCCAAGATGTGAAAGTGTGGGGGCGGTGATGAGGAGTGTGTCCCGCACGACGACTGAACACCGAATGATGGCAGAGAATTGTAAAACTCGACCTCGATTACCTAAATGAGAGACTATCATAGAAAATCCCTCTTCCCTCAACACAGTAGGTACGTATAGTTAGTAGGTAGGTACCTAACTTAACAACATCGCTTTAGCAAAATTAATAAAATAAATTAAAGGAGGTCAACTAACAAATTAAGTATAGATATGATGAAATTATATTTTTTAAATTTCTAATTATTCAAACTTTAATGAAAATCTGTAGAGGTAGGTATTTAACAGCTTTCACCTTTAAACAATTATAATTTTTGACTAGTGTATCGTTTGTTAACTAGGGGATTTCTGAAAAAATGTTATAAAAAAGTAGATACCTATCGAAACATTTTAATAAAATAAGTGTTGATTTATTTTTATTTTGTGCCTAAAGGCTGGACTAGATTAGACAGTGGTTTATTTTTCATTTTCTTTATATTTCTCGTTTATTAAATACTAGTTCCAACTGGAAGTAAGTAGGGAGGCCTGTTCTACAGTGTAAAATTAAGTATATTTTTTTAATTATATTACCTATCTAAATTGTTAAAAGAGAAATTGAAGCTCCCCGCTTTCTTTTCGCCAGAAGCTATTAAATAAACTATATTATACCTACTACCTAGGTTCATAGTATATATTTAAATGAGACTAATGAAATAAATGAAAAACTGAATGAAATGAAAAAATAAATGAAATTTACCATCTAACTTGAAAGTTTTGAAC
This sequence comes from Nemapogon koenigi, assembly GCA_963924495.1. Classification (NCBI taxonomy): domain Eukaryota; kingdom Metazoa; phylum Arthropoda; class Insecta; order Lepidoptera; family Tineidae; genus Nemapogon; species Nemapogon koenigi. The sequence goes on from OZ004658.1 coordinate 6,547,731, forward strand.
AACTAAAGGCCACAATGATGTCACCAATGACAAAATAAAAAAAATTTAAACTGCCGATAAATATTTAAAGAAAAAAGGTAGTTACTAGAAATGATGGAAATTACAGGATCTAATCCTGGAAGGAAGGCAGATAAGGATTTAAAATGATGTAAGTAGGTCTTCCGCTGGGTTCCCTGGGAATATAACCCAGCATAACACATCCTCGGGAGCTGTAAAGCAACCAAAAACAGTAGAAATATAATAGAAATAGGCCAAATGGAAAGAGTATACAACAAAACGTAGCGATGGAAAATATATATGTGCTATATAAATGACAAAATGGATGTAGGGGAACAAAAATATCAAGTACTTAAAGAAAGATAACTAACACTCATCATTAGAGATTTGATAAAGAACTGAGCTGCATTTAAAACGGCAAAGTAGCAGCAGGAGATAATTCAACATATGCAACTTGTGATCCCATGCTACAAATAGGTAATTATATATAAAATAATAAACTTGAACAGAAAATATACCAAAGGAATTTTAAATAACAAGAATAGTACAGAGCATGTATGAAAGGTATGATGAATATAAAAGAAGCGATAGATGTATGTCAGAATCGTAGCAAATGGCATTCGATTGTCTCTGCCTACCCCTCTTGAGATAAAGGGCGTGATGATAGATAGATAGATAGAATGTATATTGATATAAGTATCATATATACAATGAAAAAACGACTATTATAGAAGTAGGTGTCTAATAATGTCCACTATCATCTCTTTAATATATTATTATTCATCGTGTCAGAAATTACTAAAATAATAGAATCAAATAAAGAAGAAAACAAATTCGAACAATTTATAAGATATGCAGATTATTATTATAAGCTGAAAATAAAATTCAGTTACAAGATACTCCCCATACCTACTACCTACAATAAATCTTAACAATATTACAATAGAACAAGTTCTTTAATTCAAATATTTTATTACACTACCAACTACCAGTATAATAATCTCTATATTTAGTATTTATTACCTTTTGTATTATTTATTAGAAATTAACAGATAATTACAGATAACACTTTAAAACATGAAACGAGAAGCAATATTAAAAAACATCATATTACCGAAAGCTAAAAATTGTATACATTGTATGCAGTAGATAATATATAAATTGACTAAATATAGACGTGTATGTATGAAACAATGTATGGATGTGGATGAAGCAAGAGAAATATGCAAAGATCGAGAGAAGTGGCGCTCCATACTCTCTGCCTACCCCTTTGGGAAACAGAAGTATGTAAGTGTATCTAAATTTAAAACATAATTTTTTTACCTATCCTATACTTTCTATAGACCCTATAGTTAAAATGAAATTGACTTTATACAGACTAATTTCAATGAAAAAATTTGCAATGTGGAAATATTAAATAGTTTGAAACATCACAGTGACCACAGATAGGTATACTACCTACCTACATTAATATAAATTAAAAAAAGATGTAGAAGATTGAAAGAAAGAAAAAAAGATTGGTAAAATTTATAATCCCAATAACAAAGAGGAAGCCAAAGAACTTAGAGAAAACCTACCATATGATCTATTAAAATGAGAAAAAGTGCAACTTTATTATGACACTATAGAAAATAGCTTAAATTAATAATAAAATAAAATAAAAGGCAACCAAAAAATATCAAAAAACTTGCAAGTATTCTCAGAAAAATTTCAAGGACTTATTTACAGGTGACAAGAACTAAACGAAAAAGAAAAAAACCTAAACAGAGTAATACATGCTGTAAAATAAGAAAGTAGATTAAAACTGAATGAGTCATAGGCTAAGAATAATAGATGAGAACTTACATAAATTATAAAGACGAAGTTTATAGTGAAGAGAAAAATATGAAAAATAAAGAAGACCATAAAACAAATAAAGAAGACATAATGAATATAGCGTCAACATTCTATAGATAATTGTAGCGAAATAGATTAGATTAAGAACAACAAAATAGAAATAGCATACATAAAACTAATGCTAGAACGAAGAGCTGGTTCAGACAACATAACCTCTGAAACCAATATGAAAATACATAACACCTAATTCACACTTGACAAAACTATTTAATAGGTATCATAATGGACAATGGCACACATAATTCTAATACTTGAAAAAGGTGATCTTTCAGGTTTAGAAAATTCATAAGCCTCATATAACGCATTAATGTTCTTAATATTTGCTGTCACGATATTAAAAATGAAAAACGACAAAATTTAAGGTAAGCAATTAGTTGAACAAGTGGTATTGCTACGATACTTCTCAACAATTTACCATAATGAACTATAATAATATTATATAATTTGAATAAAATAATCATATTCCTACGTAGAATGCACTAAATATACAATAAAAGAAACGAAAGACATTCATAGAATAACAAAAACTATACTGAAGAACATTATAGCAAAAGTAAAAATACAAAGCTTCAGACCTACTTTTAGACTTGTGAGAGTCAGAAAGCGGACTCGTTGTCACCCTTTGGTTCCTATCAGTTTTGGAAAATATATTTTAAAAAAACCAAAATAAAATGAGACTTTGAAAACTGGAGGCAGGGTATAATAGAAAGATTTCCTGATGACTTTGTTATATTATCAAATAGTGCAACCAAACCTTAAATGAAATTTGAACTATCTATGGTAGAAAGGCAAGAAGTCGGTATGACCAGACTTAAATAATTAATTAATGACATAAAAAATAATAAAATAAAATTATGAGTAGGTAATAGGAGTTTGCAAAATATTATCACAATACTATCTACTTAATTTAAGAAAAATAACTTAAAAGAAAAATACTGCTGAGACAGAAATCGAACATAGAGTAGGTAGAAAGGTGGAAGGTACATTATTTATGAAAAGAAAAGAAAGAAAGGAATGATTCCACATCCGGTCATGGCGACATACGCACGCGTTTTCGTCGTGGCGTGATGTGGAATCCAGTTTAATCCTGTTCGCGCTGTGATGGTTGTGATTAATCAGTGATTAATAAGACATATCACGGTCGGCGGGATTATCTTAAATACCGATTTACCGGCTATATACACTATAAAGGCTATAATACTTGACATTGGCAAATCACCGATGAACATTGGTGGAGCCATAATAAAAAAGAAGAAGAAGAAGAAGAAAGGAATAGGTGTATCCTGGCAGACAAACATGATCCACAAGTCTACAACCAAACAAGACCTCAAGGAAATAAAAAATGTATCACAAATATGAGAAAAGAAAAAAAATAGAAAAACTATTGTGGTCTGGTCATTCCAAAAAATAAATGACAGATGGACTGCAATATAATTAAATGACCCCAAAAATGGTTAAAAGAAAAGGTGGAAAACCAAAAAAAGAAAATGGACCAACTACATAAATATTGAAAAATGAAAACTGCAGCAGATTTGGTAAAATGTAAGAAAAACGGAATAATATAAATATTACAATAAAAAACTTACATATTTAGGTACTATACCCATACTAATATTAGGTATAAATGCGAAAGTAACTCTGTCTGTTACACTTTAACGGCTAAACCGCTGAACCGATTTTGATGAAATTTGATACGGAGAAATCTTGAACCCTAGGGAAGGGCATATGTTAATTTTATTTTTAAATCCAACCCCCTAAGGAGGTATAATAAGGGATAAAAAATTGTATGGGGCCCGGGCGGAAAGCTAGTAGAAATAAAAATAATTTAACTTTTTTATTATTATCTAGAATAAAACAAATATCGTGCATTGTAAAGGCCCTTTTTTGTTTACCTATAGGTATTTGAATTATTTTTTCTCCATTTGAGTTGTTCTCAATAAAATATAGGTGTTTCGAGGATATTTCATACTAGGTAGGTAGGTACCTATTCCTTCTCCCGGGAACAAAAATTGTTCGGATTGTTATTCCAGGAAACCTACCTAGAAGTCAGTTTTGCTGTAAGTACCTATTGTCTGTCTGTTTGCGTGCTTTTTAATATTATTCTTTTAAATAACAGTTTAAAAAAAAACTGCTTTAAAATAAATATTTAAAATTTTTAAAAAAGACATGCGTACCTACCTATATATTTAATAATACATGTCTAGAACCGGTCTTATTTTTGTCATTTAAGTCTTTAGTGTAGTTTTTTCTAATAAAACATCCTGGAAATATAATAGGTGCAGCAGAATTAGCATAGCTATACAGCGAGGAAATGGAGCCAGCATTCTTGATACTATGCCACGCGGACCTAATCTTTCATTATTATTTTTTATTCCTAGATTGTAAACCATTTGTATAATAATTAGTTAAGGACGTTAATTAAGACATCATTTAGGTTTCTCTACCTGGGTGTAGAAGAAAAACTACCTAGTACCTAGTTCGTAGTACCTAGAACAATAATTACACTAAATTGTAATAATTAGAAATAATAATAAAAAAAAAACGTTGAAAGAATAAAAGATGAAAGATTGACTAAAAAGGTTTATATGGCTGAAGTGAAAGGAAATGCTGGCAGAAGACGAACATAAAAAAAATATATTGATCAATGGAAATATTAAAAGTACTTACACACAATCGACGAGCATGTATGAAAGGTATGATAAATATAAAGTAAAGGATCATAAATAACAAATGGCATTTCAAATTGTCTCTACCTAACCCTCTTGGGATGAAAGGCGTGATGATAGATAGATAATAAATAGCTTTGTATTTTTCCTGCCAAATAAGTTGAGCTTTTTGACATTCGATCGATCGCCAGTATAAAAATCCACTCATATAGTAACCTACCTACCTACCTGTCTACCTACCTAGCTAATTTAAAATTTTGTCTAAGCTGTGAGTGACCGATCAGTCAACCTATTTCGCAGAATATTCACCAAATTAATAAAATTAAAGTAGGTAGGCTCGACATGATGGGTGGGAGATTTTTGTCAAAGGTGATTTCCCTCCAGACTCCAAACTGACAATGAAAAGTGCGAACCTCTAAGAAGGACCCTATCATCCTCACAGTCAATGTCGGTATGTTCCTCTCCTCCGAATGCTTAATATCATGTCGAGAAAGACACCGGCAGAGCAGCGGCCCCTAAGCTGTTCAGTTCGTGCGCTAAGTGCAGTACTTTCACAAGTTGGAGAGTTGTTGAGTGTCCCTCCCTGAAGCCGAATTGTTCTTTACGAAGCTGGAAGATCGGCCTCGGTTGTCGGAGGAACGATTATTAGCTATAACAGCCGAATTGTTTTGTAACACTATAATTGATTCGTGGCGGCATCTATTGTTGAAAAGATGTACTACAGAGTAACTTCAATAACTTCATCTTTTCAATACTAGATGACGCTGTTATTTCATTGTTGTCTGGCAACATTACATACAATTTATTCTTAAAAGGTTCTTTATTATGTCGTACATACATATTTTCCGATTTTTTTTATTTCCTAAAATAAGTTTATGTATATTAAAATTAATTAATAATTAAGAAAATGTCCTTGTATTATTAAAAAGTAATAAACATAAATGGATTATTTCGATTTGTAATAGTTTTACTTGTCATTTTGACGTGATACTGAGTAAAATACCTACCTGTCAAAACTGGACAAAAAGTAAATCGGCAAATTCATGCCCATGACAAAGTAATATTTTGAATTTCAAAGTTTAAATTAATTAATATAAAGAAATGGCTTCAACTTCGGTGAAATTCGCTGTAATCGATATCGGTGATTATCTAAATAAGAAACAATCCAGCAACCCCGAATTATCCGAAGAATGGACTAAACTGGAAGAGCTTCATAACAAAAAGTTTGTACAAATTATTAATATTTCTACTGTAGCACTGGTTTTTTTAAAAAACAATTCAAATTATTACCTGTGATAATTTAATATAATAATTCTGTGCTTTTATTATTTAGCAAAAAACTTCAAAAATAACCTAAAATAAGTATTTATGATTATTTTCATTATAATACAGCCTTTCCTAATATATTTTACTCTAAATGATCTAGTGAGAAAATAGCAACGTTTTTATTGCTTGTTGCTTAAATTATAGTTAAACTAGCGGACCCAGGAGTCATTGTCCTGCCCAGCGTGCTATTTACTTTCCTTCGTCCGTGGAAAACAACTACCACTACCCCTACCTCTACCCCTACCACTACCCCTACCCCTACCTTTACTCCTACAATTCTACTCCAGCGATTCCCATACAAATAGACCCAATAAAAATGTCTGCTTCTTTTTTTTTCCTGTACTTATTATGAATAAAAAAAACCAATCAGCAGAAATTCTTAGGGAAAAATAAATTTAAATTTAATAAAATTTTATATATTTTTTTATTTTATTTTTGATTCCCCACTGGTTTTCAAAGGATGCCACGAATTTCAGGGTGACTTGGGGCACAACCTACTATCATATTGAAGGCTCAGCAGATAGCCATACCTGTCAAAAATGAAGTGACTGTTATTTGAACCTTGTTCTAGATTATGGCATCAGTTAACACTGAGAGTGGACAACTTGGTGAAACATCCCTCGTTGCAGAAAGGAGATAATCTTATACAGTTATATAGCAACTTTCTGACAACTTTTGAGAATAAGTAAGTAAAGATCTGAACAATTTTATAATTTTACTTTTATGTGTAATGTAGATGCGTTGATACACACAAACACACACTGACACAACACACACGTCAACACATCACACACACAAACATTCAAACAGTATCTAATTTATAATAATACTATATTTTATACACTCACAGTTTTTGTAATAGGTATATATGTAATAGAAGAGGGGTGACAAGTAAATTAATTACTTAAAAAGATGCATCAGCACAATTCAAAATTGTGTTATATTGTGTGATTTATTTGTAATGTAATATCAAGGAATCGCTAATGTATCTGTTGTTTTTGGTTACTGAATAAATATTTTCTATTATTAAGGCGCCTATCCTATATCCATAATTTCTATGGGGATAAACTATTTCCAATACTTCAATATTCCAAACTCTGTAGATATCCACCTGTGTCACTGTAATTTAGCATATGTAGTTACTTTTTCAATATATCTAAGTGAAATAGTTGTTATTATTTTGAATTTATTTTAAATTTAATTTGAATTTAAAATTAATATTTTCAAAAAGTATGTGAAATTATCTATAGGAGAAATACCTACTAGTAAATATATTAAAAGAACTGAGTCCCAAAATCATTGTGATAGTTATTTAAATGTCAAAAATGAGACATAATGTTATCGCGTAATTTAAGAAGTACTGAAACATGTAATTTATATAGGACAAAAGTTATGAGGCATCTCCTTCTAGCTCAGAATTAGATGACATTGCAATATTAAGTCCCAAAAAGCAGAAAATAACTGGTTATAAGATGACCTTGACCTTTAAATAAAAATAAACAAATAGAAGGAGACTTGGTCTTCCACTGGGTACCTTAAGACCGTAACACGATTTCGGGAGCTGTAAGGTAACCCGTGAAGGGATGAAGAAAAAAGAAAAGAATTGGCTAATCCCATTTATTATATAATTTCAGAATAAACCCCCTCTCCTTGATGGAGATAGTGGCTCACATAATACGGCAGTACAACAACAAGAAGGATGCCATCACCTTCCTGGAAAAGATGGAACCTAAGGTTAAAATGAATGATGAAGCTCTTGCTCTGTGTAAGGTGAGATAAAGAAGTTCAATACATGCTTAAGAAGTTAAACTCATTTTTACGTAAACATTATTCTTAAGGAGACATATTTAACTTTTGTCCCATATAAAAACGGATTTCAGCAACTCAAGTATTGTACAAAACTTATTAAAGCAAGTTTTAGTTAATGGATCCTAAATGTATATGAAATTATCTTTATACTAAATGTATAAAATATGTCAATATCAGCTACACCTAGGTTTTATGAAGCCCTGAAAGTCAACAATTTCTCAAGTTCTCTTAATACATTTACTAATGTATTTTTTTTTTACATTTTGAATAAAGATAATTTCACATACTTTATTGATCCATTAACTAGAACTTGCTATTTCTAATATTTTTTGTACAATACTTGAGTTGCTGGAGTCTGTTTTGTGTATTATCGCAAGACAGGTTTTGTTGAGAAGTCGTACTTCCTCATGTTTCTGGTACGTGTATCTTGGTCTATCTTATCTTATCCTTGGTTATCTTATCGATTTTAATAGTAGTACATCTTGCTCACATATTTATAAAGAGACATGGACAAAATAAGTCGCGCGTAAAACTGAGTGAGAGTCTACTTAAGATATATCCTTATCTCTTTAGAAAGATGTGAGCGAGATGGAATACTATTAAAATCGATAAGATAAGACAGACCAAGATTTACGTATCAGAATTATGAGAAAGTATGATATTTCAACAAAAACAATGAATATTAATACTATTAGAAAAAGAAAGTTGTAGTTAAATGTTTTCTTAGAATATTATTATAAGAAATTATCTATGCAAATAAAATTGTACAATAAAAGAATTAGAGTCGCAAAGTCGGTTAAAAATACAAGAAAAATTGAGGACTTTCAGGGCTTGTAAAACTTACACATGTGTACGAAAATTTTATTTCCTTATCATGTTTAATCTTTGAGTATTTACCAAAGGAGACATGAAGGGTATAAATCACCGAACAATTTTTCTGCCACTTTCGACGGGGGGGGGGCCTAATACTAGCCCCTGTACCACTGTATTTTTCTGTCCTTTTATTGTCGCAACTGATTTTACGTTATATGATGATTATGTTAAAATACAAACTTAATAATTATAATTAATGATTGGAAACACTAAGTTTGACGCCCTAGATCGCCTTTCCCGTTTAAAACATCACAATTAACTATTTTCCTAGAGCTCTGTCTCGCGACACAAAACGATACTAACGAAATCTAAGGTAACTTATTACCTGGTCAGTATAACTGGTCAAAGGGGAACAAATTGGCGAAAGGGGAAGTCCGTCTATGGCCCCTCCATAGGCTTAGTACTCTATGTGTTTAATACATACCTTAAAACTAATCTAAACATTAAAAATAACTAAATAAACCAGGTCCGCGTGGAATAGTGGCTGCATTTCCCCGCTGAATCGCGATGCTGATTCGTTAAGCGAGGAAGGAGCCAACCCTCTTGTCACCAGAGATGATCAGTCGAGGGGATATATCTATTTGGCATTTGAACCCCACGGGCCTAGAGTGTCTAACCCAAACAGCACAAATTTGTAGTTTTAGTTGAACTATATTTGCGCCGTTTGTTAGTGTGATTTCCGCCGCTGATCTCGCTCCCAGGGAATCCATCGGGTCTCTTGCCGTCTTCCCGGATTATTCTTGGTTGGCTCTAGGAGAGCAGGGACGCCTATTGACGCAAGAGCCCTTTTGATGGTATCATGGAGGGAGCTGTGACGAGAAAGCCTGCATGCACTTTTTATGCAGGAAAGTCCGTGAGTTCCAAATTGATCAAGCTCTTATCCACACTCTACATATAGCTACAGCATATGGGACAAACGTTATGAAGCGGTTTCTTAAAGTATACCATCGACTGGGGTGTCATTAAAAACGGTTTTTATTTCTACCGCAGGTGTTGCAAGGTCAGCTATATTTAGAATACCTGCACGACCTGGACTCCACTGAGAGGATCATAGATGACCTTGAGAACACGCTGGAAGATGCCGATGGAGTCACCTCCGTGCATGGTCGCTACTACAAATTGGCTTCCGAGTATTATAAGTGAGTATTGTTTGAGCACGTTGAAAGAATGAAGGATAAAATATTGATCGATGGAAATGTTAAAAGTACACACAATCGCCGAGCATGTATGAATGGTATGATGAATATAAAAGAAACGAAAGAGGTATGTCAGGATCGTAACAAATGGCATTCGATTGTCTCTGCCTAACCCTCTTGGGATTAAAAAAAAGTGTACTGACTTAAAAAATGATGCACTATAAAAAAATACCCAAATTGCTTCAAGTGTGCCTATAAAATTTGAAGAGTTCTCGATTTCTTAACGATCCCACCATCAGATCCTGACCTGATGACCATGGGACCACCTGGGAAGTATACCCTTTCAAACACAAAAAAAAAATCCAAATCGGTCCAGGTCCAAGTAATCGGAGAACATACATAAAGAAAAGATAAAAAAATCCGATGAATTGAGAACCTCCTTCTTGTTTTCAAGTTCGGTTAAAAAGTAGCTTATTTCTGATTGTAGACATTATTTTCAGAAACTAATATGAAAAACTGAAAAAACATTTTTCGAAAGCAATGTGTATTTTACAAAAATATCAGCTTTCTTCTATTCTATTCATAATATGCCGTCGGTTGCCAAGTGGTTAAGACGTCTGGTATTAACTAGGCAGACCACAGGTTCCGCGGAACCCGGCCATGTACTAATGGGGTTTTCAATTAAAAACTTGTATACATAATCTGACATATCACACTTAGAGGCTTTTCCATCTAAATATACCTCAACAGAACTAGCCACTCGTTAGGTATAGCCTCACAAATAACATCGGCTAAACGAGGGAGACTTGGTAAAAAAAAATGCCTGTGCGCGGATTAAGGGCTTGCTGTATGACCTAGTTGGGAGTAAGATAGAAGGAATCTCTGACCTGATGATAGTGGACTGTTAGCGCAATTCTCTTCTTCTTACTGTAGTATGATGCCTGCTGCCATTACATATTAAAATAGTTATTGTCAAGTGTGTCATTATGTGTCAGATGAAATACAGACTTGAATAAATAAACAACAATGTTTTAAGATATAAAGTCTTTAATTATGCAACACTTACCGCAGTGGTGCTGGTTCTTGCGGGAGTGTCCCGTAATCCCGTTACTTTCAGGGAAGAGATATATTGCGCAGGGCACAACAGGTAGGAGACAAGAGAAAAGGGGGTAGTTGGAGAATAATGTAAATTTACCCGATCGCGGTTGCCAGACGAAAATATACCGCGAGAGTGTACCAAAAAATGCCAAGACCAAATTGTCAGGTCATGACGACAAACTTACGCGTCTCGTCGTGGCGTGATGGGGAATCCGGTTTAATCCCGTCCGCGCTGTGATGGTTGTGATCAGTCTAGTGTCTAGCGTGGATTACTTGAAAGCTCTTGTGTCAAAGTCTTTTAGTCGGTAAGTTTACACAGGTTAGGTTAGAACTGGCTAATTAGGTGGCTTCAATAAATATGTGAGTACCGCCGGGTGCCACGGGAGCCTTAAAATACCCGGATGCAATTTTTTTATGTGTAACATCTTTTCTGCAATTTGTGGGAGTGATTTCGTGAAAAGAGATGGAAGCCGGGGAAGCGCGCGCTATTTGATTTGACCAATGAGCGCGCGCGGTGGCAGGGTTGCCCGTTAGATGGTACCAACCCATTTTCCGAGAGGTTGGTAGGTTAGTTCTACTGTCAGCCAACAGTGTGTGCGTGTGTGTGACGAGAAAAAGAAAGGGAAATAGAGAAGGAGAACGCATCAGCTGTGCGCTTAACCTACAGTGTTAATGTTTCCAGGATATAATGTTAATGTTGCTTATTACCAAGGTGAGATGTCAGTTGTTACACATCATATGCGACTACTGTAAGGCTCGTACCCAAACGGAAACCCTATTACTAAGACTCCGCTGTCCGTCCGTCTGTCTGTCTGTCCGTCTGTCACCAGGCTGTATCTCATGAACCGTGATAGTTAGACAGTTGAAATTGTCACAGATGATGTATTTCTGTTGCCGCTATAACAATAAATACTAAAAAACAGAATAAAATAAATATTTAAGGGGGCTCCCATGCAACAAACGTGTTTTTGTTTTGTCCAGGGCCCGTGGTCCCATGGCACGGTACTATCGCGCCGCTCTGCGCTACGTGGGGTGTACAGGAGGCGGTAACGACCTGCCGCTCGCCGAACGTCGCTCGACCGCCCTCTCTCTAGCTCTAGCGGCAGTGCTGTCGCCGGTCGTGTACGACTTGGCGGAGCTGGTGAGTTTGTCACTTTTTGTGTCAGTTAACATTGGGACGACGTCCAGCGGGGTGAGTATGTATTTGACGCGACATCTTTCGTGTCGACCGAAAGGCCAAAAACGTATATGTCGCTACAGGACCAGCCAAGGAATACACGGTCTGAGATTGACCAACACTAGCAAAGACAAGTACCTACACAGAATTTGCCCGTACATTCCGTGGCTGGCTCTTGCGCGGACATAAACGTTTTTGGCCTTTAGGTCGACACGAAAGATGTCACGTCAAATATATGCTCACCCCGCAGGGCTTTTTGTCATTGCCTTTTTGATTCTAAAAATTATTTCACCAATAGAAAGCTACGATATCCCTGAGTAATATAGGTTATATTTAATTTTGTTCTGGGGCTGAAGGCTAGTCTCACTAAGGTTTGTATGGATGTATGTATGTTTGTTACTCAATCACGCCAGAACGGCTGAACGGATCTGGATGACATTTGGCACAGAGATAGATTATAGTCTGGAATAGCACAGAGGCTACTTTTTATACCGGAATAATGTATGGTTTCCGTGGGATAGATTTGTTTTTGTTTTTCACGGGATCGACATGATTTTTTGCTTAGTGGTAGTTTAGGGGTCAGAGAATGAAGTATACTACTTTTTATACCGCGAAAGCGGGCGTGGGAGGAGTAAATTACAGTCACGAGATTCTAACAGAACAGATTCGTGTTCGCCCTGCGTAGATTAACTAAAATAACTGATAAAAAACAGCTCTCCATGCATATCATGGATATGTAGCATCTACGTTAAGGTATGGTTTGATTTTGTGGGGCAATGCTATAAACATAAATCGTGTCTTTGTTGTACAAAAAAAAGTGTATACGAGCTATATGTGGTGTTGGACCATTGGTATCATGCAGACCGCTATTCCAGAACTTAAAATTGTTGACTCTTTCCAGTTTATATATTTTCGAAATGTGCATATTTGTGAAACGGAGCCCACTGTTTTTCCAAAAGAAGGGTGACATCTGTTTATTTAATTCAAGATACAAGAACGACTTGATTCTCCCATTATTCAAAACGGCGAAGGTGTCAAGGAACTATATGGGAATGGCTGTCACGCTTTATAATAAACTGCCAAAGGACATTAAAAATATTGAACAAATAATAACGTTCAAGCGAGTTTTGCGTGAATGGCTGGTGGGACATTGTTTCTACACTGTAAAAGAATACTTGACAAATAAATATTAGAATTTTCTTACTCGTAGATTAGAATATAATATGTTGTTTATGCTTGTGCTTTAGAATATAATAATGTATTGGTGTCATGTAATATGGAAGTAATAATGTGCCACTTACTGTATTTTGCATACCAGGAATCTGGTGAAAGTGCCTAGGCTTTCTGCAAATAAATATCTTTCTTTCTTTCTTTCTTCTTTCTTTCTAAATGAGATTAAAAAATGTAATCTATATTATTCCAAAACCCAATCCTAAACGGATTACCTTCATCAACAGCTCGCCCACCCGATATTGGACAGTTTAACTGGCACACCGGACGCCTGGGCCGCAGACTTGGTGAAGGCCGTGGCGGCTGGAAATCTGGCAAAATTCGAGGCTCTCCGTGGCAAATTGGCGCACCTGCCTGAGATGCCACGTGCCGAGAGAGGGGTCAGGCAGAAGATAGCCATATTGTGTCTTATGGAGGTAAAGAAACCGAAATATTAATACTAAAACAAATACGCTTGTAACTAATTACCTAATAGAGATAGATATATGCTGCCGCGGTCTTTTTTGTGGACTATTTTATTCTACACAATTCTTTTCTACATCATTTTGTTATATCTCTGATGGATTAGACAGTTTACGCCATGAAAACTCGCTTTGGCTAACTTTTCCCCGATTTTATTTATTAATACTGTTAATGCTCAGCTCCTAAACATGATGGGTCCATGTTTAATACTCGTAAACCTTCCCGATGAATCAAACTAGCTAACTGATAAATCCGCAACGAAATACGTTCAATACTTTTTGTGTGAAAAAGGCACAGACTTTGTTTTATAATATGGTAGTGATTAATATATGTGCGTCGGTGGCCGAGTGGTTAAGACGTTTGGTATTAACTAGGCAGATCACGGGTTCGATCCTGGATCCCGGCCATGTACTAATGGGTTTATTTAATTAAGAACTTAGCACATAATCCAAGAAACCACACTTAGAGGCTTTTCCATCTAAATATACCTCAACGGAACTGGCCACTCGTTAGGTATAGCCTCACAAAAACCATCGGCTAAATGAGGGAGACTTGGTCTTGTGTTGGGTACCCTGGAACCGTAACACGGTTTCGGCAGCTGAAGGCAACTTGGGGAAAAAATATAAAGCTGAAGATGCCAAATGTTTGAAAGCTCTATTCTCAGGAACTACCTGCATCCAGTCCAATATTTTTTTTTTGCCCGTTTAGATAACATGACACTGCGAACCAAAGATCAAGTCAACCAATAAAAAATTTCCACAGGCAAAGCCGGGGTCGTAAAGCCAGTGTATAATATTTACAACTCAGACCCCTTAAGGCAGTTCCCATTAGCAAAACCGTAAGAAAGGTACTTTTTAGGGGATCTCTTCTCGTTAATTATAGGGACTAAAAAATAAATAAGTGTACAAAAAAATCTTTAATATCTCAACTTGTCTTTCCACTTCTTATTTTATTGTATTTTTGTTTTAAATAATTATAAAACTTGTATACAAACAGGGTAAATATTTATATATGACATGCATCTACTTCATACTTTGAAGTCCTTTTTATTTGCGGTTTACACCAATGAACGGACAATTTTATGCTCTAAACCAGAGGTTCTCAAACTTATTTTGCCTACCGCCCACTTTGAAAATCAATTATTTTTCAGCGCCCCCCTATTGTTTTTTACTTATCCACATCTTAAAAATCACAATGACATTCATTACTGTAATTTAATTATAGTGTGCTATATTAGTTTGGAGTTTAAAGGAGACTTTTTTTACCCAAAACTTTAACTGTAGGTATCTTTTAGTAAAATTAACAAACTATTAATTTTAATTTTATAACTAATCTAATGTGAAGGATGAATCTGATGATTTTAACAATATTTTTTGACAAACCTATAATATAGCACTAACCTCTACCGTGAGGCGTGCAATATTAAATAGATGAAATTACAACAGCCATCGCCCCCCTAAACCACTTCAACGCCCCCCAATATTTTCTGGGCCCCTTACCGCCCCCCTCTAGGCCTACAGCGCCCACAAGGGGGCGTTATCGCCCACTTTGAGAAAGACTGCTCTAAACATTACACTTTTAATTTTTTTTATACAACCTATTATTACATAATTTAATAATAAAAATACTAAATCACATAGAAATTCCAGAAAGAGGGGCGGCACCTACACTATCGCTTCTCTACTCACACTTAGCGTATTCGACATAAGCGGCTGAAGCACCATGCTTTTCATATTTTCAAGGCCGTTTGTTACAGGGAGCCCCTTAAGGTGACTCATTCGTCCAATCGCCGGCGCGCCGCCGTACAGTCCACCGAAATCGACCACAATAACAAATGGTCCGCCTAGAATGCCTAGTTCGTCTGGCGGCCGGAATGGGAAATTTTCGGTGCGATGCCGGACCAATGTGTGGTCTACTTTAGCCTCTGTCTACCCCGGTGCTATTAAATTTCCAGATGGCGTTCAACCGTACTTCAGCGCAACGCAAGTTGACGTTTGCCGAGATAGCGGCAGAAGCGCGCGTGCCTCACAATGAAGTTGAGCTGTTGGTCATGAAGGCGTTGGCTGAAAGACTTATTAGAGGGCATATTGATCAGGTGAGGTCCCAGGGTGAGGGTAGAAGGGAAAGTTTCATTTGAAGCCTTTGGGAAGTTAATGGATTATCACTTCTCCACCTGAACTCCTTGGGGAATCCAGAATCATTCCATTTGAAACCCTCTGGAGAATTAATAATGGATACTCACTTTTCCACCTGAACCATTTGGCTTGTCCACGGGGATACCTACTCGTCATTCCATTTAAACTTCTCTGGGGAACTAATGGATACTCACCGTTCCATTTAAACCTCTGGGAAATCAATGAATACTCACTTTTACACTTGAGCTCTTTGGGTTATCCATGGATACTCATGATTCCATTTGAACCTCTCTGAGGAATTAATGGATGTCACTTCTCCACCTGAACTCCTTAGGGAATCCAGGGGTACCATCATTCCATTTAAACCCCTCTGGGGAAATTCATGGATAGTAATTTTTTCACATTAACCTCTTGGGGAATTAATGGGTACCACTATTCCACTTGAATCCCCAGTGGTTTCGAAATGGCCTCAAAGTATCTGTATATCATCACACCTTTTATTCCACGAGGGGTAGACAATCAAATTTGCTACGATCTAGACATACCTCATTCGCCTCTTTTATTATTAATCATACCTTTGACATATCAATAGAAGCCATTAAAAGGATTTTTTAACCAATTTTCTCTTTTCTAGGTTAGCGAGACCGTCAGTATTTCCTGGGTACACCCACGCGCACTTACTCGCGTTCAAGTCGCCGCGTTAGCTGAAAGATTGGATACTTGGTGTGCGGCGGTCGATGGTGCTTCCCGTCTACTCGAATTGAACGCTCATGAAGTGCTAACGCTGTAAACATTCAAGTCTCGCCACGATTTAAAAAGAAAACGTCACGGTTGTCAAGTGGTGACGATGTGACAGTTGTTTTTTTTTAATTTGTGGCTTTGTCTATACTTTTTTCTGAAATATAATTCGTATTTGATTAAGTTTGTTTTATTTTAAGGTATTATAAGTAAGCAAGGCCGTATTCAGGAATTTGTTTTATTGGGTGAACTAGAAAAGCAATAACATATAATTTAAATAAATCTCGGATTTCTTTGTAAAAAGTAGGTAGTGCAACTCTCCTAATTTTTGATTATAGCAATATCTATCGAATTGATCTTTCATCCTTCATTCTTTCAACGTCTTCAAACAAGCTTAAACTACTTTTCTTCAAAAAGTTTATATGGTTGAAGTGAAAGGAAATGCTGGCAGAGGACCTAGCTGTACTTTTATTATACACTAGCGATCCGCCTCGACTTTGCACGGGTAGCAGAGCTAATTATGCCTACCTTGCTCCCAGTCGGCTTGACTTTTTCCAACGTCAGACTTCAACAATCATCGTCGTATTTCAATCAGCTTACACAAAATATTAATGAATAACGACCCGCCCCGGCTCCGCACGGGTGCAATGCTGATACTAAATACTACAGAATGTCTTTATAATATATACAACGTTCACAGCTTTTTTGTCATTAGGCCGGTACCGCCGCAACCGCTATGTCCCTGCATTTTAAATCTGTAATATCTTCGAAAATTAAAGGGCCATATTGATCTATAAAATTAAATGCACAATGTATTTAAGGTACTTAATTGGATAAGGATTAATGCTGTATTGCTTAAAATCTCTTCGTAAATAAGCCATTATTTATCGTAAAAAGTAAAGGATAAAAAATGGTTATTGTGGATCCCTAAGAGATAGACATATACCATCGCGGACTTTTTTGTAGACCTTTTAAGGTGTACAATATTGTAGTATATTATTTTGATCTATCTCGTAGGGTTCAGCCAGCGTTTGCAATGTAAGCGCAAAAAATGTGTTTATTTACGACATCACATTAGAAACCTCTAAAATTATCAGTGTTTCTCTACTATATTATGAATGTTATATACATATAAACCTTCCTCTTGAATCACTCTATCTATTAAAAAAACCCGCATCAAAATTTTATTATTATTATTTTATTAAGCATACATAGGTACAGACAGACGGAAGCGACTTTGTTTTATACTATGTAGTGTATAAAAAATCAAAATGTATTGATCGATGGCAATATTAAAAGTACACACAGATCGTAACAAGTGGCATTAGATTGTCTCTGCCTACCCCTCTATGCATGAAAGGCGTGATGATAAATAGATAGACTATCGAATTGAAGCTTCTTTCAAAGTTTGCCGACAGATTATCCCGCCAATGGATCCATATCATATCCATTCTTTTTATTATAAATGGGATAAATAAACGTTAAATATGCAAATATTTTCAACACAATCACACTTTTTAAAGCAGTTTCGATAACGCGAAAAAAAAAATTCTCTCAGAATTTTGCCGCCCCCTGGAAATTTGCCGCCCTGGGCACTGGCTCCTGTGGCTCCTAGTGTAAATCCAGGCCTGGTTGTGTTGTTCATTGTTATATATTTGTATGCATGTTGTGTCTGTCCATAAGTAGTTGTGAACCCACAAAGTCCACAACTGTCGACTGACCTTTTTTAAATAAATAAATAAATTAAAGTTAGTAAGGGCTCCACGGGTAATGGTAAAAGCCTGCGCAAGCATCTCCTGCCCCTTACACCTCTCCTCAAATGATACTAAAATTATCTAATAGATATGCCTACGATTTGACTTAGGTATTCGCCAGTTATACTCTCCATACAAAAACCTTTGTGTCACATAGTTCTATGAAAGTTGAAGGTCATTGATAAGGAAGTTATGCAACAAAATATATGTTACCAAAATCAAAATGATTTTGTATTGAAAAGCTGTTTAACCGACTTCAAAAAAAGAGGAGATTGAGAACCTCGTCGGAATCTTTTTTTTTATGTATTTTGCCGATTTAGAATTTTTTTTTTGTTTGAAAGGGGGTATACTTTCCAGGTGGTCCCATGGTCATCAGGTCAGGATCTGATGATGGGATCATGTTCCTGGAGAAATCGATAACTCTTAAAATTTTTGACTGATAACTCTTGAAGCGATTTGGATATTTTTTTATAGTGACTTGTGCATTTGCTTTCGGAAGTCGGTAAGTACATATTTTAGCAATAAGAAAAATTTTGCATTTGTAGGGTTCCTTAGAAACATTACTTAAACGGAACCCTTATCAATCATCACGCAAGAGGGGTAGGCAGTCGAATGCCATTTGCTACGATCCTGACATACCTCTTTCGCTTCTTTTATATTCATGTATTTCATACTTTTAATCGATCGATTTTTTTACTTATAGGTATCTATAATATAAAAATGAATCGCAAAATGTGTTGGTAAGCGCATAACTCAACAACGCCTGGACCAATTTGGCCAAATCTTTTTTTAAAATGTTCGTTGAAGTTCAAGGATGGTTTTTACGGCAAGAAAAATTAGAATTATTGCTGGAAAAACCCTAAAAATAGCCCTTTTCTTTTTCCCATACAAATGATTTCTAACTAAAACGTAGTCAATTTGAGCTTTATTGCTATGGTATAAAGTTCATATTAAATTACAAGCACTCACTGTTGTCTAAGCAATGTAGGTGTGTTCCTAACGTCAAAGATCATATCTATCAAAACAATGTGCGTGTGTGCGTTGGAGCACAGAATACATAGTTGGAGGATAATGGAGGAAAAGGATAATGTCGCGTTCCGAAACTCGCGTTTCTTTTGTATTAGTTTCGGCACGCGAGATAAAATGCATCAGTTTCCACGTCATTACATCAGTCAAACAAAAATCGCGTTACCAACAGTGTTTTATTATTTTTAATATACAAATTTTAAATAAATAAAACAATTCGTACGGCTTAAAAGGATTTGACTTCAAGTCATATCAAATTTAAAAAAAAAAAAAAGTTGTCTGTTACCTAATCTACTGAGTTTGCTTTTGTCAACTGATACACGAAACAAATTCGTATATCGTGTTTTGTGCAGAGTGTTTAGTTAGTTAGTGTTTGTTTAGTTCGTGATTAGTGAAAAAATAATTTATATTTGATATGCCTCCTATAAGACGAAGCAATTTAGGTAGAAGAACCAGAAATGCTACAAACCAAGCTAATTACCGATCTAATCGTACTGCACAAGAACGTGACGACGGAAATGAACGTGAAAGAATTCGGATATCACAAACGCGTGAAGCGCGAGCGCGACATTCAACTAATAATCGCGCAAGTTTGAATCGAGCTGCTTTCAGTTACGATGTGTCAATTGACTACAGTAACTACCAATGTGTTGTTATTGGTTCTATGAACTCGGTTTGCTCACACTGTAAGGCATTAAAATACAAAAACGAAGCCAATGGATTGTGTTGCGCAAATGGTAAAGTGAAATTGATACCATTGGATCCACCACCAGAACCATTGTACTCATTGGTTTCAGGAATAGGAACAGATTCTATACACTTTTTGACACATATCCAACAATATAACAATTGCTTTCAAATGACTTCATTTGGGGCAACAAATGTAGTTCGGGAAAATTTTATGCCAACTTTCAAGGTATGTATTATAGCAGTTACTCATAATTATTTTAGCGAACAAAATTTTCTGTCACCAAAGTTAAGATGTGTCACTAATCTTCAATTTCTTAATCATTACGAAATATATCACTTAGTCATCATATTATATGGTGATTCAGTTTCAGTGACACTTTTATTATATTTTATTATATTTGATAGATATTAGTTAAAACTAAATATATACTTTTTAAGATCAAATATTATTTAAGTTTGATCACTGACAATCCATTAATTTATACCACACCATAATATTTTTTTTTTATTTACAGATACAAGGGCAAATATATCACAGAGCAGGTTCACTGTTACCAGTGTCAGATAGCGACAACAAATTCCTGCAAATTTATTTTATGGGCAATTCACCACAAGAAATTGATCTGCGTTGTGCACATAACAATTTAGTAAAGAGGTCTATTGTAGAACAATTACAAACTTTATTTCATCAACACAATCAATTGATTATATTGTTTAAAACTGCCCTGGATCTGATGCCATCCGATAATCACAAAATTGTAATCAGAGCTGATAAAACACCTGCAGGTCAACATACAAGACGTTTTAATGCACCAACTATTGATGAAGTTGCTATCGTTGTAGTTGGAGAAAACTTGGAATCCCGTGATATTGTTTTACATCGTCGGAATGATCAATTACAACGTATAAAGGAAACACACCGCTCATATGATGCACTGCAATATCCCATTATATTTTGGCAAGGTGAAGATGGCTACGATTTCTCAATAAAAATGATAAATCCCATTACAGGTAACTAAAATATTAGTTTAGCTATGGCGATAATATCTCAGTCATTATATTATGTATTTTAATTTTATATTTGAATGTTATTAAAACAAAATCTATTTACAGGTTCTGAAACCAACAAAAAAGTAAGTTCAATGAACTATTATTCATACCGCCTAATGATTCGGGAAAATGAAGATAATCACATATTGAAATGTCGGCGATTATATCACAAATATGTTGTTGACATGTATGTTAAAATTGAAACGGAGAGATTAACATTCATCAGGTTGAATCAAACCAAACTCCGATCTGAAGAGTATATTCACCTTCGAGATGCGATTAATACTGATGGAAATGCACAGAATGTCGGTCGGATGACTATTCTTCCAGCAACATACATCGGAAGCCCTCGGCATATGCACGAATATGCTCAAGATGCCATGTCGTATGTTCGTCATTATGGTACAGCAGATTTGTTCATCACATTTACATGCAATCCGCAATGGATAGAAATCAAGCAGGAGTTATTCTCTGGGCAATCACCCATTGATCGTCATGATATTACAGCCAGAGTCTTTAGACAAAAGTTGAAATCTTTAATGGATTTCATCGTAAATCATAATGTGTTTGGTGAGACACGCTGCTGGATGTATTCTGTGGAGTGGCAGAAACGAGGATTGCCACATGCACACATTTTGATTTGGTTGGTTGAAAAGATAAGGCCAAATGAAGTTGATGCAGTGATATCAGCTGAAATCCCTAATGTACAAGTAGATCCTGGATTGCATGAGGTAGTTATCAAAAACATGATACATGGTCCATGTGGAACTCTTAATCAAAATTCACCGTGTATGATGGATGGTAAATGTTCAAAACGATATCCACGGACATTAATATCGGAAACAATTACTGGTAATGACGGTTATCCATTGTATCGTCGCAGATCGACAGCAGACAATGGAAAATCAACAATTGTCAAATTAAATCAACAAGATATTGAAATAGATAATCGTTGGATTGTTCCATATTCACCCATTTTATCAAAGACATTCAAAGCACACATCAACGTTGAATCTTGCCATTCAGTGAAATCTATAAAATACATTTGCAAATATGTAACCAAAGGGAGTGATATGGCTGTGATTGGAATTGGTGCAGAGAATTCCAATGATCCAGAGTTCTTCGAAACGTTGCAGGTTGGAGTTTCATTGCTTTGCATATTTAATGGCAATTTTAGTGCTGAATGGGCTGTTCGACCACCTTCAAGCAAAGTTGCTGCGATTCCCGACGAAGCGAGTGCAAGTGCAATTTTATTTTGTGAGCGAATTGTTGCTAATATTAATGAAATCAAAAAAGTTTTTCCTGTACCACCAGGTGCATCTAAGAAGTAAATCCCTCCAGTTTCATCATTTGTTACTTTCATAAGAGTTTCAAATACATACTTCTGTTGTTCATTTGACAGTGGAAGATTTGTTTGAATTAATTCTTTCAAAGCGTTGAGATCATACAGTCTTTCTCGATGCAACTCTTGGTTAAAAGCGTCATGCATTGGACGATTGGGCGCGGTCAGGCCTAATTGAATTAATAGTTTGTTTGACATTATCAAGCACATGTCCTCAATTGAAATCAATGCTTCATTGTAAATTTCTTCACTGATTTGTATATTTGGATTTCCCATTCTATTCCGTATTTGATACAAAATATCATCACACATATAATCTTTGTACTTGATCCACAAATCAATTGGGTTTGATGGGAAGCATGTAGATATGATTATAGAAAACAATGTTCGTATTTGATGAGCGTGTGATGATATTACAGCATCATTGAGAGTTTGATCCCAATGAGCGTCATTTTCAAGCAATTGCAAACGTTGACAGGCTTCTCTGTAGGATCCACACAATTCACCATCAACAGTTCGTAACTGTTGGAATGATGTTGGGCCACGTACATTGACTAATAGCAGTCGTAAATAAAAACATTCATCATTGCTTGGATGTACTGAATAAATCCGGCCAATCGCATCGGTGGAATATACATCTGTATATCCTGGAACTGGTTTTCCTTGTTTCCGTCGTATAAATCTCCTTGAGGATTGATTCCAGGTATAATATTTTGGCATTTCAGAATATAGCAATGTTTGTGCGAAATCATCGTTTTGGCATGTCTCAAAAAAACTGGTTAATGTAGTAGATGGTGGCTGAGCAGCTCTTTGTACTGCGTTCTGTGCTGTAAAATACACTCTTTGTCCATTTTCTAAATGCACAGCTAAGTGAACAACAGAAGGGTGTCTCTCATGAATAGGAAAAGAAAATATTCGCCAAACTGCTTCATTACTACTGACATAGCGGCCCATTTGGTATTGGGTAACTTCATCATTGGAATTCTCTGCACCAATTCCAATCACAGCCATATCACTCCCTTTGGTTACATATTTGCAAATGTATTTTATAGATTTCACTGAATGGCAAGATTCAACGTTGATGTGTGCTTTGAATGTCTTTGATAAAATGGGTGAATATGGAACAATCCAACGATTATCTATTTCAATATCTTGTTGATTTAATTTGACAATTGTTGATTTTCCATTGTCTGCTGTCGATCTGCGACGATACAATGGATAACCGTCATTACCAGTAATTGT
>OZ004658.1:6571577-6761575 GCA_963924495.1 Nemapogon koenigi
TTTGCAAATATGTAACCAAAGGGAGTGATATGGCTGTGATTGGAATTGGTGCAGAGAATTCCAATGATCCAGAGTTCTTCGAAACGTTGCAGGTTGGAGTTTCATTGCTTTGCATATTTAATGGCAATTTTAGTGCTGAATGGGCTGTTCGACCACCTTCAAGCAAAGTTGCTGCGATTCCCGACGAAGCGAGTGCAAGTGCAATTTTATTTTGTGAGCGAATTGTTGCTAATATTAATGAAATCAAAAAAGTTTTTCCTGTACCACCAGGTGCATCTAAGAAGTAAATCCCTCCAGTTTCATCATTTGTTACTTTCATAAGAGTTTCAAATACATACTTCTGTTGTTCATTTGACAGTGGAAGATTTGTTTGAATTAATTCTTTCAAAGCGTTGAGATCATACAGTCTTTCTCGATGCAACTCTTGGTTAAAAGCGTCATGCATTGGACGATTGGGCGCGGTCAGGCCTAATTGAATTAATAGTTTGTTTGACATTATCAAGCACATGTCCTCAATTGAAATCAATGCTTCATTGTAAATTTCTTCACTGATTTGTATATTTGGATTTCCCATTCTATTCCGTATTTGATACAAAATATCATCACACATATAATCTTTGTACTTGATCCACAAATCAATTGGGTTTGATGGGAAGCATGTAGATATGATTATAGAAAACAATGTTCGTATTTGATGAGCGTGTGATGATATTACAGCATCATTGAGAGTTTGATCCCAATGAGCGTCATTTTCAAGCAATTGCAAACGTTGACAGGCTTCTCTGTAGGATCCACACAATTCACCATCAACAGTTCGTAACTGTTGGAATGATGTTGGGCCACGTACATTGACTAATAGCAGTCGTAAATAAAAACATTCATCATTGCTTGGATGTACTGAATAAATCCGGCCAATCGCATCGGTGGAATATACATCTGTATATCCTGGAACTGGTTTTCCTTGTTTCCGTCGTATAAATCTCCTTGAGGATTGATTCCAGGTATAATATTTTGGCATTTCAGAATATAGCAATGTTTGTGCGAAATCATCGTTTTGGCATGTCTCAAAAAAACTGGTTAATGTAGTAGATGGTGGCTGAGCAGCTCTTTGTACTGCGTTCTGTGCTGTAAAATACACTCTTTGTCCATTTTCTAAATGCACAGCTAAGTGAACAACAGAAGGGTGTCTCTCATGAATAGGAAAAGAAAATATTCGCCAAACTGCTTCATTACTACTGACATAGCGGCCCATTTGGTATTGGGTAACTTCATCATTGGAATTCTCTGCACCAATTCCAATCACAGCCATATCACTCCCTTTGGTTACATATTTGCAAATGTATTTTATAGATTTCACTGAATGGCAAGATTCAACGTTGATGTGTGCTTTGAATGTCTTTGATAAAATGGGTGAATATGGAACAATCCAACGATTATCTATTTCAATATCTTGTTGATTTAATTTGACAATTGTTGATTTTCCATTGTCTGCTGTCGATCTGCGACGATACAATGGATAACCGTCATTACCAGTAATTGTTTCCGATATTAATGTCCGTGGATATCGTTTTGAACATTTACCATCCATCATACACGGTGAATTTTGATTAAGAGTTCCACATGGACCATGTATCATGTTTTTGATAACTACCTCATGCAATCCAGGATCTACTTGTACATTAGGGATTTCAGCTGATATCACTGCATCAACTTCATTTGGCCTTATCTTTTCAACCAACCAAATCAAAATGTGTGCATGTGGCAATCCTCGTTTCTGCCACTCCACAGAATACATCCAGCAGCGTGTCTCACCAAACACATTATGTTTTACGATGAAATCCATTAAAGATTTCAACTTTTGTCTAAAGACTCTGGCTGTAATATCATGACGATCAATGGGTGATTGCCCAGAGAATAACTCCTGCTTGATTTCTATCCATTGCGGATTGCATGTAAATGTGATGAACAAATCTGCTGTACCATAATGACGAACATACGACATGGCATCTTGAGCATATTCGTGCATATGCCGAGGGCTTCCGATGTATGTTGCTGGAAGAATAGTCATCCGACCGACATTCTGTGCATTTCCATCAGTATTAATCGCATCTCGAAGGTGAATATACTCTTCAGATCGGAGTTTGGTTTGATTCAACCTGATGAATGTTAATCTCTCCGTTTCAATTTTAACATACATGTCAACAACATATTTGTGATATAATCGCCGACATTTCAATATGTGATTATCTTCATTTTCCCGAATCATTAGGCGGTATGAATAATAGTTCATTGAACTTACTTTTTTGTTGGTTTCAGAACCTGTAAATAGATTTTGTTTTAATAACATTCAAATATAAAATTAAAATACATAATATAATGACTGAGATATTATCGCCATAGCTAAACTAATATTTTAGTTACCTGTAATGGGATTTATCATTTTTATTGAGAAATCGTAGCCATCTTCACCTTGCCAAAATATAATGGGATATTGCAGTGCATCATATGAGCGGTGTGTTTCCTTTATACGTTGTAATTGATCATTCCGACGATGTAAAACAATATCACGGGATTCCAAGTTTTCTCCAACTACAACGATAGCAACTTCATCAATAGTTGGTGCATTAAAACGTCTTGTATGTTGACCTGCAGGTGTTTTATCAGCTCTGATTACAATTTTGTGATTATCGGATGGCATCAGATCCAGGGCAGTTTTAAACAATATAATCAATTGATTGTGTTGATGAAATAAAGTTTGTAATTGTTCTACAATAGACCTCTTTACTAAATTGTTATGTGCACAACGCAGATCAATTTCTTGTGGTGAATTGCCCATAAAATAAATTTGCAGGAATTTGTTGTCGCTATCTGACACTGGTAACAGTGAACCTGCTCTGTGATATATTTGCCCTTGTATCTGTAAATAAAAAAAAAATATTATGGTGTGGTATAAATTAATGGATTGTCAGTGATCAAACTTAAATAATATTTGATCTTAAAAAGTATATATTTAGTTTTAACTAATATCTATCAAATATAATAAAATATAATAAAAGTGTCACTGAAACTGAATCACCATATAATATGATGACTAAGTGATATATTTCGTAATGATTAAGAAATTGAAGATTAGTGACACATCTTAACTTTGGTGACAGAAAATTTTGTTCGCTAAAATAATTATGAGTAACTGCTATAATACATACCTTGAAAGTTGGCATAAAATTTTCCCGAACTACATTTGTTGCCCCAAATGAAGTCATTTGAAAGCAATTGTTATATTGTTGGATATGTGTCAAAAAGTGTATAGAATCTGTTCCTATTCCTGAAACCAATGAGTACAATGGTTCTGGTGGTGGATCCAATGGTATCAATTTCACTTTACCATTTGCGCAACACAATCCATTGGCTTCGTTTTTGTATTTTAATGCCTTACAGTGTGAGCAAACCGAGTTCATAGAACCAATAACAACACATTGGTAGTTACTGTAGTCAATTGACACATCGTAACTGAAAGCAGCTCGATTCAAACTTGCGCGATTATTAGTTGAATGTCGCGCTCGCGCTTCACGCGTTTGTGATATCCGAATTCTTTCACGTTCATTTCCGTCGTCACGTTCTTGTGCAGTACGATTAGATCGGTAATTAGCTTGGTTTGTAGCATTTCTGGTTCTTCTACCTAAATTGCTTCGTCTTATAGGAGGCATATCAAATATAAATTATTTTTTCACTAATCACGAACTAAACAAACACTAACTAACTAAACACTCTGCACAAAACACGATATACGAATTTGTTTCGTGTATCAGTTGACAAAAGCAAACTCAGTAGATTAGGTAACAGACAACTTTTTTTTTTTTTTAAATTTGATATGACTTGAAGTCAAATCCTTTTAAGCCGTACGAATTGTTTTATTTATTTAAAATTTGTATATTAAAAATAATAAAACACTGTTGGTAACGCGATTTTTGTTTGACTGATGTAATGACGTGGAAACTGATGCATTTTATCTCGCGTGCCGAAACTAATACAAAAGAAACGCGAGTTTCGGAACGCGACATTAAACTCCTCCAACTATGTATTCTGTGCTCCAACGCACACACGCACATTGTTTTGATAGATATGATCTTTGACGTTAGGAACACACCTACATTGCTTAGACAACAGTGAGTGCTTGTAATTTAATATGAACTTTATACCATAGCAATAAAGCTCAAATTGACTACGTTTTAGTTAGAAATCATTTGTATGGGAAAAAGAAAAGGGCTATTATTAGGGTTTTTCCAGCAATAATTCTAATTTTTCTTGCCGTAAAAACCATCCTTGAACTTCAACGAACATTTTAAAAAAAGATTTGGCCAAATTGGTCCAGGCGTTGTTGAGTTATGCGCTTACCAACACATTTTGCGATTCATTTTTATATTATAGATTAAGATTTTCTTTCAAACTTCCAAAATAATTTAAAATATTAGTTTTAAAACCATTGTGCCAGTATTCTCCAGTACCACAAGCATTTACTTCAACATTTTTAACTGTATGAAGAAGTGTTCTGGCATCCTTTGGTACAAGATTTTGCTCGTGCTTGTTTATAAGTGGCGTACTATGAACAATAGACCAGTTTCTTAGCTCTTCTCTAAAATTACGGTCGCTTTCAAATTTCGATTCACTACTATCAGAATCATCACTGTCTACTGCTGCATCTAAACTTTCAAATTGTTCTATTACAGAAAATAATGCACTGTCTTTGTTTTCATTTGAAGGTGATGGTGCTTGAAAATACTGTAACAGAATTTAATATTTTTATGTTTTATAAATTAAAACTGTAGCAGATGGTGCAATACTAACATTCGTTGCAGAACTTGCTCCGGTACAAACATAAGATTTTTATGTTTTTGTACACGCCGGCGAAATCCCCCGGTCCTTTTAATCTTTTTAAGTTCATCCATTATTATTTTTGGTTTTACTTTTGGTCCACTACAGAATGAAGCCGTCCCTTTAATGCTTATTATTCTGAAAACTGGTTTATATAAAGACTAAATGAATTTACTTTACTTAAAAAAGATCGTTTACAGTTCTTCGTGTAAGGATTAACTTAAGTTTGACTTACACATTTTTCAAAGCTAGTTTTTACTTAAAAGACACTAAACACTTTCTTGTTAATTCAGTAGCGTTTAAATTGAGCCTTTAAATAAGCTCAATACAGTAATATTAGATTTAGTAGACTTAAGATTTAGATATACTTTATACAAAACAGTTTTGGGAATACTTAACTTGGTATTGAGAATACAAACTTTTCTTAAGTAGCGGTAAATTAAAACTATTTTGATTTAAAGTAAAAATAGTATTAGTAAAGTAGTAGTAAAGTCGTTTTTATCCTAATGAAACCCAACTTTAGGAATAGTATAAACATACAAGATTTAACTTTATTGGAAATTGCTACTTGGGATAGGTATACTATTTGACGTGAGTGTTATGTTAAAACGCAAGCTTCTGTTATGTCTATCAAATAATCACACTGTCGTCCATCATTTAACCACAAAAATGATAACTACTACCTAGCTAGATAACTACGACCGAGTCCCACTCAAGATTATTTTTATTTAGGTACTACCGAAATTACCTACTAATCAGAACCTAGTTATTTTACCGTGCGCACCTTATTTTCTGACCTCCGCGAACATACACCCCATCACCCATCATGGCCATCTAGTGTAGGCCTAACCACTCAGGATCCCAGACCAAAAAATCTTGGATAATCTATAAGGTTCTGACGCTATAGTTTTTGCAAATAAAATCGGGAAAATACTTCTAACGGAGACCGGCGATCCACGCTCCAAATCCTTTTTCATACAACGCATAGCGCTAGAAAATCAAAAGGGTAACGCGCTATGTGTTCTAGGCACTATGGCAGCGGATTCGGACTCTCTGGAAGAAATTTTTAATTTGTAGTTTTGAGATTTTTTTAATTATTAAGTTATATTATTATTGTTTAAATTATTGTAATAGGTCTTAAAATGATCTTAAATACTAAATTACAAATATAAAATAAAATTATCGCTATCTACTGGGAGAGTACCCAACAGACTGGCTGCATTGCCTCGTTGGATAGCAATGCTTATTATTTGACCGAAGTAAGAGCCAGCCCGTTGGTCATGTCAGCTTTCTATTAGACGTTTACTAATATCTTTAAACATACTGTGTGCCTAGGTCCCCACGGTCCCATCGTTTCCACACCAAACGGCTCAAATAATGTACAGGTATTATTTCGAAAGAGATGTATATTTGCCACGTTTTGCCATTTCAGCATTGTAGGCCGCATTGCCAGCTTTTAACGCTGTAAGTATAATGAAGATGGGATGGTGCCAGAGTATCTACACATGTAGACACTGTTTCTGGCCACACCACAAGGTAAAGGCCGTGATCGTGTAGATACTTCTAACTCGGACATCGTTTATTTACTAATGGCCTAGTTGTAGTTGACAATATCGTCAAATCATGAATCTGAGGATGATAAGCATAAAATTGGTCTTACATTGCGTAATGTCAATCAGGTTATGCTTATGAAATTTTTTATGCTTTAAATTTTGTCAATTTCCTCCTAAAGCCAGTTTATAAATTCAATATGTTGCCCTTATAACATTTCAAATACCTAGGTATATTAAAGGTGCCAGCATTTATTAATCGTGCTATACAGAAATGGTACGAAAAGTTCTAAGGTACGGAACCATGAGTTTTCACGAATCGCACTTGACATATTTTCTTTACCACT
Organism: Nemapogon koenigi; assembly: GCA_963924495.1. Lineage (NCBI taxonomy): Eukaryota > Metazoa > Arthropoda > Insecta > Lepidoptera > Tineidae > Nemapogon > Nemapogon koenigi. The sequence goes on from OZ004658.1 coordinate 6,578,347, forward strand.
TGAAGGCAAAGAATCAATGGACGTAAGTATTTATTATAAAAAAATGAATTAGTTACAATTTATTTTCCAACTCATAAAAGTAAAAGGCAATTGCTTAACAAAAAAATACTCCATTTTTTTGTTTAAAACGTAAAAAAAATGGAAACATAGTTTATTAGGTTTGTATTAAAAAATCGATAAACTGACAGTAGCTTTCGAATTTGGCGCGAATGACGTAGCTATGACGTAGAACACAACCCTAGGGCTCCATCTCTTTTTATCATAAGGGAGAATAGAAAGTGCGACAGAGATACACTACTGTCTAGTAAAGGTTGTGAATCGAGTTTTTTTTCGTAAGAACAAAGGAGGTTCAATTGCCTGCTTAATATTTTAAGTAATTTTTATTACGCCATTGCAAAAAAATGTGTTACCTATCTTTTGCCTATCAAACGTACGTAGAATTTATAGGTACATAGATATGTACATTTTCTTTTTTTATTGTTTTTTATTTATTTACACAAAACAATAAAAACACCTTAAAATTAAATATTAAAAATAACTAAATAAACCAGGTCCGCGTAGAATAGTGGCTGCAATTTTGTTTTTATCTACATAAATTTGTTACCTATTTAATTTTGCTTTTAGCATATATTACGTTTTATAAAATAATGAATTTACTGTCAAAATAAATATTCGAAAAAATGACAGTTTTTACCTCCGGTTAGCCTTAATTACTACCGGGAACCGTTTTACCAGTCCCAGCAGAAATTCTGGAGATAATTTCTTCTCATTTAGACGATGGAATTTTCAAGGCCAGTTGTATTGAGGTATTTGAAGATGGAAAAACCGGCCAAGTGCGAGTCGGACCATGACCAACCCAATAATAGGTATGCATGCACTAACGTCAGACCAAGTTTGACGCCCATGTATGGAGCAGGAACACATTAGCGCCAGTCCGACTCATACTTGATGACTTTTATTATTTTGTTGTTTTACTTATGAGTATGCAGACTCAGCTATATTATATTATGTATATGTAGAAATTAGCTAAAGTTATGATGATATTCGTCAACTAAGTCTGTAAAAGTCGTGCCTCTTGAGAGCTTCCACGGCGTGCGCTGCGTCAATAGTTAAAGTTGTACGAAAATAATGTATGGCTGAATTGTTTCTTTTGTAAAGTTCTAAGAATAAGTCCGCGACAGCATATGTCTCTTTTCTAAAGATAACTCACACTGACCATTTTTATGTTTCAAATTTTGATAAAAAATAATGAATTATTTACGAAGCTGTTTTAACCGATAATAATATGGTGTTAATCTAAGTATATCTGTTTTGATTGTTACCTATCGTAAGTATTTACTTTGGAATATTATTTGCCCTTTACACTATAGTTTTGTGAGTTTCGTGTGTACGTGGGTGGAGGGTAAGAATATTACAAAGATGTATAATTCGTAAGTTTTAACGTAGAGAGAGTAAATCTCACAAACTACTGAGCCGGTTCTGAAAATTCTTTCATTATTGGGAAGCTACCTACATTATTCCTGACCGCTATAGGCCATATTTTATATTTTCCGAAAATATGCACGGGCGAAGCCGGGGCAGAAAGCTAATCGATATATAATCGATACTTGAAAGTAATTTTCTATATTCCTAAATTATAGTAACCTACCAACATAAAAGAATTACTCAAATATCATTGTGACAGACATATCGTAGTTACAGAAATAGTATCCTATAGGAAAAGCGATCGATACTAAGTATCAGAATTTCGGGGAAAATCGGATAATGAATGTATGAAAATGTCGGCATTGAACGAAACATTTATTAATGAAACATCGGCCTCAATTGAACCTCCCAACAGAATGACGTGCGCGACGCCAGCGCCCTCTAGCGTCGTGTCGGTGGCACGGCCACACGAGCCGTCAACGCGAAAAAATAATAAAAACTTAACAAAAATGGCCAATAAATCTAGTAATTACAAGCCAAAACGGTTCCCCATTGAACAATTAGTGCGTGTAGGTAATTATGAACTCGAGAGGACAATTGGAACCGGGAACTTTGCTGTGGTGAAATTAGCTACACATGTAATAACTAAAACCAAGGTGCGTTCTTGTTTTTACTTTTTAACCTCTTCCATGGTTTTTTTCCATTTCGTAACCTCGTAACTAACTGAAGCTTAATTGCGACCGGTTACCAATACTATAATTATCAAAATATAACTTTTGGTGTGAGAAATTTCTCTTGTAAGAAACTTATGTGAAATCTCTTTTCTATCAACAAAACATTCTTCATTGAGATAGTGATGTAGATATTTTGTTAAAACAAAAATCAAGCCATTTGTTTTTATTACATATGTACTAATATTGATTTTCTTACTATATTAACAAACAAAAACAAAAAATTAAGCAACTTTTTGCACTAATTTATAAATATTACAAGAATGTAAGCCATATCTATACTAATATTATAAAGAGGTATAGTTTGTAAGCTTAGATGTAAGGGGTAATCTCTCAAATAAAAATTCTTTCACAAATAGAAAGCTATGATATCCCCGAGTGACACAGGCAAAATTTTATTTTGAACGAAAATATCCACATAAGTATAAATATTACAAGAGTGTAAGCCATATCTATATTATCAATATAATAACAAAAGAGATTGGAGTAGATATTTAAAAAAAAACACAACACAGTAACAGAGTCCACTTTTAGATAGTTGTCATTACTTATGTGTCACTTCTTTAACAGATGTAGGTAATATCTGCTATTTTTTTGGAGAAATACCAGTAACTGTTCAGTGTTTGCCAGTTTCAATAACTGGCCGTGTCTCTGGCCACACCACAAGACATAAATGCTATGCAAAATTTTTTTTTCTTCTAAATCGGCTCAGTGGCGTACCTACAAGCGCTGGACCCCTACTCGTCTACAACAATTTGTAGAGGGGGGTACGGACTACACAAAAAAGAGGTTTTCTCACCATCTCTCTACCTATAACAGGTAGCATGTAATAATGTGAGACAATAAATATATTTGAATTTGAATTAATACTACTATAGACTCAAAACTACTGGACTAATTTGTAAAATTGTTTTTGCATTTGATAGTCCAATTCTTGGGGAAGGTTTAGTTATATAATAGGCTATTTATCATCACACTACCCACCCAAGGGGGTGAATTGTATTCCAAAATTTCTTATAAACACTGTGATGGTATTATATTCGTTGTTAATTAAGTATTGATAAATAACTTTTTACAACTAAAAAAAACAATAAAAAAAGTTAAAAGAACACCCTGTTTCTCTGTCAGTCATGTGCCCGAATTTAATTTCAAATTAGCATGGGGAGTTAACATAGAAAAAACGACCGTCACGAGAAATGACAGCCTTATTTTTATCATCAGCTTGTCTACTGTTTAAATCTTGTGCTGTGGTTCTAGTTCAAAAATAGTAAGCACCTATTTTATTTAAGAGTATGTGCTTTAATTGAATTCTTGTGCTTCAGAGGGCATGTAAAGCCAGCCAAAAGAATACATACTGGCATCTGTTAGAAAAGTTACAAATATAGGTCCTTTTGGACATGTTGAAAGAATGAAAGATGGAAGATTGACTAAAAAGGTTTATATGGCTGAAGTGAAAGGAAATGCTGGCAGAGGACGACCGAGGTGTACTTTTATTGAACATTTAAAAAATGTATTGATCGATGGAAATATTAAAAGTACACACAATCGCCGAGCATGTATGAAAGGTATGATGAATATAAAAGAAGTGAAAGAGGTATGTCAGGATCGTAACAAATGGCATTCAATTGTCTCTGCCTGAATGATAGATAGATCTGGGTCCATTAAGTGCAGCAACAAACTTGCCACCTGTTCTGTTCAATATGGACAACTGTCGTCATGTGGACACTGTTACTGCTGTCTCTGCCAACACCGCAAGCTATAGTGGCCTTGAAGATGTGTTTGTTTGTTTTGTTTACGATATGTGATGATATTGATTTTAATATATTGAATTTGCCTTTGATGTCACCAAAATTGAGAATATCAAATATTTATTTTGGCTTCTGAAATGCTTTCATTGTTGAGCTGGCGACCCGCCATGGCAATGCCTGTGGAAATTTCCAATTTAGAAAAGTCTTGGATTCCACATCCGGTCATGGCGACATACGCACGCGTTTTCGTCGTGGCGTGATGTGGAATCCAGTTTAATCCTGTTCGCGCTGTGATGGTTGTGATTAATCAGTGATTAATAAGACATATCACGGTCGTCGGGATTATCTTAAATACCGATTTACCGGCTATATACACTATAAAGGCTATAATACTTGACATTGGCAAATCACCGATGAACATTGGTGGAGCCATAATAAAAAAGAAGAAGAAGTAGAAAAGTCTAACTATATTTTAATAATTTCCTTCATGGGCATGTATAGGATTTGGTATAGGAGGTGGGCAAACAATTGTGATATATCAAATAATAATTAAAATTCGTAACAAAACAAAAACAAAAATTTTAGTAAATTAAAAACTAAACATAATGCTAAGAATATTTAAAAAAAATATAAATAGGCCGCCATCTGCAGGTAAGGTGCCCAAAAAACTGGCAACATTACCTCTTTGAATAGCTAGGCTAATTCATTGACTGAGGTAAGCTCTAGCCCTTTGGTCACCTGTGGTATCTTTAATGCATCTGGACAGCTCTTTTATAAAATAACGTTATATATATAATTACTAGCAGACCCAGCAGACATTGTCCTGCCCAAACGTTGGCTTGCCTGCACTACCCCTACCCCTACCACAAATTTTGGCTATATTATTTCTCATGAAAAGTAAAGGATAAAAAATGGTTATTGTGGGTTATCCCTAAGAGATAGACCTTTGTAGACCTTTTAAAGGTGTACAATACTGTAGTATGTTATTTTGATCTATCTCGTAGGGTTCAGCCAGCGTTTGCAATGTAAGCGCAAAAAATGTGTTTATTTACGACATCACATTAGAAACCTCTAAAATTATCAGTGTTTCTCTACAATATTATGCATGTTATATACATATAAACGTTCCTCTTGAATCAAAATCCGTTGGGTAGTTTTAAAGATTTAAGCATATATAGGGACAGAGAAAGCGACTTTGTTTTATACTATGTAGTGATATTTACATATTATAAGGATGGAGTCACCAAGTTGTACAGAGCTATTGCCATTTTAGATATAGGATCTGGATTCCACATCCGGTCATGGCGACATACGCACGCGTTTTCGTCGTGGCGTGATGTGGAATCCAGTTTAATCCTGTTCGCGCTGTGATGGTTGTGATTAATCAGTGATTAATAAGACATATCACGGTCGGCGGGATTATCTTAAATACCGATTTATCAGCTATAAACACTATAAAGGCTATAATACTTGACATTGGCAAATCACCGATGAACATTGGTGGAGCCATAATAAAAAAGAAGAAGAAGAAGATATAGGATCTGTCAACATGCTCTGAAATGGTATCTAAAAAAATAAAATAAGACATCTTCATGACCTTTATAGCTCTAGTGTTGGCAGAGACAGCAGTAACAGTGTCCACTTGTAGCCAGTTGTCCATATTGAACAGAACAGGTGACAAGTCTATTGCTGCACTTAATGGACCTACAAGTGTCACTTCTTTAACAGACTTAGCTTTACGTGGATTCTACGTCATGTGATGGTGACCAACGCATGCATCTCGTGACATGATGGGGAATCCGGTTTAATCCCGTGATTAGTCAGTGATTCATTAAAATGGCGGAATTATCAAAACCCTGATGGAGCCATTACACAAAAATATAGGGCTTTACGTGCCCTTGGAAGTAGGAGAAGTTAATTAAAGCACATATTCTTCTTCTTTTATAGGCCATACCCCACCAATGTTAAACGGTGATTTGCCAATGTTAAGTATTATAGCTTTTATAGTGTTATATGTCTTATTAGTTTTCGACTAATCACAACCAGCACCACGGACAGGATTAAACTGGATTCCCCATCACGTCTTGGCGGGCGTGTGCGTTATTCACAAAGGCATGACGTGGAATCCTTCACATATTCTTAAAAAAAATTAGAACTTGGCAGAAGTGATATTTGAACTCCAATCTAATACAATGTTTTCTTTACAATTCCAGGTAGCAATAAAAATAATAGACAAAGCGAGACTGGACGAGGATAACCTGAAGAAGACCTTCAGAGAAATAGCCATAATGAAGAGATTAAGGCATCCACACGTTGTACGACTCTACCAGGTCATGGAGAGTGCTCATACCATATATCTTGTTACTGAGTACGCACCTAATGGAGAAATATTTGGTAAGACAAAGACCTCCACATGCCACGACCCAGACACACCTCTCTTGCTTCCTCCAGATTCATACATACATATACTCACGCCTGACTCTCACTGGGGTAAACAGAGACTAAGGACCTCCACATGCCACGACCCAGACTCACCTCTCTTGCTGCCTCTAGATTCATACATACATATACTCACACCTGACTTCCACCGGGGTAGACAGAGACTAAGGACCTCCACATGCCACGACCCAGACACACCTCTCTTGCTTCCTCCAGATTCATACATACATATACTCACGCCTGAATCTCACCAGGGTAGACAAAGACTAAGGACCTCCACATGCCACGACCCAGACACACCTCTCTTGCTTCCTCCAGATTCATACATACATATACTCACGCCTGAATCTCACCGGGGTAGACAGAGACTAAGGACCTCCACATGCCACGACCCAGACACACCTCTCTTGCTTCCTTCAGATTCATACATACATATACTCACGCCTGAATCCCACCAGGGTAGACAGAGACTAAGGACCTCCACATGCCACGACCCAGACTCACCTCTCTTGCTTCCTCCAGATTCATACATACATATACTCACGCCTGAATCCCACCAGGGTAGACAAAGACTAAGGACCTCCACATGCCACGACCCAGACACAGCTATTATTGTTTTTTTTAAAAATGTTTATCATTTTGGCTATATGCCAATTGACTGAGGTAGAGTAAATATTGATGTAAAGTGTGGCGGTGTTTTCTGATGACAGACAGACATGGCAAGTGGTTTTCTTTTACAGAAATATACCTAGCAAGCTTCTGTCTGTGGTTTCACCCGTGTGGAAATAGATCCAAAAAGAAATAATCCGAGTTTGACTGTTATTTTATTTAATGGACAGATATTTCTTCCCGGATTGGTTCCTTTTTTTTTAAATAATTATATATGCAATTTTCAGATCACCTAGTTTCAAAAGGGCGAATGCAGGAGCAAGAAGCGGCCCGGTCTTTCTTACAAATGGTTGCTGCTGTGGGATATTGTCACAACAATGGTGTGGTGCATAGAGACTTGAAAGCTGAGAATCTGTTGCTGGATCAGAATATGAATATTAAGGTGGGTGGGATTTATGTCATTAGACAAGAATGCGGAGTGAAAGATGATGTTGTGACTAAAATGAAGAAAAGTAGTTTACACTGGTTTGGACACATTGAAAGAATGAAGGATGAAAAGATTGACTAAAAAGGTTTATATGGCTGAAGTGAAAGGAAATGCTGGCAGAGGACGACCTAAGTGTACTTTTATTGAACATATAAAAAAAATATTGATCGATGGAAATATTAAAAGTACACACAATCACTGAGCGTGTATGAAAGGTATGATGAATATAAAAGAAGCGAAAGAGGTATGTCAGGATCGTAACAAATGACATTCGATTGTCTCTGCCTACCCCTCTTGGGATAAAAGGCGTGATGATAGATATATATATAGGGATTATATATTAAGACGATACATTCAAATAAAATCGTACTTTGAGGGGCGTGGCCTAGCTTCATACGATACTCTAGCGCTACGTGATCGATTGGTCTCTCCGCTGAATCTCTCTCTGTCGCATTGAATAGAAACAAAAGAGAAGAGGCGCACGGAAGGTGCTTGGAACAAACGTCCTAAGTGACAAATCAAAAATAATTTATTTAAATTAAAGGAGTAGCTTTATTGAAAATCTAAATTAACATCTTACTTTAGTAATAGATGATACAAATGTGTACTTAATTTAATAAACAATACTTCATGTACTACTGAGAAATTTGGAAAGGAGACTATTTTCAAAGGCACTTTGCAATTTTTTTCTATCGAGCAAAGTTTCTTAAAACATGTTAATGTTAATGTTAAAAAACAGATTAATATGAAATATGATTATTAAACATGTAATTTTTTTATGTATTTCTAAGAGATTTAGATTTAGATTCAAAACGATTTGAAAAATATGATTTAATATGAAGGTAGCCTCTTAACTAGGCGGACCACGGGACGATCCCGGCCATGTACCAATGGTTTTTTTTATAATTAAAAGCTTATGAGCTATCAAGTGCAGGATTGGAAGGACCTTAAAGGCTATATTCGCTTGAACATTAAACTTTTTACTTTGTTTCCTTTCTAATGTCACCAATCACATACAAGCTCGACTGACTTTTTTGTTCATCATCATATTTTGACATTGACGGAACGTCATAACTTTATAATTCAGTTACGCAAAATCAACCTTAACGTCTTTAATTTTAGATTGTGTATTGAAACTAATATTATAAACGCGAAAGTTTGTATGGATGTATGTTTGTTACTCAATCACGTCAGAACGGCTGAACGGATCTGGAAGAAATTTGGCACAGATAGAGATAGATTATAGTCTGGAATAGCACATAGGCTACTTTTTATCCCGGAAAAATGTATGTTTCCCGTGGGATTGACATGATTTTTTGCATAGTGGTAGTTTAGGGGTCAGAGAATGACATATACTACTTTTTATACCGTGAAAGCGGGCGGGGGAGGGGCAAATTACAGCCACGGGATTATTTCTTTGTGGATCTATTTCTACGCGGGTGAAACCGCGAACAGAAGCTTGTAATTAATATTTTGAAGATGAGTATTGAAAAATATATTTCTCTCTTTTTATTCTGATACAATCTGAATGAATAAGGTAATTCAGTACAGTGTTGAGCGAAACTTTTTTCAAGTGTATGCTAATTCCACTAATGCTCTGGATAGTACATAATCCGACAAACCACACTTAGAGGCTTTTCCATCTAAATATACCTCAACAGCTTTAATTCGATGTAACACATCATTGGCGGCTGCTGTAAAACTAGTTTTTTTTTACTTTTCCAGCTGGCGGACTTTGGGTTCAGCAACGAGTTCACAATGGGGTCTCCCCTGGCCACCTGGTGTGGGAGTCCACCTTACGCGGCGCCGGAATTGTTCGAGGGGCGGCAGTACGACGGGCCTAAGGCCGATATATGGGTGGGTGATACCTTTTGAATACATACACAATATGTATTTTAAATTATAAATACATTTTTGTGGAATAATATTTATTTCGTTCCTTTTTAAAAATAACACTTTAAAAATATGTAACCCCCCCCCCCCATGCCACCGATGCATCTGTCTGCCTATTTAATACCAGACGTCGTAACCACTAGGCCACCGACGCACGTATAAAGTAACTTAATCTTTGAAATAAAAATATAAAAAACGTACCTTAGTTTTTATACTTTACATACTGAATGGACAACATTTCATTTTTTTAATCACCCATTTTTATTACTTTATTTAAAAATATATTAAAAAATAAGTTACACGTATTTTTATATTTTATTTTTGGTTGAGTTTTTATATTTTTAATTTAATTATGAATTTTTATAAATTCTGAGGACTTATAAACTAAAAACCTTAGCTAGGACTAAAATTAAGAAATATAAACTGTCACCCAAAGAAAGTGACAGATAGTGTCAGTCAAGCCACAGAGTATACGTTATAGAAATGCAAAGATAATATACCGTGTTCCAAATAGGTGTTGCCGTAGCCGGAACTCAAATCGCCTACAACATTATTCATAATGTATATAATAATACTAGCTTTTGTCCGCGGTTTCACTCGTAAATATATTTCCTGTGATAGCCCATTCGAAACTAGCAAAACTTCCAAAAAAATATTATATAAAAGAAGTATTTTTATAATTATATTTAAAGAATAATTATTAATTTAGCTTCAAATGGAATAAAAATGGGTAAAATTAATTGAAGGCAACACCTGAGTTCAATAACTAACAACTCTGCCAACAGACATTAGTATTTTTAAATTAGAGGGTTAGCACAGATTAGGGCACCTATTAATCCTTATTTTTCAATATTTCAGTATTTTTAAAATAACTCGAAAATTAAAGAATATAAAAAATAAAAAAATTAATAATAAGCTTTCTAGCATGTAATCTCCAAACGGTTTTCGAATTTTGGTACCTTACGAAAAATGAAATGTTGTCCATTGCTTTTTTTTCATTTTCAGTCCCTCGGCGTGGTCTTATACGTGTTGGTGTGCGGTGCTCTACCTTTCGATGGATCGACACTACACGAACTAAGAAACGTGGTGTTGAGTGGCAAGTTTAGGATACCGTATTTCATGTCGCAAGGTGAGATTCCACTATATTGTGTGAGAGCGCGCTGCTGGCAAACTGTCCCTGAATAGACGGGTACACAAATTAGAAATTCGCTCTACTTTTTCTGCACTTCGAAATATCACTCCTTGTGCCTCAAATCCAATATGGCCGCCAAAATGTGACTAGTGGGAAAAAAAATCAAAATTGTCATATTTACATGGAGTTTCAGAGTTTTTGGGGGTTGTGGACCTTGCTTAATCTGAAAATCGCTGTGAGCACTTCGAAATATGACTCCTTATGGCTGAAATCCAAGATGGCCGCCAAAACATCTACATCGTTCCAGAATAATAGTTTTTATTCAATACTCGCTGATTGCTCGCTACTTCGTACACGCTGTAATAGCAATACAATTCACCCCCTTGGGTAGGTAGCGTGATGTTACATAGCCTATAACCTTCCCCGAGAATTGGGCCTATCGAATGCAAAAAGAACTCTTCAAATGGGTCCAGTAGTTTTTGAGTCTATAGAATAAACAAACAAATATTGATTAAATATAATATTTTTTCTTCAGATTGCGAGCACCTAATTCGTCACATGCTGGTCGTGGACCCGGAGAAGAGGCTCTCGCTCCGCGGGGTAGCCAAGCACAAGTGGCTCACGATACACACGGACCCCGGGGGCGGGGAGGAAGGTAACTTTGACCTCAAATTGGGGTACCAATGGGTTATGTATGGGGTAAGAGCTTTCAGGATTACTGAAGGGTTTCCAGGATAAAAGTAGGTGTGACATCTGGATCCGTTGTTTAGTTTTGACGTGAGAGAAGGTCAAACAAACAAACAAATACGCTTTCACATTTATAATATTATTCACTCTGGACACGTACCGCATACGAACGGAGAAGTTAAAGTGGAACGAACTTCCGGCGTCGGTCTTTCTTGCTTCCTACAAAAGCATGTATGCCGTCCTCCCAAACGCTTTCGTAATATACTAGGTACTGATTTTTTTTTGTATTGAAGCAAAAATATTATTTATTACTGAATAATGAAACTATTGTTTAGTTTTGGCTATAAAACAAAATTGTCTTCTTCTTTTATTATGGCTCCACCAATGTTAATCGGTGATTTGGCAATGTCAAGTATGCCTTAATAGTGTTTATAGCCGATTAATCGGTATTTAATATAATCCCGCCGACCGTGATATGTCTTATTAGTCGTCGAATAATCACAACCATCACCTGTCGATTTCAGCTGAGTGGTGGCGCGGCGGATGCGGATGTCACGTGGGGTGCGCGCGCAGCGAGATGAGAGAACTGCAGACACTACACGAACAGGTCGCGAGGCAGGTCGCCACGCTGCCGGGTGTCACGGAGCTGCATGTACGGGAGGTGGGCTCTTAGACTAAATGTTAATTCTGATAGCGAGTCGCCCTCGGAGAAAAATCTACCAACTGTGTTCTGAATTGAAGAAAAACAGTTTTGGACACGTTGAAAGAATGAAGAATGAAAGATTGACTAAAAAGGTTTATATAACAGAATCTAAACGAAATGCTGACGGAGGATGTCCTCGGTGTACTTAAAAAGTACACACAATCGCGGAGCATGTATGAAAGGTATGATGAATATAAAAGAAACAAAAGAGGTATGGCAGGATCGTATAGCAAATAGCATTCGAATGTTTCTGCCTATCCCTCTTGGGATAAAAGGCGTGTCGATTTTATTTATCCTAAATTTAATGAATTAGATCAAACGCAATTTTAACTAGACGTGTTTTCGATGGGATTTCCCATAGACAACTACTTTTCTCAACATACGATTTTCCATACAGTACGACCATAGAAATAATGCGCATAGAAATCTTCGCCATACTTCGTATTTCCGACAAAAACCGAATCACAAAACTCAACCGCCCTAAATATAAACCTTATGTGGAAGAAATTAGGGTTCAAGGTTATTTTAAAAACACGTACAGAGTCAGGCAGCTCGACTCAATGACATCTGGCCACCACGCTTAATTAAGGACCGTTGGTGAAGGTCATCTTATAACTGTCAAAAATATGGCAAATCTCAGTTAATCCTGGAAAGGTGAGTTTATTTATACAACATTTCCTCACCACACAGTTGATAGTTATTATTTTTAAATTGGATTAAGCCATATTTTCATTATTAAGAGTTATAAATAGCTATAGTTTCCAAAATGCAAAAGCAACTCTAACTTCATTGCGATAAGGTTTAAAGTACAAGTGTAATATTTAGGCGCTTTGTGTTTTGTGATTCGGTTTTTGTCGAAAATACGAAGTATGACGAATATTTCTATGCGCATGTCGTACTGTACAAATTTTTACACCCCCGCTTTACCCCCTTTAGGGATGGAATTTCAAAAAATCCCTCCTTAGAGCACCCCTAGGACAAGTAAGTCATCATCGTGATGAACAGGGGAGGGAACTGTGAGGAGGCGGTGAGGTGCGGACGAGTGATTGCCGCCACCCGCTGTTTGGATTCTCTATCTACTTTGCCTGTTCGTCCAATCCCCGGCGCGCCGCCGTACGGTCCACCGAAACCGACCACAGACTCGTCCAATTTTTGTAACAAACGGTCCGCCTCGATTATCGTTTCCCAAAGTGGTATATATATAAATTGGTCCCCCAGGGGTCGATTTCTACTTGCTGAGGGGTCAGCAAAGAAAATGTACCACGGGGTTCTACCGAAAATTTAAAAAATCTAGCAAGGGTTCTACGGCGTAAAAACTTTTGGGAACCTCTGGTCTAGATCTTACGGCGGCCGGAATGGAAAATTTTCGGTGCGATGCCGGACCAATGTCTGGCCTACTTTAGGAACTCTGTTACCTGTGCGTTATTTGCCAGCTCAGTGTTGTAGTTTAATTTTGTATTTTTCCTGTTACATTGTAGGCAGTACTCGAGAATCGGTTCGACCACATCTCGGCTATCTACCACCTGCTGCTGGACAAGCTGCAGCAGCGGGCCAGCGCTAGGAACAGCATCAACTCGGCTCACGGTAAGCGGTATAGCTTATATAAACCGCGCTCAATTTTGGTTCAGGATGAGGCAAGAATTCGGTATGTAAGATAAGGTATTATTCGTCTGTCGGCAATACTTTGAAAATTTATTATAAGAAAGTTACCGCATAGAAAACAAAAACATTCAAATTAATTTCTTAAAATAACTTAACCTTTAAAATAACAAACATATCTTGGTTTTTGCTTTACGTGACGAATTGCTTCGGGGTCTTCATCAAAAGCGAAGAGTCTTGATTTTTAGGCTTCCTTACCAAAAGAGAAACTTTCTTATTGTGCCAATTACTTTGAACAATGGAGTTGTCCTACTTTTGGCGGGAAGGGAGGTAGACGCCTAGTTATATGAAAAGTATGCTAAAATACAAACATAATGATTGGAAACACTATGTTCCCGCAAGTTAGATGTCCTAGATCGGCTTTTCTTATTTAAAACATCACAATTAACAATTTTTCTAGAGCTCTGTCTCGCGACACAAAACGATACCAACGAAACCTAAGGTAACTTATTACTGCTCTCCTGGTCAGTTTTATTGGACAAAGAGCAAAAAATTGGCGAAAGGGGAGCCCGTCTATGGTCCCTCCTTAGGCTTAGTACTCTATGGCCAATTATGATAATCATTATATTGTTACAGTAGGATTGATTCGTACTGTTTAAGTATTACATTATAATGTTACTTGATGATTTCCTCCCCAGGGTGGATTTAAAAAAAAAGTAGCCCCAAGTCCTTTCCTAGGGTTAAAATTTTCTCCGTATCAAATTTCAATAAAATCGGTTCAGTAGTTACCCATGAAAACGTAACAGACAGACAGAGTTACTTTCGCTTATATAATATTCTTATGTATATGTACTATGCGATTAAAATAACAATAGAACTGGGCATGCGCCTTTTTGGATATTAAAGTACGGTTGCCAAAAAACAGTGTGGTAATTTTATTTTAATATAAGTAATAAAATAATAATGTTCTTTGAATTTAAATTAAAATAATCCTAAAATTCCCGAACCTCCGAGGGTCGGGTATGCATGACTATCATTTCCCCACGAAAAAAAGCATTTCTTTTTACTTCATTCACTTTCAACGTGTCCAAACCAGCGTAAACTACTTTTCCCTCATTTTAGTCACAACATATATTTCATTCCGCATTCTTCTCTAATGACATCGTTAATTAAATTTTGAAAAAATGTTGTAATGCACTTTTTTTACAGACCGTACCGTACTAAGCCCGGTTTGACGCGAGTGAATGACAAAATGGCGCATGCCCAGTCCTATTGTTATTTTAATGGACAACATTTCATTTTTCGTAAGGTACCAAAATTCGAAAACCGTTTGGAGATTACATGCTAGAAAGCTTATTTTTCATTTTTTTTATTTTTTATATCCTTTAATTTTCTAGTTATTTTAAAAATACTGAAATATTGAAAATTAAGGATTAATAGGTGCCCTAATCTGTGCTAACCCTCTAATTTAAAAATACTAATGTCTGTTGGCAGAGTTATTAGTTATTGAACTCAGGTGTTGCCTTCTATTCATTTTACCCATTTTTATTCCATTTGAAGCTAAATTAATAATTATTCTTTAAATATAATTATAAAAATACTTCTTTTATATAATATTTTTTGGAAGTTTTGCTATTTTCGAATGGGCTATTACAGGAAATATATTTACGAGTGAAACCGCGGACAAAAGCTAGTATTATTATATACATTATGAATAATGTTGTAGGCGATTTGAGTTCCGGCTACGGCAACACCTATTTGGAACACGGTATATTATACTCTTTGCATTTCTATAACGTATACTCTGTGGCTTGACTGACACTATCAGTCACTTTCTTTGGGTGACAGTTTATATTTCTTAATTTTAGTCCTAGCTAAGGTTTTTAGTTTATAAGTCCTCATAATTTATAAAAATTCATAATTAAATTAAAAATATAAAAACTCAACCAAAAATAAAATATAAAAATACGTGTAACTTATTTTTTAATATATTTTTAATTAAAGTAATAAAAATGGGTGATTAAAAAAATGAAATGTTGTCCATTGCATTGTACAGTACGACGAAAAATTATGACCATAGAAATCTTTGCCATACTTCGTATTTCTGACAAAAAACGAATCACAAATCATAATGGAAAGAAATTAAGGTTCAAAGTAATTTTAAAACACATGAGAGCAATAGCAGGCAGTTAAGTGCATTACGTTTTGTGAATCGGTTATTGTCGGAAATACGAAGTATGGCGAAGATTTCTATGCGCATAAATTTTCTGGTCTAATGTATTAAATTTTCAGCTGATTCCATGGATTCCAGTACGGGCCAGCCGTTAGATCTCACTAATTGTAAGGTAAGGGTATACATGCTGTTTTAGGGTAGGGTAACCATGCCATGTACGTACATGTAATAATAAAAAAATGAGCGCTTTATTTGTATTTATTATAACGAAAATGGTTAATAATTTAATTATCGTTCAATAGATTTTTTTATAAAAGCAACGATGACAGGGTAAACAAAATATTATTCTATTTCATTTTAGATTATCAAAAAATATTGGACACATATTTTTTCTTTTGTCAATCAAACAAAAAATTACAGAGATAAAGCCCGTCAAAGAGTGGGGGCCGGTGACGTCACTTCTAGGTCAAAAGTGTACTCAAATGTGACGTCACGCGGAATTTTAGCGGGCTATATCTTCATTATTTTTTGTTTAATTGACAAAAGAAAAAATAAGTGTCCAATATTTTCTGATAATCTAACTGACGGACTAATTAAAATTTTTTAGTCATCATGCCTATTACTAGCTATTCATTGTAGCGATCACGGGAGTTGTCAACTTTTGAATTTACATAATTTCTGGCCGAGTGGTTAGTAATCCGACAAACCACATTTTTCCATCTAAATATACCTCAACAGAACTGGCCACTTGTTTGTTAGGTATAGCCTCACACATACAGGAGGCTAAACGAGGGAGACTTCGCATTTTTCAGTAACTTTTCCATTTACATCGGCTCTATATTATTTTTTCGCTCTTTCAGGATGACGAAGTGGAAAGAATGGACACTGAAGATTCGCTCGAGTGTCCGCTAATGTCTGTGCCACTGGTGCCGTCTGTCGACTACTTGACGGATAGGGGTGACACGTGCGAGAAGGTCAGTCTATTTGTCACTTTGTCACTTGTCAGGTAAAAAAAAATTGCTAAAGGATATCCGCATATTATTGAAATTACAATTTTTCATTTTAATATTGTAAACCAATGAAATTTTGTTGAAATTTCATACGGAGAAAGCTTGAACCCTAGGAACGGATATAGAATCCATTTTATAAGGGATCCGTACTCAAGGGTAAAAACGGAAACCCTATTACTAAGGCTCCGCTGTCCGTCCGTCCGTCTGTCACCAGGCTGTATCTCATGAACCGTGACAGTTAGACAGTTGAAATTTTCACAGATGATGTATTTCTGTTGCCGCTATAACAACAAATACTAAAAAACAGATATTTAAGGGGGGCTCCCATACAACAAACGTGATTTTTTTTGCTCGTTTTTGCTCGATATTGATAACGGCAACAGGTAGACGCTTGAAATATTCACAGAATATTGAGTTATATTATTCACTTTAAAAATAAATAATTAAATTTAAATAAAATAAATATTTAAGGGGGCTCCCATACAACAAACGTGATTTGCTTTGCCGTTTTTATAGATAATGGTACGGAGCCCTTCGTGCGCGAGTCCACGCCCCTAATTTCCTATTCAATAAAACCCATTGAAAAAATAACAGTTATTTCACTTAGATATATTGAATAAGTAACTATATGCTAAGTTACAGTGACACAGGTGGATTATTTACAGAGAAATTGGGAATAGTTTATCCCGAAAAAATTATGGATCACAAATTTTCATATCATACTTTATATCTTTAGCGCTGTCTCATTCAAAACCGTTCAGCGTTTCTTAATATATATTGTTGTACAGTTCGGCGAGGGCTGTGTGACTGCTACAACGCCGGACTGCAAGTTGAACAGTTCGTGTCAAGAGACGCATGCTACCAGGAGACATACGGTGGGGCCCGGCGATTGTAGGCACACGCAGGTGAGAATGATCCTAGGATCCCGGCCATGTACCAATGGGTTTTTTTATAATTAAAAACTTCCTAAAAACCACACTTAGAGGCTTTTCCATCTAAATTTACATACCTCAACAGAGCTGGCCACTCGTTAGGTATAGCCTCACAAATACCATCGGATAAACGAGGGAGACTTAAGAGCCGTAAGGCAATCCCCTAACTAATATTTTCTATCTATCATCACGCCTTTTATCCCAAGAGGAGTAGCCAGAGACAATCGAATGCCATTTGTCACGATATTTATATTCATCATACCTTTCATACATGCTCGCCGATTGTGTGTACTTTTAATATTTCCATTGATCAATACATTATTAGTATGTTCAATAAAAGTACACCTAGGTCGTCCTCTGCCAGCATTTCCTTTCACTTCAGCCATATAAACCTTTTTAGTCAATCTTTCATCCTTCATTCTTTCAAAGTGTCCAAACCAGCGTAGACTGCTTTTCTTCATTTTAGTCGCAACATCATCTTTCAGTCCGCATATTTCACGTCACAACAACGGATTGTCGTGACATTTTTTGCACAGCGGTAGTAGGAGGGCCGGATAGTGATAGGGCTATTTTTTACCCGGAAAGTCCGTCGTGATAAATTCTTGTTAAGGGCCGTTGGTCAAGGTCGTCTTATAACTGTAAAATACGGCAAATCTCAGTTAATCCTGGATAGTTGAGTTTATTTTTACAACATTTCCATCCCACACCTTTGATAGTTATTATTTTAAATTGGATTAAGACATAAATGTTGTATAAATAAACTCATCTTTCCAGGATTAACTGAGATTTGCCATATTTTTGACAGATACAAGATGGCTGAGAGCATTAAATTTTTACGGACAAACCGGGGCGGCAAGCTAGTATTTTCTAGTCATAATAGCTTTTATAATATTTTTTGTTATAGCCCCCGCAAATTATTTCCTATATCACAGAAAAGCTATTTTAAACTAAAACATAATATTGAGTAAAAATGACAACAATCAAACTAGAAAAAAAATTGCGGGGGTTATACTTTAATTTACACTGTGAAATAGGGATTCTATCAAGCACTACAGGAGTGTTTCCCTTTTCAGGCGCTGGAGTTGAGCGTGCCGGCTGGCGTTGCGACGTTACAAGTGGCGCTCAGCTCGACGGCCTCCGCGGACGGACACAGCGCACCGCTGTACACACCGGCGCACTACCATGTGAGCATATCAGTGGCGGGGCCATAACTCATTTTGCCACTAGATATTTATTAATTTATTAAAATTCCACAGCACAAAAATTACATAAATTGAATAATATACAGGCCGACAAACTTGTCTGTGCGTGTGGTGGAGGCGCTGCGCACTATCGTCGTGTTTAGTGTTGCCATAATAAGGAGAAGGTTGCCTTAAAATGGGCAAATTCGTCGTACCCTCATGACAGTTACGGTCCCAGTCTATATCCATGGATAAAAGTTCTAGAATTTAAAAGTTTAATCGGCCGCCCACCTTTGCCCAAAATTCCGCCCCACGAAATCTGTCGCTTGGGGCCAAGCTCCCCCGGCCCACCTATCACTACACCACTGATAACCGTAAACTATTTTATCTACTCTTATATCGTAAAGTCTCTATTACAAAATCGAATTATACTTCATAATGATATGTTTTATATACACGCGTCTCTAATATGTCAAACTTTTTATCGTATCTTTATCGTAATGTTTTGTTTTTTTTTTAAATGCAGAAAGGGTACAGGATATTATATCTTATACAGCCACATTAAACTCTACGAAAATATTGACACGCGCATGTGCGAGTCACTTGACAGTTAACGCGCATGCGCAGTAGGTAACCGCGGTTTGCCGCCAATTTGTCGATTAAGAAATTGGTCAATTATTTAAAATACCAAATATAGTCTCACAAATACCATCGGTTAAACGAGGAAAACTTGGTCTTGTGCTGGGTACCCTGGGATCGATAATACGGTTTCGGGAGCCGCAAGGCAACCTGTAAAGAAAATAAATCTATATATATAAAATTCTCGTGTCACAGTGTTTGTAACCAAACTCCTCCGAAACGGCTTGACCGATTTGTATGATTTGTTTTTTGTGTATATTCGATATGTCTGAGAATAGGTCGTAAAGTATTTTTCACGCTCCTACCCCCCACCCCCCCATTTTTTAGTATTTTTGTATGAACAATATCCAAAGTGGTGGGGGTAGTGCAGGCAAGCCAACGTTTGGGCAGGACAACGTCTGCCGGGTTCGCTAGTTAATAATAATAATGAGTTTTCCCCCGTTTCCCTGCAGCAGGTGTCGATGCTCCCCAACACGAATTTGGCGGCCAAGTTGCCAGCCGTCCAGAACCAGCCCACGCGCTATTTCAGTGTAAAAGATCAACACTTGCTCAAGCCGCCGCACGCGATGCAGAACCAAGGTGAGGAGACTGCCATACTTTTTTACCCAAAGGGGAAAAACGGAAGCCCTATTACTAAGACTCCGCTGTCCGTCCGTCTGTAAAAAGAAAAAATACGTGTAGTTTTGTAAGTACTTTCTAAGGAGCATAGGGTTAAAAATTTGAAATCTTCTGAATTCTCAAGGAAGGTTAAAGGTTATATAACATCACGCTACGACCCAAAGGAGAGGAGCAGTGACTATTAACGCGGGTGCAACCGCAGGATACAGCTTTTTTTAAAGTTTTCCCGATTGACAAAATGTCTTCATGGTAGTACAGATATGTGATAAAAGTGGTACCACTTGGTACTTGTCTCGTGGTACTATCAATTAGACAAATTACTTGAGAAATTAAGAGATTTCTTCGAGGTAATATCTGAAACTGCTGAACCGATAACAACAATATTCTACTGTCGGCTTGGACGCTGAATTTTGACGGGCGACGTCGGGGCTGGTACGCAGGCCCGCCGCTAACTGTTTCAGCGCCCGCGTGCAAATACCCGATTACACCCCCCCCCCCCCCCGCGACAAATTATTTGAAAGTAGATGTGAAACATCAAAATTAGTACACAACAGTAGGTATTATAAATGAAGAAATACACGACCAGACGCGTAGGCCATAACCAAGCGTCTCCGAAGTGTAAGACGCTTGGTCTTGCCTCATGCCATTGCGTTATCCCAGCGCGTATGCGCCTGCTGGTACGCTGTCTTTGAATAACGTTGCATTATTTTTTCAGCGTCAACTTTCGGTCGTCGAGCGTCAGACGGCGGCGCCCACGTCCCGCGCGGTCGAGAGAGGGCGTGCTGTCACTCCGCACCGCCCGCGCATGTGAGTTACAACAACACATCTTCACGGCCTTAATACCATGAGGTGTGGGCAGAGACCATAGTAACAGTGTCCACTGTCCATATTGAACAGAACAGAACATTGGACCTAGATGTTTAGATAGATTTAAACGACATGACTTAGATGTGTTTGGTTCTCGGGCCACTTTCCAATACAATTGGAAAAAATTATTTTTTTGACTTATCTTAGTGGTAGATATAGGTACCGGGACGTTTCTTGATCGGTGGCCGTTAGATGCGCAGAACACAATTTTTGGGTCTGCTTGACGGTATGAGGTATTAATTTTAATTTTACCAGCAGTAAAAAGCAATCGTAAATACAAACACCAAATCAATTATAATAAATATACAAGTTATATTGAACTCGAATTACATATGCGCAAACATTCCCCCACTTTTTCGTCGAGCGCTCAAGACCCGTACCGGTACCTGTACCTAGTTATTAGTTTAGAAATTGTTTTTGTGTAATTTAGGAAGTAAAGGATGGGTTTATGCGAGATAGTGTCGTGTGTTTTTTAAAGAGAGAAGAAATCGGCTTCTCCAGTTGTGTTGTTGTTTTAAAAATGTTAATAGCCCTACTAAGTTACCAAAATGTACAATGCATATGTGTGGACGTAGGTGTTGTTGGGCTATAATAAATAAATAAATAAATCGTACAAATATACTTTTCCATCTACATACGTCAACAGAACTGGCCATTCGTAAATAAAATCATTGTGTTACGGCCAAAACCGTGCTGTGTGGACTGTATTTAGGTTATGACGTTAATACCACTGACTGCTCAGATATACGCCGTAGGAATGTGATTAAGCGATGATTAACCTAACACCAGCTCCTGACTCGCAACTATCAAGCAAATAGGACTCACCTGAAATCTTTCCCGTCGATTATCAGTAATTCCCCTTGTAGGTGCGAAGTGTATGATGATGCGTGAATGATAGCGGCTAAACGGCTACGGTTGCGGGTAGGTGATATGCGCGGCTGACGCTGGGGTCAGAACGAGGTGCGTAGCGAGTTCGACCCGTCACTCCACGTAATGATAACACTATCAAATCTTATGCGGAGCTCCGCCCACCAAATATGCGGGCGCGGGGGGGCCGGTACTCGAAAGATAGCGAGCCTACCCACAAGACAATCGCGACAACAGAAGCTTGGCGCGACCACATTGGCTAAATGAGGAAGACTTTAGGGCCGGCGACGGTTCCCGGGAGCTGTAAGGTAGCCCGCAAATAATTAAAAAATAATAATGTGTCACTTTAACAGACATAAATATCTGTTATTTTTAGTAGAAGCGCGAGGAGTCGATTAAAGCACATATTTTTGAAAATAATTGGTGCTTAGCATTTTTTTCAGCGCTCTATCTGTTAGGATATCGACTCCTTCAAGATATAATAATCTATACTTAATATTATAAAACTGAAGAGCTTGGTTGAACGCCCTAATCTCAAGTAGTAATCAAGTACACTCTTATTAATAAACTCGAATTAGCGACGTATGAACTAAACTTACTTATGGAAGCGAGACTTGGGTATGGAATAAGAAGCATGAAAGTAAAATAAATGCAGTGGAAATGCGGTCTTTACGTAGAATGTGTGATAAAACGTATTGACCGCATCCGGAACGATGACATTAGAGAAGAATGCGGTGTAAAAGATGATGTTGTGACTAAAATGAAGAAAAGTAGTTTACGCTGGTTTGGACACGTTGAAAGAATGAAGGATGAAAGATTGACTAACAAGGTTTATATGGCTGAAGTGAAAGGAAATGCTGGCAGAGAACGAGCTATATGTACTTTTATTGAACTTATAAAAAATATGTTGATCGATGGAAATATTAAAAGTACACACAATCGCCGAGCATGTATGAAAGGTATGATGAATATAAAAGAAGGCAAAAGAGGCATGTCAGGATCGTAACAAATGACATTCGATTGTCTCTGCCTACCTCTCTTGGGATGAAAGGCGTGATGATAGATAGATAGATAGATGAACTAAACTGTATTTTGTCTCCGTCTATCATAATGAATTGCAGATTTGTTAGAGGGCGATGAAAAACATTAACTTAATACATCGCTAATTCGAGTTTATTAATAAGAGTGGTAGTGTTCGAATTGAAAAAATATTTTTGTGTTGGATAGTCCATTTTTTGAGGAAGGTGGATATATAACATCGCTACGACCCAAATGAGCGGAGCAGTAACCATTAACGCGCTAATGTGTCGGATTTGAAAAAGAAATTGCATTTGATAGCCTAATTCTTGAGGAAAGTTTATATATAGGCATCCTTTGATATAATGATGCAATTGAAAAACATTTTTTTTTCTTTTTAATTTTTCCCCCAAAATCTGAATTCGACCATTATTGGGTCATCAAACTCTGCGGCACCATAAAAAGGTAGACGTCACGGGACGCAACAAAGTATTTAGTATACGCGCTACGCACACACAAGGGAGTAGAGAGGGGCGGCATTAATACCTTCGGATTCTACGTATGTCGGGGGTGGTTTAAATAGGGGTTAAGCAGTGGCTGCAATGGCAATGAAAGAGGAATTAGTTTATACATATATATTATTTACTTAATTACAACTCTTTATTGGTGGACGTCCCTAACCGGGTACGTCGAAGCCTACCCCACCAACACTTCCCGACAGAATAAAATTTAGAAGAGGATGTTCCTCATTCCCTTGAAGTTAATAAAAGCCTCGGACTAGACAGTCTTGTGAACAGGGACCTGAGGGCCACTGAAACGCCATCAATGTACATGTTGTTGTGTTACGGCTGAGAGCTCCTTCCCCCTGCCTTCCATCATCAATAAAACCCCAGTGAGGTTAAGTTATGAAAAATACACTATTGTGATAATATATCACTTTGCAAAGTTATGTCCACATTACTAAGTTACACATTGCAGAAATTCCACATTACAGCCCCGCACATATATGTGGGCTACGTATCTGTCTGCCCCCCGAGCAACACGTCGTGCAGATGCAGGCCTGCCACGTAGGTCGGCTAGTAGCTCGTCTCGTAGCTCATCTCTGGCGATGCTCGCGGTTGTAGCACGGAGGTTGGTGTCACGCGTCCGGCTGTAATATTATTCGGTGGGCTTTGAGAAGTGTCGTGGGAGTATGTTGGTTGGCTTCGGCATTCGGGCGTGCGTGGCGGGTAGACAGACAGACAGACTAAGCACGCAAGACCTCGAGCGCCGGTGAGCCTCACAACATAAATCAAAGATTGCAACCTAACCTAAAAGTAACAATAAGGCAAGGCGGTGTAGCTACTTAAATGTGTGTGCACTGCATTACTAAGACTCCGCTGTCCGTCCGTCCGTCTGTCCGTCTGTCACCAGGTTGTATCTCATGAACCGTGATAGTTAGACAGTTGAAATTTTCACAGATGATGTATTTCTGTTGCCGCTATAACAACAAATACTAAAAAACAGAATAAAATAAATGTTTAAGGGGGCTCCCATACAACCATGTTTTTTTTTCTCGCACTTGGCCGGTTCTTGACATTTCCTTATTTTGTGTCCCACAGGTCTCGGACAGCGGGACCCCGAGCCGCGCGGACGACTGCGACCAGAGCGAGGAGCAATCTTCTGACCCTAATTATAACACAAATCTGTGCAGGTGGGTTAAGGGTCGATTATGTTACCAGCAAGATCTTGGTTGTTAAAGTTAATATTAATTCCTTTGCCTCAGCCGGTCGGTGCCCGTTAAATAGTGGTCAAATTGTCTTAAAATCGTAGTTATTATTCAAAATTATGTCGCCGCCAAATAGTTAAATCAGCCCACTCAATTGTATGACTAGCCATTTCATTAAATGGCGGCATTCAATTGAATGGATAAAGTATGCTTAGCCAAATTGTTGAAAGAAACGTTTAACATAAGGGCTGAATGTCGCAGCCTCTTGGTTAAATAAAATTATTTATTAGAGTAATCGGGGAACATACATACAAAAATTCCGACGAATTGAGAACCACCTTCTTTTTTTTTGAAGTCGATTAAAAATGATTAATATTACAGGTATATGATGAACCGTGGCAGCAACAAGCGACACACTATGGCGACGCCGGAAGACGCGGCCAACGTCGCCACCTCTGTCGCGGGGGCTATGGTTGGTATTGTATTATTATTCGTTTAGTTTTGGTCTAGTGTCTGGATAAATAATAATAAATAAAATATAGTTTATTTCTCTCACATCAATTTTTTTATTTTTTATTTATTTAGTATTTACTAGGTGAGAGCTGATGCCTATTGTAGGACAAAGAGCCTGTATGTCAGGCCACCAGGCTCCCTCTCCGGTCTGCAATTTGGAGTCATATATATGCTAATCATTACAAGAACTAGGCACATACATACTACAAAAGAAATGAGAAATTTAAAATTCTGCTATAAGGTGTTACTACACTGATTAATGACTCTGTTGCATAATTTATGTTCTGTTATGCAGCCACTCCACCACCAAATCGTCAACAGTTATGAGAATTTAAATTATATTTATGTTAATGTCTTTATTAGCTAAATTATACAAATGAAAACCAAGAAGCAGATCTGACGCTGAGCAAATGCTGTATTGAACTTTATAGATGGAGATATTAGAACAAGGAGTTTGTTTGGACGCGCTAATATCTGGAACTAAAAGTCGGATTTAAAAAAAAATTGATTGCCCAATTCTTGAGGGCTATGTAACATCACGCTAAGACCCATATAAGCTGAGTAGTAATTATTCACGCGGGTGCAAATCGGAATCTTGGTACCCAGCAGAAGACCAAGTCTCCCTCGTTTAGCCGATGGTATTTGTGAGGCTATACCTAACGAGTGGCCAGTTCTGTTGAGGTATATTTTAGATGGACTCATCACAACTAACTCAGTTTTACGCACGACTTATTTTGTCAATGTCTCTTTATAAATATGTGAGCAAGATGGACTACTATTAAAATCGATAAGATAAGATAGACCAAGATTTACGTACCAGAAACATGAGAAAGTACGATTTCTCAACAAATCTGTCTTGTGATAATAAACAAAACAGACTTCAGCAACTCAAGTGTACAAAAAATATTAGAAATAGCAAGTTCTAGTTAATGGATCCATCCATAAATTATGTGAAATTATCTTTATTCAAAATGTTAAAAAAAAAATACATTAGTAAATGTATTAAGAGAAGTCGAGTCGCAAAGTCGGTTGAAAATATGCGTGAAATTGATGGTGTAGCTGATATTGACATATTTTATACATTTAGTATAAAGATAATTTCATATACATTTAGGATCCATTAACTAGAACTTGCTATTTTTAATAAGTTTTGTACAATACTTGAACTGCTGAAGTCCGTTTTTGAATGGGACAAAAGTTATGAGGAGCTCCTTAAGTGTTGTTTGTCAGATCAGAACTATTATAGTTCCACCACATTTAATTATTTTTTTGTCTCAAATTTTTCCAGCCGAGCACTTCCCCTTCTTCCACTTCCAACATGAGGGTTAGAAGAACTGGTCTCCTCACTGTCACGGAACGGCCGCCCGGTAAGTTCATTGCAATTGTAAATTATTGTAAAATGTATTAAATGGTTGAACCGATGCCCGGCCTTATTAATTTAGTCGTGTATGCACGTTAGCCGCTCGAATATGACCGTGTAGAGTAGACAAATCGAGTATGACCGTGTAGAGAGGCAAAATCTCAGTTAGAAAGAGAAAGAGATAATATAACATAGAGATAAAGCAAGACAAAAAGTCTTTTTGTCCTGCTTTGTCACTACGGGAAAATATATCTTTCTCTTTTTAACTGAGCTGTTGTCTACGTAGGAGATTGTTTCATAGTTGCAGGAGCCAGTAGAAAATAATAACCTTAAATTTCGATGTGTATTATTTCCTGCCGGGTAGTCTCTAGGAAAGAACTCTAAAGATGATCGAAGTTATTGCTTTTTTTAAAATTTTTTTTTAGTTTTTTTTTTTGAATCAAATCGAAACGACATATAACCAAGTGCAGACGATTTATAATGATATAACAAATAATTTTTATTTATTTATTAAAGGCCATTTTGAAGATTATTTTTCCCTCTAACGACAAATAAACAAAGAAATCAAAATTAAATGTTTCATTTAAAATGAGACTAATTTAGTTTGTAAAAAGTTAGAGATCAGTTGTAGTAATCTTCTTCTTCTTCTTAGTCGTGGTGCTCTTGACGGAGCAGTCCTGGTCAATCATGGCGGTCCACAGCGCGACGCACCTTGTATAGACTCGCCATGGTTAACTTTCTTGGGAAGAATAGTGCAGTGGTTCCCCTTGCCTTCTGCACCAGACATTTTGAGACTATTTAGGTCTTCAGGCTCGCTGTAGCCTCTTCCAGCCAGTTTCCTAGCTAGGTGTATGGTTATACCGCCATTGCATCTAGTTCATATTAACTTCATAGAAAAAAGTCCTTTTAGTTTTTACCCGAATTTTCCAATTTTCCGGAAAACTGTTCCAACTTTTCTTTCCCTATATGATTACGAACATTAAATGTAACCAAATCGGTCCAGCCGTTCTCAATCTCAAGTGATGCGCTTACCAACGAACACCGCATTTAATTTTTATTTATATAGTTTATGAGAAGTCGCGGGTTCGATCCCCGCATCCGACCAATATGTACCAATGGGTTTTTTATAATAAAAATCGGCTAAATGAGGAAGACTTTATCTTCCGCCGAGTACCCGAATACACACAAAAAAAATCATAAAAATCGGTCAAGCCGTTTCGGAGTATAGCAACTAACTTGTAACACGGAAATTTTATATATTAGATTAAAAGATTAAATTAAATTTATAGTTTAGCATTATAAATCGTCTCGGCTTGTTAATAATATCTCTTGAATTGATTCATTAAGCTCTTAAAAAAAATTTAGTATAACACGACTAAATTAAGTTTACTAAGCATGTTGCAATTGTTTGTGTAGAATATTACTATGCCATTGTTGATGTTGTATTTGTATTGAAAATTCATTGGTAGGGGACCATCCATGTACTATTATGACTAGCGGACCCGGCAGACGTTGCCCCTACCCCTACCCCTGACATAACTATAATAGTTAGACATATGCTGTCACGACACTTTTTGTAGATAATGATGTGTTCTGCAAAGTCGTAGTACATTATTTTGTTCTATCATCAATAGTTTTCGCAGCGCACGCGATGTAAGGAATTTCTTAGGTAACTTTTTTCCACCTTGGGTTACATTATTGGAGTTTTATTAAGGATCCCTAAGTTTTTTGAAAATATAATATAGCCTATGTCACCCGGGGATAGTGTAGCTTCCCAACGGTGAAAGAAATTTTCAAATCGGTCCAGTAGTTTTGGAGCCTATTCAATGCAAACCAACTCTTTATAATATTAGTATAGATCAAGCATTGAATTAGATACAAACGGTTTCTCATTTATCTATTAGAGATAGATATATGCTACCGCGGACTTTTTTGTAGATAATTTTATTCTACACAATTCTTTCATACATCATTTTGTTTTATCTCTGACGAATTAGACAGCATACGCCATGAAAACTCGCTGGGGCTAACTATTCCCTCGACTTGATTCACTAATATGCCTCAACAGAACTGACCACTCGTTAAGTATAGCCTCACAAATACCATCGGCTAAATGAGAGAGACTTGGTCTTGTGCTGGGTACCCTGGGACTGATAACAAGTTTTCAGTAAGCCGTTAAAAAAAGGATTTCATGTATGGTCCCTTTCTGATTCTTTTTTTTTACATACTTGATATGTATGTTTTTTTAAATTGTATTGTAGTTGTTTTTTTTTAAAAGAGATTACACACATTTTTTCTTAAGATTTTAGGAGCAACTCCAGCCTTGGGCCTTACAGCAAAACGGTGTTTAACAAGTGTTTAACTAAACTATGTTTTATCACTCTCTTACAAATCTCTCATTCAATATGAAAGACTGAGACACAACTATGTCTAAACTAAACACTGTTTTGTGGTAAGGGGGCATGAGTATACTTCTAAAAATAACAGATATTTAAGTTTGTTAAAGAAGTGACACATCTAAGTCCATTAAGTGCGAAGTTCTGTTCAATATAGACAACTGGCAAAAAGTGGACACTTAGTTTTGGTTCATTAAAATCGGTTCAGTGTTATTTAATAACAAAATGTGTGTAACCTTTCATATTAAATTTTCTAATGATTTTGCATTTAAAACAATGTATTTTGTTACAATTTGGATTTTGAAAATGTCAAATAAATGACATATAACCAGATATTGTGACAGTATACATCCAGGATTTCTGCACGGTTGTTTTTTTTGTTTGCTAATTTTTTTTATTTCTTTTTTTTTTCCTAAAAAAAATTTTAGTCATAAGCCCAGAGTTAGTTATGGAGGTCGAAGCGAGAATGAAACGGAATTACTTACCGCCGTCAATACAGAGTGCACAGTACCAAACGCAAGGGACCTGCCAAGGATGCCCGCAGGCTACCCAAAATACCCAAGATCCCAAAAACTCTAACCAACCATGCACATCCTACAGTCAAAACAACCCATCTATACCTTCCTCAAGAGACACCCAGAAACCCACAAAAATGACCCTGGAAACCATACCCCAAGGGTCGATAATGGGCACCCAAAGTTATTCTAGTCAATCAGCAGCTGTATCCCCATTCACCCCGAGCATTGGTCCGTTTTCACCCACTCACGGGTCCGTCGTTAACCAAATTACAGGGTCTATAACTAGTGGAACCCCAATTTTGGGGAGCCAGAACTCAAGCACAGGGCATGTCCAAAATGTCCAAGCTCCCAGTTTCGGTAACCAAGGTTTCGGATCGATCACCAGCGGTACCCCGATGACCCAGAACTTTCCACCTACTTACAGTTTTCAGGGTTCCATCACGTCAGGTACACCAAATTCGTACCCGAGCCAGAATACACATGCTAGTAGTTTTTCGCAAGCATCGCAGAGTTTTCAAGGCTCAATAACCTGTGGCACTCCAGTCTTGGGTCAAATGCCTTATCTGGGTACCCAAAATATACCAGTGTCGGAACCCAGTTACCCAGGCTCGATAACGTCAGGTATCCCTGTCCAAACCGGCCCAGGTGTGAGCACCCAAAGTGGTTTCGGTCAATCTCCGTCTAATTATCAGGGTTCCATAACATCCGGCACTCCTATGACCCAGCAGACTCCTCAGTACCCTAATGTGGGTACCCAAAATATACCCGGGTCCACTTACCAAGGATCAATCACATCCGGAACTCCCGTTTTAAGTCCAGTCCAATACCAAACTGCCCAAAGTTCTTCAATGTGCATAACTTCTGCTGCTCCAGTCCAAACAACCCAATGCGGTTACCCAGGGTCCATAACTTCGGGTACCCCAGCGGGCCAGTGTCAGCAGTACCCAATATTGGGTACCCAAAGTGGCCCAATGTACCCGAACGCACAGTACAGTCAAAGACCGCAGCGCAAACACTCTGGCCCGCAAAGGCTGAAACTGCAAATGTTGGCAACTGTCCAAGAAATGGGTAAATTTTGTTGAAAATAATAATGGGATTTATGGTGGTGGAAAAGATAGGGAAATGTATGTGTATGAATCTGCAGGAAGCAAGAGAGGTGTGTCAGGATCGTGGCATGTGGAGGTCCTTAGTCTCTGTCTACCCCGGTGGGAGTCAGGCGTGAGTATATGTATGTATGAATCTGGAGGAAGCAAGAGAGGTGTGTCTGGGTCGTGGCATGTGGAGGTCCTTAGTCTCTGTCTACCCCGGTGGGAGTCAGGCGTGAGTATATGTATGTATGAATCTGGAGGAAGCAAGAGAGGTGTGTCTGGGTCGTGGCATGTGGAGCTCCTTAGTCTCTGTCTACCCCGGTGGGAGTCAGGCGTGAGTATATGTATGTATGAATCTGGAGGAAGCAAGAGAGGTGTGTCTGGGTCGTGGCATGTGGAGCTCCTTAGTCTCTGTCTACCCCGGTGGGAGTCAGGCGTGAGTATATGTATGTATGAATCTGGAGGAAGCAAGAGAGGTGTGTCTGGGTCGTGGCATGTGGAGGTCCTTAGTCTCTGTCTACCCCGGTGGGAGTCAGGCGTGAGTATATGTATGTATGAATCTGGAGGAAGCAAGAGAGGTGTGTCTGGGTCGTGGCATGTGGAGCTCCTTAGTCTCTGTCTACCCCGGTGGGAGTCAGGCGTGAGTATATGTATGTATGAATCTGGAGGAAGCAAGAGAGGTGTGTCTGGGTCGTGGCATGTGGAGCTCCTTAGTCTCTGTCTACCCCGGTGGGAGTCAGGCGTGAGTATATGTATGTATGAATCTGGAGGAAGCAAGAGAGGTGTGTCTGGGTCGTGGCATGTGGAGGTCCTTAGTCTCTGTCTACCCCGGTGGGAGTCAGGCGTGAGTATATGTATGTATGAATCTGGAGGAAGCAAGAGAGGTGTGTCTGGGTCGTGGCATGTGGAGGTCCTTAGTCTCTGTCTACCCTGGTGGGATTTCGGCGTGAGTATATGTATGAAACACGTAAGTATATTTATTTATTAAGTTTTTTATGCACTTATTGTGGTGTTGTTTTAACGTTGTAATTTAGAAGGTTTGCATATAATATAATATAATAATTAAGTGATATGTTCTTTTAAAGTTACAAGGTTCGATTCCCAGGTTGGAACCAGGCGCGTGTCCGTTTAAAAAAGGTCATTTGCTAAATACAAATCCCATTAATATTATAAACGCAGAAGTTTGTATGGACGGATCTGGATGAAATTTGGCACAGAGATAGATTATAGTCTGGAATAGCACATAGGCTACTTTTTATCCCGGAACAATGTATGGTTCCCGTAGGATAGATTTGTTTTGTATTTCACGGGATCGACATGATTTTTTGCATAGTGGTAGTTTTTATACTATTTTATTATATTATATACTACTTTTTATACCGCGAAAGCGGGCGGGGAAGGGGCAAATTACAGCCACGGTATTATTTCTTCTTGGATCTATTTTCACGCGGGTGAAACCGCAGACAGAAGCTGTTTATTTATAATTTACTCCTATCATCTAGTTTAATCTAGAATAATATAGCTTCATAAAGCTGAAAGAATTTTTCAAATCGGTCCAGAGTTTTTGAGTTTGCTTGTGGAAGTTTTAAAAATGTCACATAAGAATTATTTATCCCATCTATCTATCATCACGCCTTTTTATCCCAAGAAGGGTGGGCGGAGTATCCTAAGTATTTCTGTCATAAAGCGTATTGGCCGCATTCGGAACTATGTCATTTGAGAAGAATGCGGTGTGAAAGATGATGTTGTGACTAAAATTAAAAAAAAGTAAAAGTTTTGGACACATTGAAAGAATGAAGGATGAAAGATTGACTAAAAAGTTTATATGGCTGAATCTAGGTGTACTATTATTGAACATATAAAAAATGTATTGATCGATGGCAATATTAAAAGTACACACAATCGCTGAATGAATATAAAAGAAGCGAAAGAGGTATGTCAGGATCGTAACAAATGTCATTCGATTGTCTCTGAAAGGTGTGATGATAGATAGAAGTAAAAAACCATGTCGATCTGTATCGCATTTATAATAACGATCTTAAGCAGTGACATTATAGTTTCGCCGACGGTATTTTGCAGCTCGCGAGCACGCGGAGAGATACTCGCCCGTGAGGAGAGCGTCGGAGTGTTCCCCGCCCCGCGTAGCGCACGACATTGCCAGCGCACGACTGGAGTATCAGCAGTTACAGGTAACAGTGGGCACATTTAGATTGTTGCTAATATTAAGAGGCATACTGTCGCTAAGTTTGACGCCCGTGTACGGCGCGGGAACAAATTAGCGCGAGTCCAACTCACACTTGACCTGTTTTTTTTATTTGTTGTTTTACTTAAGACGATATCTGCTAAAATTGCAATTTTTCGACGCTTACTTTGAAGTGTCAGGAATCAAACTCAATCTCAAAAAATATAGTGGATAGCAAATAATACGGGTATAATTTACGCGGACACCAAAAATATTTTTAAGACTCTAAGCTTAGGCACCAAATAAAATAAACAACTCCAAATAAAATAATTGACACTATTAAAAGTGTCCTAAAGTATATCATATTATGATCCAAAATAATAGAAAAAACATCAGAAAAATCGCACGCCTTGTACTAATATTTTATTTGGTTTCCAAAATGGATAAATGGTCACCAAGTAAGGTAGGTAGGTTAGGTTAGGTTAGTATAAAATTTATTAAGTATAAAGTGTATTTTAAAGGCGTCTATATATTTTTATGGCAGTCAATAATACCAAAAATGGATCTATTTCATAATATTTTAGGAAACGTAATTTGGTGAGCATTCATCCATTTTGGTAATCGTTTAGAATTTTTTTGGTACAAAATAGATACATTTTTGGGCGCCGCTTAAACACAAGCCAAATAATACTACATAAATCTTTAACCGCATAGATTTTTCCTGCCTTAAAGTTATACAAGTTAGACGTTTGTATGTATTGCTATTATTAAGATGGTACTTGTAAGGGGACTTCATTTAATTTTTATCTTTATTTTATTTCTATTATTTGTTGTTATAGCGGCCATAGTAATAAACACTCTGTGAACATTTCAAGTGTCTACCTATTACAGTTTAAAAGATACAGCTCTGTGACAGACGGACGTACGGAAATTAGACAAAGTAAATCTGTCTTTCTGTTTGTTAAGTTTTCGTGTATAAACCACAGAACCGATTTTCATGAACTTTGCAAAATGGATAATCTGGAGACTTGGGTATTTGAAATGTTTTCAGCGTGGCTTGGAGAGACGCGGCGCTAGCAGTACTACCATCACGCCGACAACATCAATGCCGGGTAAGTAGCGGTGTATAGGAAGGCGAAAACATAAGGAACTATTAAATACTAGCTGTCCACCGCATGTTCAGTTCAAGGCTCCAATATCCATCATTTGTATGGGGATAAAAAATTCCCAATTTCTCTGTAAATAATCCACCTGTGTCACTTTAGCATATAGTTACTTATTCAATATATCTAAGTGAAATAGCTGTTATTTTTTCAATTGGTTTTATTCCCTCCCCAGGTTTCCGCCCCCGGCTTCGCCCGTGGTGATGTTCGAACAAAATAAAATATAGCCTATAGCACTCAGGGATAATGTAGCTTTCTATTAGTGAAATAATTTTCAAAATCGGTTCAGTAGATCTAGAGTAATCCCCTACAACCTCACAAACTTTACCTCATTATAATATTAGTTTAGATGAAACACGTATTAATTCAAACCCTGAGGGGGTAAAATGAATGCGGTTCTATATTTTTTTGTCCAGGCTCACCTATCCACTCACCGTACTCGACTCCAGACCAACCGTTGGCGGTGGAGTTGGGTAACTTGGAGCCGGAAGCCGCTCGTGTGGTGCTCACGGCGCTGCAGCTGCTGCTCAGGGACGCTAAACTGGGGCTGGAGGAAGCTTCCAGCGTGACACAGACTGGGCATCTACCTCAGGTGAGATTCTAGATGGTAGACATGGAGAAACTGATCGTCACGAGACGGAAGTTTTTAAAAAAGTATACCGACTTCAAACATAGAAATAATTAAACATTTTGTTTCGCTGTTCAATTTGAAGTTGGTTGGTGCCAAATTAGGCTCAATAGAGATGTTCAATGTTATCTCAGATGTTTGTAATTAATTGTCTAGATTAGTAAAATTTAAAGCTAATTTGGCACCAACCGTCTTTAAATTCAACAGCAAAACGAAATATTTAATTATTTATTGCTTTTCAGTGAATTATGTTAGTAGGCGGTAAACTTTAAAAAGAGTGGATTTATATTTCCCTTTTAAGTGATTTTGCTGTTAATAACATCATAATATAATATAATTACAAAATTAAATCATCGAAATCGGCATAGATTTCGAATCAGTTTTTTCAAAATCTCTGAAAAACTACGGAACAACTTTCCCCAAAAACATCGGTTTAAAAATGAAGGAGATCTGAAGTAACAAACATTTTAAAAATAAATACAACCGAATTGAGAATTTCCTATTTTTTGAAGTCGGTTGAAAATAACACATTCTTACGTCTAGTAAACAAGTGACACATCGAAGTCCATTAAGCGCACCAACAGGCTTGCCACCTGTTCTGTTTAATATGGACAAGTGGACATACCGCAAGTTAAACACTCTTACTGTAATGATACTAAAGCTTAAAAAGTTTTGAAAATATTTGTCCTTCTCGTCTGTTCCAACCCCAACCCAATGTTCGAAAGACTCCGTAAAGGCCGAACGGATTTTATGAAACTTTCAGCAGTCATAGACAATAATTTGAATATTGTACTTATATTGCAGGACATCGCTCTCAAAATGGGCCTCAACCTCCACACGCTACGCTCGCCACACATCAACCTGTCTACGGAGATCTGCCGCGTCGTTCAGCACTACCTCGCCACGTGCGGACTGTATAGCGGACACGCCTCTCCCGTCGCACCATCATCCCCTCTCCATCAACCGAGATCCCCCCTCCATCAGATAACCGAGGGGCTCTCTTACCTACACACCGGCTCTATAACCAGAGGCACCCCGCAAGCCAGCGCGACGGCATTAGACCTCCGGAGCAACATAGAAATGGACACGGGCCAATTATATCCCTTGTTACCAATAGTTCATCCGCAAATACATATTGTTACGCACAGATCTCTTAACAATTCTCCTATATCTAACCCAGGGTCTCCTTTAGATATGATACAGGAAGAAATTGGCAACGGATCAGGTCAGAATGGCGATCTGAGGACGTTGACTTTCACCCAAGAGATGAGCAGGAATCTTCAGCAGCATTTTCAAACTCAAACACATCCGCAAATCAGTTTGACTGATTGCCTCGGCTCGGAGATCACCTTGGTCGCTTCATCATCTGAAGATAGCATGGACTCATTAGAAAATAACGCCAGATACCCTTTACCTCAGTTTGTCATATCTGAACCGTCAGATTTGAATGACAGGCCCTCAATAACCAAAGGCATTGGCAGAAAGGTCAGCCAAGAGACTGAAGTTGCGGAGAAGGTGGAGACGCCAGAACTGCAATCGCCTAAAGACGATGAAACGAGCAAATTTCTATGTGAAGATATTACATACCCCAGACGGGGCAGTGATAAGTCGCTGGGATTCAGTGATGATTCGTTAAGTAACGATTCTGCTAACGCGTCGCCTAATTGCGAGCAAAACGTCCAGTCGATATATTCCAATATAGTGTCAATCAGTTCTGGATTCAGTGAGAACCGAGGCAGTTTCTCCGAGCACCGGGAGTCGTTCTCGTTCTCCGACCGTGGTAGTTTCTCCGAACGAGGGGATTTCGGAAGGTCCTCTTTTTCCGAAAAATCCGATTTCGGGAGAGGGAGCTTTTCGGAAACGCCGCGGACTAGTTTCTCCGCGCAAGGCGCCTTAGGCGAGGTTAAAGAGCATTATGAAGATGCTTACTTGCCGAGGGATGGTAGCAAATTGGATATATGCGATGAGGAATCTGCTAATGTGGATATAGAAAGGCTACAGCGGAGTACTATGGATTTAAGATTAACAGACGTATGCCGTCCTGAACGTGTCTCCATACTGAGTCCTCAGCAAGTGCTATGTATGCAGGAATACTATGAAGTCACGCTGTCCACTTCCTGTTCCAAGTTAGATTCAGACAGGATTGTAGAATTATTGAAAGAAACGATTAACAGCAAAGTCCCGCCGCAGAATATATCCGTAGACCAAAAGGAGGTTCAAACGGATGTGGACTCGGCGACGACTGGATTCCTCAACTTGGAATACGACGGAGGCATACAGATAGAGTTGATTTTATGCGAGAATAAGTCGAAGGAAAAAAAGGGTTTGAAAATGAGACGCATATCTGGCGATCAGCACGAGTATGGCAAGTTGTGTCAGCAGTTAATAAGCAGCTTAACAGTATAAAAGCAATATTACATAGGTAAATACACCAATTTAGGTAAATTTTAGGTATTTTTTATTGGTTTCGATACGGCCGACATTTTGGTTTTTTTTGAGATATCGATACTATTCCAATTTGTTTAAGACTATTTTTTTAAAATTGCATGCGTAATCATGCTGTTTTGTATTTATTTTGTTGACATATATTGTACATATAGTCTTATGTATATATTATATTATGTTTAATTTAGATTCGTGCAATATTAGATATTTATAAGTGATACTTTTTAATAGTAATTATTATTATTGCATTCCAAACAAGCGTACATTGTTGCCTTTATATATTAATTATTAGTGATCCGGGTTGACAATTTTTTTTATCGAATATTCCAAAAATCCTCTCTTTGGTCCACTATTTCTATGCGTTTTGACGTAAAAGAATGACAAAGAAACACACCTTCGCATTTACATTATTAATAAGTCTAGATAGAAACTGATAACAATATGGAAACTTAGCAATATAGGATAAGTGGTGAGCCTAGCCATATCTATGTTGGTAAGAAAAACTAACGTGGACATATTTACTAATCTGTGGTCGGTTTCCAACACGTTTTGTTAGCAACAGAAATACGGGGGGGGGGGGTAAAGGGCCGCAGAACAAACAAACTCTTTTATATATTTAAAATTAAATTTTTAAATTGATTTTTAGATAGTATCAATAATAGGAACTGACCAATATCTAAATTGGTGACCCCGACTTGATGTTGAGTCATAGATACCATAAGTATAGACTGTGTCACGAGTAAGAGAAGGATGAAGGCGTTGTTACCTGTAGTCATCTGTCGTGGAAGAAATGTTTTTTTTTTCTATTTTCTCATAATATAGGCTCACCATTTGACTGTAAAGTTAAAAATAATAGTGAAATGGCATTCCAATGTTGACAGAAAACTATTACGAAACGTCTGAATGAATACGGTTAAGATGACGAAGCAATTAATCGGTTGTTTTTTTTTCTATTATGTACATATCTATTAAATATTTTTTTGTTAATATTTAAATACACTTTCTGTGATGTCTTTTAAGATTTAAATCGTTTTCTAAAAAACATTTTTTTTTCAATAAGACGTAGCTATATCCTTTTTTTGGTAGTTTTGTTGTTGGGTTTTTCTTGTATATATTTACATCCTGTTAAAGCCCTACACACAGACAAATGGATATAGGGTTTTATTGATTAATATTGTTAATATTTTCCTTAGTTTTACACTTTTGCCATAAGAACAATGTAATTAAAGAAGTTTAATTAATGTAAATATTATGTTAATAAATAATTCTGATTCCAATGTTTATACATTATTTTTTTGTCCTTTCATTAAACCTGTACGTCAGACTCATGCCTGGTCCCACTAATTTGACCTACTAGGTGGGACAATACCAGGGTTCTTAGTCCCACTATTATTTCGTCTCTGAAAACTTATATATAAGTTAGCGAGGAGCGTGGTTGTCATAGTGTAATAACGATACCAGTGTGACAAAAACGGTGTGACCACGAACCCAACATATTAATAAAAATGGACCACGACGAGCACTGGTGGGTGATAATGGGTAAGAGCACGAGTCTGACATCAAAAATTCCCGTGGCACTACCAGTAGTACACCTTGGCCAAAGCATTGTTTTGTCATTTAATTCTACAAAAGTAGTAAAACTAGATTTATACCCGAAACGACGTGAGAAATGATGTACGTAAAACATGTGGTGTGACTGATAGTGTTGTATATAAAATTGAAAGGGATTCCCTGAGGCTGAGATGGTTTGAAGATGTTGAACGAATGTGTGATGAAAGAATTACTAAATAAAAGCTATTATGAGGGAATTAACAGCCCTTACCTTCCGATATGTTATCTGTGTCCTTGATGATGTTCTTTTATCCATAGGTCGCTGGTTTAGGTTTGATGTTATGGCTGTCCCTTTCTGCACCACACTTTTCTTCTTAACTTAGCTTACTAACTAAATTGCGGATTGCGTGTAAACAATATTGTCTTTGCTTTGGCGTTTTGAGTGGGCAGCGCGGTGGCTCAACGGATACGAATAGCGCGACTCGCTTGCGGACGTTGGATAAACGTCTTGACCGTCCGGGCACTTGACACACACTGAAGGGAAGATAGAAAAATGTGTATAAAAATTATGGCGTGTTGTGTGTATTTGTGTAATACAAAATTGGCCTGACCAAGCTATAATACTGAAATATCCTTATAAAGGTCAAATACGTAGTATTAAAAACAGATTTAATGATGAAATTTTGTGTTTGAGTGGATCCCTGAATAGTTTAGATTCTTGGACCCGGTAGGTGGCGCTGCAATCGGGTTCTAGAATTGTTTTTTCATACTTAACATAAAGTTGAAAAGTTTGTATATCTGAACGCTAGCAACAGAAACTACCATTCCAATAAAAATTATAGTACATACAGACCACGGGCTCGAACCCAGCCATGTACCAATGGGTTTTTATAATTGAAATCTGTACATTATCCGACAAACCACACTTCCATCTAAATATACCTCAACAGAACTTGCCAACGTTAGGAGACTTGGTCTTGTGCTGGGTACTCTGGGACCGTAAAGTAGGCCACACATTAGTCCGGCCGCTAGTGGGATCGTATTCCGGTTACGGTGGACCGTATGGCGACGCGTCGGGTATTGGACGAATGTGTGGCCACTTTTAAAAAAAGAGCCTTTGTTGCTAGTTGTTTCTTTTGACCTCAAGTGCATCCCAGGGCACACAGTTAGTAGTCCCATCAATTTTATTAATAAAACAATAAAACAAGGTCAAATAGCCTTTATTAAAAATGTATTGTGCATAATTTCGTATATAAAAAATATGGCAAATAAATTTTACGTACGAGCGTGCGTTCAAAAAAAAAACAAAATAAAAATTTCCAGCGCACCGCGACAAATAAAACAACTTAAAATTATACAATTTGTAAAATATATATTTTGTGATGAATTTTAATTATAAATATACATTATGGACATGCCTTTTTTTTAGTTGACTGATTAAAAAAAAACTATCTAAAATTCACCACAAAACCGAGTTAAGCGTTTACAAGAATAACAATTTTTTAATTAATATACACAATTCGATAATTACAACTAATTATTACTTAATATTAATGTATCATTTTATGTTGACCAAAAAACAAAAATCACTGTTCCGATTTTTTTACTACCAGACGGAAGCATCGAGACTAGAATAGAAATAACACATTAAAAGTTAGGGGGCCTTAATAAACCTACCTGATCAACTGTTTGTATGGGATGCTACGTGCATAAACTCTAGGTCCATCTCCTCTGGTGAAAAGACAGGAATCAGTATAGCGATTCAGTGGGAAAATGCAGCCAGTTATTTTGCTTTAATTAATTTTAAGGTATTTTTATCTAGTTGTTATTTAAATGTTAACTAATTAAAAAAAAAAAAAAATTACATTATTCTGAAACGGCTAAATATATCATATGATTCCGTAGATATGGCTGTATAATACTGTGTATGGGCCCGGGCGAGAGCGAGACAAAACATTACATAAATGTTGTACAGTTGATCATCTAAGTTTAGTAGTGGTATCGCATATTGAAATTGTCAAAAAATATCACGAGATTTTTCTTCTAGATTTTGTTGCGGTATTCATAATAAGATAGATTGATTGACATGGACCTATTATAGTCAGAGATATAACAAAATGATGTAAAATAAAATTATCTATAAAAAAGTCCGCGGTAGCATATATATATATATCTATCTGTAATAGATAAGTAGTTATAAGCGTATTTATGTAGGTATTCAAATTGTTGTAAACCCATATATGTATATAAAGCTATATGCTATATATAGCATCCGTGCAAAGCTGGGGGCGAATCGCTAGTTTATAATTCAATATCGAAATTATCCGTGATACTTTCCGACAGAATACAAAATGGCCGCCATCTACTACACAAAGATGGCGTTGTATGCGTTTCTATACAAAATATATTATAACCTAGTAAACGACAATAGTTTTAATTTTTAAAAGCATAAACTTAGCTTAAATGAGTGACATCTCTTGTATTTTTTTAAAATAAAATCTAATATAAAAAAAAATAAACGGGCCATTAAATTTCTGTCAAAAATACAATTAAGCTTATTTAAAAATGTAACTCTTTTCATAACGGCAAAACTATTGCTTAATCGTGTTTTACAATATATGCAAATAATATTTTTGACATAAACAAAATGGCGGACTTTTTTTAGGATACAATTTTGCCGCATTAAAAATTATTTTTTCAAAATTTTAAGTACATAGTTATCATACTCCGAAACCATGTTAATCATTGAACTAAATTCAGAAATATACAACAAAATCATTGGCCTTAATTTCTCTCAAATTTTTTTTGCAAAGCAGCCATTTTGTAACAAAAAACAACATCAAGAAACTTATATTATAAAAATATCATTTAAAATGTACAATTATGCTAACAACTATGTAAACGTGAGACTAGATTTAAAATGGCTAAAGATTTTTTAATTTATATTATATATATGTCCAACTATTCCAACGAGAGCACCGAACTTAGAAAAACCGACCGTCACAAGGCGTAACTCATGTACTGTCAGACATGTAAGGTGCTATCTTTTTGGCGTTAATTAGCCCTATATCCATAATTTGTATGGGGATAAACTATTCCCAATTTCTTTGTAAATAATCCACCTGTGTCACT
Organism: Nemapogon koenigi; assembly: GCA_963924495.1. Taxonomy (NCBI): domain Eukaryota; kingdom Metazoa; phylum Arthropoda; class Insecta; order Lepidoptera; family Tineidae; genus Nemapogon; species Nemapogon koenigi. The sequence continues at coordinate 6,619,788 of OZ004658.1, forward strand.
GTAATTTAGGACATAGTTACTTATTCAATATATCTAAGTGAAATTGCTGTTATGTTTTCAATTGGTTTTATTGAATATGGATGTTTTCTCTTTCATAATCTATCACAAAGCTCTTAAATTTTTTTAGCGCTGTTATACCATTACCTTTCAATAATATATGGCGTTATTTTGCTTATTGAAAATTCAAAATAATAATTATTTTATGATTTTTTTAATTGGTCACAAAATTACTTAAATCCTTTATTTCACCACCCATATTTCCTATTCAATAAAACCAATTGAAAGAATAACAGCTATTTCACTTAGGTATATTGAATAAGTAACTATATGCTAAATTACAGTGACACAGGTGGAGTATTTACAGAGAAATTGGGAATAGTTTATCCCCATACAAATTATGGATATAGGGCTCTTAAATAAGAGATTGGTAGTTTGATATAGTTTGGTTGTACAGTGGCATAAAAACAATCACCAAAACAAAAATGAGACAAACCGAAAAAATCGGTTCACAATTGACGGAGTAATCGCAACATACAAAAAAATACAGTCAAATTGAGAACCTATTTTTTTCAAGTCGTTTAATAATTAGACATATATATATATATATTTAAACATACGGACATCGCAATTACTATTAAGGCATATAATATATTATATCAATAATTGATATGTTATATAGGCAATGAGAATCAAAACGAAGAAAAAAAAAATTTTTTTTCTTATTTTTTTATCATTATCACTTTTATGTCAAGGGATAAAAAATATTTTTTTTTAAAAACAGTTTTCATTCTCATTGTCTAATACATAGAACCAATTGTTTTTTTAATTTCTAATCACTTTCCTTTACTCAATTTTTGTTAGAACGTAATAAATATCGTAAAATTTAAATAATATTGATTTTAAGTCAATTCTGTCAAAAGTCAAGTAATAAAAAAGCCAAAAAAGAAGCATCATTCAACATTTCGTGACTCATACAAAACCCAGCCCTTCCATACAAACGTGCCTTACCAACAAACTTTCATACAAGACTTATCCAAATATATTAAACTACTATTGATTTTTTTTACTAAGAGATTTTTTTTGCACAATTCTTACAATTAAAAAAAAAACGTACATGACGCCTCCCTCCCTCCCTCCCTGCAGACCAAGCACCACTTTTCTCGATCCTTTGTAACTTTTAAATAATGCGATACTCAATTTAGATACTATGTATCACAACTATTTCGAAGAAAACCAAACATCCTTTTCCATAATCTATTTAACAATATTCATAAATATAATATTAATATACGAAGTAAGAATAACTTGTAACAGTGTCCGCATTTTGCCAGTTGTCCATATTAAACGACCTGTCGCTGCACTGAAATGAACCTAGAAGTCATTTTTTAAATTTAAACTTCAAAATTACGCCAGCTTTATTATGCCTTCCGAAGCACGACAAGTGGATTAAATGCTTAGTTTTGTAATATGAGATTCAAAAAAATTAGGTTTACGCAAAAACTACTGAACGAGTATTAAACATGTACCTATCATGTTTAGGAGCTGAGCATTAACAGTATTAGTGAATCAAGTCCGAAGAAAAGTTAGACGCGTTTTCATGGCGTATGCTGTCTAATACGTCTTGAGATATAACAAAATTATGTAGGAAATAATTGTGTAGAATAATAACTTACAAGTCTCTGCCTACCCCGCAAGGATTCAAAGGCGTTATAATAACAAAATAACATCTATAAATTGTGTGAACTACACATTTCTTTGCTATATTCGAGATTGAATTGTCATATATGTAAAATATATATATGTAGCATACTATATAATTTAAATAACATCTTTTTTTAGACTATCTAAGCCAGCCTAGAACCTTGAACTTTTAAGCGGTGACGCGGAGTCAGCGTGATGGATCTCTGAAAAAAAAAAATCAATCAGTCAATAAAGTAAAACTACTTGAAGGTAGATTCTACATCTCGTCATTACGTGATGAGGAATTAAGTTTTATCCCATCCGCGTCGGCGGGATCATTACCTACATTGATACTGTGACGTCTATAATACTTGACATTGGTGGAATCATCAAAACCCTGATGGAGCCATTTTGAAAAAAAAAATGTATTAAATAACAGGCACAATTAATAATTTTTTTCTTTCTTCACGGGTTTCCTTACAGCTCCCAAAACCTTGTTACGGTTCCAGGGTACCCAGCACAAGACCAAGTCCCAATTTCTCTGTAAATAATCCACCTGTGTCACTGTAATTTAGGACATAGTTACTTAATGAATATATCTAAGTGAAATAGTTCTTATTTTTTCAATGGGTTTTATTGAATAGGAAATATGGGTAGTTTAACTTTGCCCCTGCTGTCTCTTTCATAATCTATCACAAAACTCTAAATTTTTTTAAAAGCACTGTTATACCATTACCCTTCAATTATATATGTCGAATTTTTTGTTAGCTTATTGAAAATTTAAAATAATAATTATTTTATTATTTTTGCCAAATTAAAAAATCATAAAATATTTTTTTTTTAATTTTCAATAAGCTACAAAAAAAAGCGATATATATAATTGAAGAATAATGGTATAAGAGCGCTTTAAAAAAAATTTAGAGTTTTGTGATAGATTATGAAAGAGACAGAAGGGGCAGAATAATCCTTTATTCTACCACACATATTTCCTATTAAATAAAACCAATTGAAAAAATAACGACTATTTCACTTAGATCTATTGAATAAGTAACTAGATGCTAAATTACAGTGACACAGGTGGAGTATTTACAGAGAAATTGGGAATAGTAATATCTCCATACAAATTCCCAGTATAGGACCCTTAATACCAGACGTCTTAACCACAGACGCACCTTTTTATCCCGGGAAAATGGAGTTACACCAACCTCAAGGCGCGGCCGACAGCGGTCTGAATCTCCTCGCGCGCGCCGCGTTATGTACCCGTGGCGGGGCCGGGGGGGCGTTGTCTGGGGGCGGGGGTGGGACGGCCGCGGAGGCGGGGGGCGGCGGAGGACTACCGGAGGGCGAGGACGAGCAAAGGGACGCGGGGGGAGAGGAGAGCAGCAGGGCCGGCACGCCGCGGGATACACTCCTGTGGGTAAATGCGATATTAGTCATGGGTCAAATCGACTATTTCGTTCAAAAGATTTTTTGGGTATGATCAGTCCCAGGGTACACAGCACAAGACCAAGTAGACCTCTTATTCTTAGTCGTGGTGCTCTTGACAGAGCAGTCGTGGTCAATCATGGCGGTCCACAGCGCGACGCACCTTGTATTGACTCGCCATGGTTAACTTGGGAAGAATAGAGCAGTGGTTTCCCCTTGCCTTCTGCACCAGCCATTTGAGACTATTTAGGTCTTCAGGCTCGCTGTAGCCTCCTCCAGCCAGTTTCCTAGCTGGGTGTATGGTTATACCGCCATTGCTCGGTCGTCAGAGCCTCGTTTGTTGTCTAGCAGAGGGTACCAAGCGTGCAGGTGAGGATGACATTTGGGGTCGGAAGTGGACTTAGTTCTGCAGAAAGCAGCCATGTGGGGAAAAGTACTTTTGAGATATAAGCCACACAGAAGGCTGACTTATGCAATATAGGTATGTCTGTTTGTGTCAAAATTGACTGTATTTAACACAATGATGACTGTTTTAAAACAAAATAGTTGAGATGGCTGGATTTGACTGCTCATATCTTTGTGATTAATAGATATATTGACATAGCTGTCTTTGCAAAATGTCGAAATTAGTATGGTTCATAAGTCAATTTCGAAAAAATGATCTGCATAACTACATTCAAGTCTCCCTCATTTAGCCTCCTGTATTTGTGAGGCTATACCTAACGAGTGGCCAGTTCTGTTGAGGTATATTTAAATGGAAAAGCCTCAAAGGGGCCGTCTCCACGAGCGAGAGAATCGCGGCGATAGTCTCGTGCGTGCCACCAAATTCAATACAAACTATATGGGGCCGTCTCCACAGCCTATACTTGTATGGCACGGCGAGACTATCGCCGCGATTCTCACGCAGGCTGGCGCAACTTAGAACAAAAAATTTGGACTAGGAAAAATGAGCCAATACTAATGGCCTCGTATCGCCATCTCTTTCACGCCATATACAGATGACAGAGATAGCAAATATTTCTATACCAATCCACAGTACGATGTTGTTAGGTTGGCAGTACCTTTCAGCCCTAAGTTTGATTTCATTTCAATGTATGGCAGTCCCGACTCTATTTAAAGAACATAGGTAGTGATTGCAACTTACTCTATGATGGAGACTTGTCGGATCATTATTTTTATATTGCTGTACCTTGCGGTTGCACCCGTTAATACTTACTGCTCCACCCTTTTGGGTCTTAGCGTGATGTTATATAGCCTATAGGCTTCCTCAAGAATTGGGCTATCAACTAGAAACATTTTTTTTAATAATAGCCATAATTTTTCTGGGATAAACTATTCCCAATTTATCTGTAAATAATCCACCTGTGTCACTATAATTTAGCATATTTATTGAATACAGTAAAAGCTCCTTATTCGCGCTTCCTTTATTCGCGTTTTCACTATTCGCGGATTAAAAAAATGCGACCCAATTTCTATATTCGCGCCTAAAATTTTTTTTATTCGCGGATCTAATAAGTACATACATAATAATAAAATTATTCCAATAGGTATCCAACACAATATCCTTGTCGAATGGATTAATAAAAAAGTAAATAAAATAGATCTTATTACAAGTTTGCGTAAAGTATCCGAGGCCTTTGACACAATCCGCCTTCGCCGCGATCGGTCTTTTTGAAATGTAAACAAACAGAATGAAAGCAACCTTATTAACAATAATAAATAAAGTATATTTTTAAATGTTGTTGTTCCGTTTATTGTAAAAGCCGCTTTGCGTCTTTTATTGTTTCGTCTTTCACATTCGTTACAAAAATTTTGATCGAGTAACACGTCTCTACTGCACTCTTCCTAATTACAAAATTCTTCAAACCATTGCCTAAGCCTTAAGGTAATTCATTAAAATGTTCAAAAACTTCAATTAAACTATTTTTTTAAACATTTGTTTTTTTTTTTATTTTTTCACCTTGGAACGTATCCCCTATAATCCCATATAAATTACCATTCCGTATTCACGGTTTCTGTATTCGCGGCATATTTATGGAACATATACCCCGCGAATAAAGAGCTTTTACTGTATATCTAAGTGATATAGCTGTTATTTTCTCAATGGATTTTATTTAAATATGGGTGGTTAAACTTTGCCGCCGTTTTCTCTTTCATAATATATCACAGAGCTCTTAATTTTTTTTAAAAGCATTGTTATACCGTTAGGTACCCTTCAATTAAACGCCTTGGGATTTTTTTGTAGCTTATTGAAAATTCAAAATAATAATTAAAAATGATAAAAAAATAAATTATTTTGACTTTTCAATAAGCTACCAAAAAACGCAAGACGTTTAATTAAAGGGTAATGCGCTTTAAAAAAAATTTAAGAGCTTTGAGATAGATTATGAAAGAGAAAACAGGGGCAAAATATTCCTTTATTTCCTATTCAATAAAACCAATTGGAAAAATAACGATATATTGAATAAGTAACTACATGCTAAATTACAGTGACACAGGTGGATTATTTACAGAGAAATTGGGAATAGTAATATCCCCATACAAATTATGGGGATAGGGTCCTTAAATCCGACTGGTAGTTCCTTCAACTTTATTATCCCAACATCGCACTAATATTATAAACGCGAAAGTATGTATGTATGTTTGTTACTCAATCACGCCAGAACGGCCGAACGGATCTGGATGAAATTTGGCACAGAGATAGATTATAGTTTGGAATAGCACAGAGGCTTCATTTTATCCCGTATGGTGGGATCGATTTGTTTCTGTTTTTCACGGGATTGACATGATTTATACCGCAAAAGCGGGCGGGGGAGGGCCAAATTACAGCCACGGAATTATGTGGGGTGAAACAGCGGACAGAAGCTTGTCAGTATATATGTTCCGTGCCCCCACCTGGCATGTTGTGCCGGATGCCTGTGTCTAGGTCGCGCGAATCTCAGGTTCAGTTCCCGGGCGGGGTCCATCGCGTACTTGTCGTTGGCGTTCTGGCGGCGGCGGCGCAGCGCTGCAAACATTTAAAATACAAATAAAACATGAAACTTTTTTAGCCTTTATAATAGGCTGGGGAAGTATTTTTTATAGAGACGACGACATGTGACCTTGCCACCGCCTGATTATTAAGCATAGGTGGCTGGTTCATGAATGCGCGCGACTGGCAGATCATAATACAGTCCGCACGTAGCTTCGCTTGAAGGACCCCAGGTTGTAGAAAGGAGGAAAGACCGACGCCGGAAGTTCGTTCCACTTTTTGACAGTGCGAGACAGGAACGAGTGAGTTTATTTAATTACTACGGATTAGAATGAAAACTCGTTGGGCTAACCTTTTTCCCGACTTGATTCACTTGTACTGTTAATGCTCAGCTCCTAAACACGATAGGTCCATGTTTAATTCTGGTAAGGTTTACGGTGAATACCGCAATAAAATCCGTGTTTTAGCGTGAAAAGGACACAGACAAAGAGCCCCTTTGTTCTATAATATGAAGTGAAAAAAAACCGGCCAATTACAAGGGAGCCCCCTTAAATATTTATTTTATTCTGTTTTTTTAGTATTTGTTGTTATAGCAGCAACAGAAATACATCATCTGTGAAAATTTCAACTGTCTAACTATCACGGTTCATGAGATACAGCCTGGTGACAGACGGACAGACAGACTGACAGACGGACGGACAGCGGAGTCTTAGTAATGAGGTTTCCGTTTTTACCCTTTGGGTACGGGATCCTAAAAAAACGGGCGAGGGCGTCGGTCCGTGTGTAGTGCGTTTAAGAGCAAGCTTGTTAGTGCAATGAACTCAATAAACGGCGCGGTTTATTTTGTCGAGATCTCTTTAAAAAGTTGTAAAGAGAGATGCACTGCAAAAATAAATCACTAAAATAACCAGAGATAAGATAAGATAGGCCAAGATTCACGTACCAGAAACATGAGAAAGAAACACGGACATATGCTCTTCCAGTATTATACAAAAACTATTAGAAATAGCAAGTTGTAGTTAATGTTTTCATAATGTGAAATTATCTATAGGATAAATACGAGAAAATGGTACATTAGTAAGTACCTACAATAGTAAAAAAACTCGAGCCGAAAATCGGTTGACCATAAAACTTTCATTTTTTTTTTTTTTTTTTTTTTTTTTCTTCACGGGTTGCCGCCTTACAGCTCCCGAAACCGTGTTACGGTTCCAGGGTACCCAGCGGAAGACCAAGTCTCCCTCGTTTAGCCGATGGTATTTGTGAGGCTATATCTAACGAGTGGCTAGTTCTGTTGAGATATATTTAGATGGAAAAGCCTCTAAGTGTGGTTTGTCGGATTATGTACATAAGTTTTTAATTAAAAAACCCATTTTAATAATAAAAAATCATATTTCTTTTTTAAATTTATACTGTGTCATATTTCGAAACTAAGACATATAGTTATCGCGTAATTTAAAAAGTCGAGAAGCATGTCTGTTATATGGGACAAAAGTTATGAGGCCCTTAAGGCTGGAGCTGTCGCACGCTTCTCCCCATGCTAAGATATTACACATTAAAAAATAAGAGTGCGTCAGGGGACACCCGGTAGATGTGAAACATCAAAATTAGTATATATTTTGTTAGACGAAGAAATACACGACCAGACGCCAAAATCAAGCGTCTCCGAAGTGTAAGACGCTTAGTATTGCCTCATGCCAACGCGTTATCCCCTCTACGTGCGCACAGCCCTAGGCGCCTGAATTTTGAGACGTCTTAGTTTTACCCTAGTCTAAGGCGCGTATATTTTCACATCAAAAAAAACCCACTAACCAGGTGTCAAATCGTTAGGGTCCATGTCGGGCGAGAGAGGCCCGTCGCCGCTCCACGAGGCACACTTGGCGAGTCTGTTCTCCATGGCGACCGGGATACGGCTGGTGATGCTTGTCGACGAGCGCTGTAATTGAAAACGTATTTAAAAAGTCTATAGATACCAGAACAAGTAATGCTTCGACGTCATGCCATGGCGAGCGACGCACTCGTTCCGCCATAGCATGTTAATCGATTATTCGCCAATGTCAAGTATTATAGACGTTACAGTAACAATAGCCGAATCGGTAGGTAAGATATTCCCTGACTAATCACAACTGCCACAGTGCGGACGGGATTAAACCGGATTCCCCATCATGTCACGATGGGGCGCGTGCGTTGTCCGTAGAATCCTGGGTTTAACAGTTGTGATTAGTCTGTGATTAATAAGACATATCACAGTCGGCGGGATCATCTTGGAAACCGATTAATGGGCATATTGCTACTATAAAGGCTATAATACTTGACATAAGAAGACTGCTTGATTTGTTACTTTAATAAAAAAGCCGGCTTTTCCGATAAGTCGGTAAATCTCTAGTAATTATATTGATAAGGAGTAAACATTGAAAGAATGAAAGATTGACTATGGTTTATATGGCTGAAGTGAAAGGAAATGCTGGCAGAGGACAACCTAGGTGTACATAAAAAATGTATTGATCGATGGAAATATTAAAAGTACACACAATCGACGAGCATGTATGAAAGGTATGATGAATATAAGTGATAATGATCGATAGCGAAGTTAGTAGAGAGTTGAACTGGAAATGATCTTCTTGATGAAAGCACGCAAAGTCGGCGTCCAAATTCCTTTAAGGGGAGGAACGAATGATTTCAGTTGATTTCTGAACTGAAATTCCCGAATTTTACGAATGCTATGAACATACAATTTGGGCATCGAAAACTAGAGGATTTTATCTAGTATTGTGTAGGATGAAAACATGATTGGTGAAAATTTTCTCGATATTTTGAAATCACCTCTTCAAAAACACCTTTTTAGTCATACGACCATACTCTGAAGGGATTTACGTTTAAATTTTATACGAATCTGTAGGTAATCTCAGTACCTAGTATTGATTAAGAAGATGTTTCCCTGCATGTGATTGTTTTTTAATAAATTATTTATTTGTAATGTGCCGCTTACGTCATTTATTCCGAGAAGCGATATCTTGCATGACGTGATCGTTGCACCCGAACCACGAGTTTAGGGCGTGGCTTACGCTTAGAAATTTCTGAGTCGTTCCTCGTCTTAACAATAACAGATACTTATGTCTGTTCAATATGGACAACTGTCGACAATTGTACACACTGATGACTCTGCCCACACCTCAAGCTATAAAGACCTTGTAGATGTGTTGTTTGTTGAAAAAGAGACGTACAAAAGCATGTACCCTCCTTCGATGCCCAAACACAAACTTACATCTCTTAAGCTATGCGTTGCGTCCCCGGCCGCGTTCGTTTCCCGCCTAATCTCTGGTGTACATCTGAAAAATTAGAGATAGATATATATGCTACCGCGGACTTTTTTGTAGATAATTTAAGTCTACACAACTCATTCCTACATCATTTTGTTTTGTCTCTGACGGATTAGACAGCAAAAACCATGAAAACTCGCTAGAGCTAACTTTTTTCCGACTTGATTCACTAATACTGTTAAAGCTCAGCTCCTAAACAAGATAGGTCCATGTTTAATACACGTAAACCTTCCTCGTGAATCAACCTATCTAATAGTGAAAACCGCAACAAAATCCGTTCAGCAGTTTTTGCGTGACAGACAGACATCCGCGGCCTGGGATTTTGTGATGATAACGTTGTAAGGCGCCATCAGGGCGGAACACAGAACATTAAAAAGAAGAGTAGAAGTAGCATTATAGCCTATTTATATGAAAAAACAAGTCTAGATGGTGTTTTATGCTATCTTTTAGGCGATGGTATTTGTGATTCTCAGTAGATCCTTTCGCCAGATCCATGATGGATCTAGTGAGATTTCTTTTTCTCATTAGATCTGTGTTTATTTAAAATGGATCTAATTAGAATTTTTTGTCTCGATATATTCATCATGGATCCGCAACATCACAATAAGGATCTAATGAGAAAAAAAATCTCACTAGATCCAACATGGATCTGGCGAAAGGATCTACTGAGAATGATCATATTTGTGAGGCTATACTTAGCGAGTGGCCAGTTCCGTTGAGGTATATTCAGAGGGAAAAGCCTCTAGAGTAGCCCATGCACTGGTCCGGTATCGCACAGAAAATTTTCGGTCCGACTGCCGTATGATCGAGATTGAACACAGGCCACACATTAGCAATGTAAATCATACGATCTAGATCACATGCAATTCAATCACCCACGCAGACACACAAGATTCGATTAAACAAAGGCGTGTGTGTGTGAATGATCGTTCCGGCCATCGAAATCAACCACAAATTTGAATTTCAAATCGTTGTGATTTGAAAACGGATAGTGGGCCGAGCGTACAAGAATTGGACGAGTCTGTGGTCGATTTCGGTGGACCGTATGGCGGCGCGCCGGGGATTGGACGAATGAGTGGGCACCTTAAGTGTGGTTTGTCGGTTTATGTACATAGGTTTTTAATTATAAAAATTAATACCAGACAAACCTATACAAATAATTTACTTACCTATCATTGATAACATATTCCAGTTTCTGTCTATCCGGGGCTGAACTTTGACTTTTCTCAACACTCCGCGTTGACGATCTGTGCACATATAATAAGAAATAATCCCGTGGCTGTAATTTGCCCCTCCCCCGCCCGCTTTCGCGGTATCAAAAGTAGTATATGTCATTCTCTGACCCCTAAACTAGCACTATGCAAACAATCATGTCGATCCCGTGAAAAACAAAAACAAATCTATCCCACGGGAACCATACATTGCTCCGGGATAAAAAGTAGCCTATGTGCTATTCCAGACTATAATCTATCTCTGTGCAATATTTCATCCAGATCCGTTCAGCCGTTCTGGTGTGATTGAGTAACAAACATACATCCATACAAGTTGATTGCCCGCTACTTCGTACTCGTTGTACATCTAGGTCCATTAAGTGCAGCAACAGGCTTGCCACATGTTCTGTTCAATATGGAGATCTGTCGTCATGTGGACACTGTTACCTGGTGACTCTGACCACACCGAAGCTATAAAGGCCGTGAAGTATATGCTACCGCGGAGTTTTTTGTAGATGATATTATATTGTTACCTACATCATTTTGTTATATCTCTGACGGATTAGAGAGCATATACCATTAAGGGCCATATATCCATAATTTGTATGGGGATATTACTATTTCCAATTTATCTGTAAATAATCCACCTGCGTCACTGTAATTTAGCATATAGTTACTCATTAAATATTATCTAAGTGAAATAGTCGTTATTTTTTCAATTGGTTTTATTGAATAGGAAATATGGGTGGTAAAATATAGGATTATTTTGCCGCTGTTTTCTCTTTCATAATCTATCACAAAGCTCTTACATTTTTTTTAAAGCGCTGTTTAACCATTACCCTTCAATTAAACGTCTTGCATTTTTTTGGTACTTATTGAAAATTCGAAATAAATAATATTTTATGATTTTTTAATTGGTCAAAAATAATAAAATAATTATTATTTTGAATTTTCAATAAGCTACAAAAACAATCAAGACGTTTAAAAAAAATTGAGGTTTGTGATAGATTTTATGAAAGAGAAAACGGGGGCAAAGTTTAACCACCCATATTACCTGTTCAAAAATACCCATTGAAAGATTAATAGCTATTTCACTTAGATATATTGAATAAGTAACTATATGCTAAATTACAGTGACACAGGTGGATTATTTACAAAGAAATTGGGAATAGTTTATTTCAGAAAAAATATGGATAAAAACTCGCTGGGGCAAACTTTTTCCCCCGACTTGATTCACTAATACTATTAATGCTCAGCTCCTAAACATGATGGGCCCATGTTTAATACTCGTAAACCTTCCTGATGAATCAAACTATCTAATAGCGAAAACCGCAACTAAATACGTCTAGTAGTTTTGGCGGAGGACTTTGTTTTATAAGTAGCGATGGCTATACCTTTTGTCTCTATGATGTTCTGTCGCATCGTAGTATATAGACGCTTCCTCGTGATTGGGCCGCGTCATCTCCCCACCGCTGACCACAGAGTGTATCTTCACTGAAAATTAATACGAGCGTTAGCTGCGGTTAAGTAGCAGGACAAGATCAGTAACAGGGCGAGTCGATCGTATGAAGCTTATTTGGCGATAGTTTAAAAAAATGCAATGGCGACGTGTTAACTCGAGACGACTGCGGCGGCGGCGTAGGCATACTAAGAGATGGTGCCGGCTTTTCAATACAACTATGACCCAAATTCCTTAGGCCATTGACTTTTAAAAACCAAACATACCCGAATGCAATGGCGACGTGTTATCAGGCGGTCGTCGTATCTCAAGACGACTGCGGCGGCGGCGTAGGCATACCAAGAGATGGTGCCGGCTTTTCAATACAACTATGACCGAAATTCCTTAGAACTTTTAGAAACATACCCGAATGCAAGGGCGACGTGTTATCAGGCGGCCGTACTCGAATCTCGAGACGACTGGACACGGTAGCTTCCCGCTGCGGCGGCGGCGTAGGCAGTCTGGGAGATGGTGGGGGCTTTACGATGCTACTGCTCGATGATGACACACTCTGAAAGGAAGACACGTGTGGTATTGTCACTTTTTATGAAAGTTTTGATTGATTGTTGGTGAAATGGAATTTGTAAATCCTTAGCAAACAAATCCCACTAATATTATAAACGCAAAACACATCAATATACATACAGGCAGACTCCTAGCTCGCGGTCTCTTGGCGGGAGGTGTATTATCTCTGGCCGCAACACCTCGCATCACGTCCACCTTGTACTTCAGCCCTTCCCCGCCGTCAACGCCGTCAAACGACGCTTGCTGCATCAGTGGAGGGCGGAGAGAGCGTATGTGGGTACCTGGAAATAGATTATTATACCATTACCTATATATAAATAAAATCTTCACGGGAAGTCTTCCTGACTACCTAACGAGTGGCCAGCTCTGTTGAGGCATGTAGATGGAAAAGTCTCTTTGTATGGTTTGTCGGATAATGTACAGAGATGTTTATTGTAAAAACTCATTGGACGTTGTGAGTCGACGTTTTACTCACTGGACCACCTACGCCCTTAGCTATACATACATAGTCTGGTCATAACTTCTGTCACACAATAAAAACTTTTCAATTTAAAATGCTGGCCACAAAAATGTTTATTGAATTCGAATTTAGAATTTTTCATGAATATAAAAATGTGTACTTGTTAGAATTTTACTCATTTTTAAATATGTAGTATGTTAAAGAAGACCGTGTTGAGGTTATTGCATTGCATCGTTGCGGTTACGCGCCAATTCAGTATTTTGACATATTGAAAAAATTTGAATATAACCAAAAGATTCGTTTATCGTACCATCAAACGATACAATGAAGACTCTAGTGTAGATGACAGGTCAAGAAGTGGTCGCCCTCGCTCTGTTAGGACTCCAGCAGTGATAATAGCTGTGAAGGCGCGAATTCAAAGAAATCCCATACGTAAGCAAACAATTTTGGCCCTTCAGATGGGTTTAAGCAGAACCACGGTGAAAAGGGTGTTAATTGAAGTCGTTCGGACATATCGAAGAAAAACAGGACATCGTTTGAAAGCTCGTTTAATGGACCTGAGGTTGAAGAGATGTCGCGTTTTGTTGAAGCGGTACGCGGGAAACAAGCATCGGGAAATTCTTTTTTCGGATGAAAACATTTTTAATGTGGAAGAGAGCTACAACAAATAAAATGATAAGGTGTACGCACACAGCAGTGAAGAAGCGAGCAACCGTGTTCTGCGTGTCCAACGAGGCCATTTTCCATCCTCACTCATGGTTTGGTTCGGAGTCTCTTATTGGGGCTTAACTGAGGTACATTTTTGTGAGAAAGGCGTAAAAACAAATACAGTTGTGTATCAAAATACAGTCCTCACGAACCTTGTGGAACCTGTTTCTCATACCATGTTCAATAACAGGCGCTGGGTATTCCAACAAGATTCTGCGCCAGCTCATAGAGCGAAAAACACTCAAGACTGGCTGGCGGCGCGTGAAATTGACTTCATCCGGCACTGGCCCTCCTCCAGTCCAGATTTGAGTCCGTTAGATTACAAGATATGGCAACACTTGGAGGAAAAGGCCTGCTCAACGCTTCATCCTGATTTGGAGTCACTCAAGGCATCCTTGATTAAGACAGCCGCCGAAATTGACATGGACCTCGTTCGTGCTGCGATAGACGACTGGCCGCGCAGGTTGAAGGCCTGTATTCAATATCGCGGGGGTCATTTTGAATAAACTTTATTAGCATAAGAATCTGTGCTTTATTAAGTTCATTTTGGTATACAAATGTTTACATCAATAATAAATATGTCTCTATTATTTCATATTAAACATGTGACAGAACTTATGACCTGACTAAGTATATATTACTAGATTAAATTATGGTTTTAGCAAATCAACAATGCAAGGCAATGCCGATTATTAGGTGCAACGAACGAAGTGAAACGCGCGACTTATTTTGTTCATATCTCTATAGAAATATGTGAGCGATATGCACTGCGAGAAGAATTGATAAGATAAGATAAGATTCACGTACCAGAAACATGAGAACCATTTCACACCAAAATCGGTCGTGTGAAAACACACGTAACGGACTTCAGCTATCCAAGTTGTAGTTGTATTTTTAAAGTATATATCTATCATCACGCCTTTTATCCCAAGAGGGGTAGGCAGAGACAATCGAATGCCATTTGCTAATCCTGACATACCTCTTTCGCTTCTTTTATATTCATCATACCTTTCATACATGCTCGGCGATTGTGTGTACTTTTAATATTGCCTTCGATTAATATTTTTTTATATGTTCAATAAAAGTACACCTAGGTCGTCCTCTGCCAGCATTAACTTTCACTTCAGCCAAATAAACCTTTTAGTCAATCTTTCATCCTTAAATTTTCAACGTGTCCAAACCAGCGTAAACTACTTTTCTTCAATTTAGTCACAACATCATCTTTCACTACGCATTTTTCTCTGATGACTTCTTTCCGGATGCGGTCAATACGTTTCATATTACTGCATAATATCTAACTTTCATGCTTCTTATTCCATACCCAAGTCTCGCTTCCAAAGTAAGTGATTTTTAAAGTATTGTACTGACCAATCGACGGCAGACTCCAGCAACGCGGCAGAGTATCATGAAGCTTGGGGAAGGCCTCGATGCCCGGTATGTGGAGACACGGAGGCCTGGACTTGGTTGCCGTGACTTCCACACGTCGCCTGTTCGGGTCGTCGCTCAACTGGCGCTTCGGCTGATGTCTGGTGGGGGAGGGGAGCTTCTCTTGTGGCTGGAATAAAATGGTATATATTTTAAGAAAATGAAACATGCCGCCATCTTGGATTTTGAAATCGATATCCAAGAATTCATTTATTTTACGATTCTACGTCACGTCATGGCGGAAAACTCACTAAACACGTTCGCGCTGTGATGGTTGTGATTAGTCATGTGATAGACATATCACAGTTGGCGGGATAATCTTAGCTACCGATATAATTCTTGACATTGGCAAATTATCGATTAACGTTGATAAAGCCATAATAAAATAAGAACATTTATTTTACAAAGAAAATATTTTCAATAAAAAACAACGGGCAGGTGCAACGGGAAGTCGGCGCCGATCCTGATTTACCTCCTTCGCTACTTTTATATTCATCACAACTTTCATACATGCGATCGTGTGTACTTTTAACATTGGGTGCCATTCATCAATATTTTGATGTTTATATTTTGCGTTATTTAATTGTTAAATTAATTTAAACATATATACGTTCATCTAAAGGCTTTTCCATCTAAATATATCTCAACAGAATTGGCCACTAGTTAGGTATAGTCTCACAAATACCATCGGCTAAACGAGGGAGACTTGGTCATCCGCTGGGTACCCTGGGACCGTAACACGATTTCGGGAGCTGTAAGGCAACCCGAGAATAAAAAAAAATGCTCACTGGCATATTATACGCAGGTCAAACCGTGAGCAGAGCTAGTCCTAATTGGTATAAATCAAAATAAACTCACCACAGGTCTCGGCGCGTCCACGTGATCATTACTCGGCGCGTCAATGGCGGTGGGTTGAGGCGCGCACGCCAACTGTGTGCGGGCGGCGTGCGAACTGCTCGACACGCCCGAGCTGGCGCGGACCGCACTCTTGTGCTCCGGGGACTGTGGGGTGGAAAACACAAATGTCTATACCAATACAGAAATTTCCGTCAGTGAGTCGAAAATTAATACAAACTACAGTGTATTCTCTTTATAACGAATTTCAAGGAACGAGCAGTTTTCGTTATACGGAGGGAAGAGAAAAAATAGACCAAATTTAACCAATTACAATAATTTCTAATTTTATTAGTACTATCAATAGATAAATTATTTTAAAAACATATATTCTGTTAACTTTGCCGGACGTGTTTTGCTATGCCAATATTTGTTTTGTTGTTTTTAAAGTATTTTTTGCATGTCTTGGGATGTGGTGACGATGGTGCGTTTAGTAACTGAGACCAAAATTTCCTACAGATAATGTAATCTAAGAATAATGGCACACGTGTTAAGGCAATTAACAATAACAAAGCGAGACGGTTGTTTATGACGTCAGGTATCTTTCTTACAAATTTCGGCACCTCAAAAGATTAGTTTTGTAAGCTGATTATAAAAACAATGTATGTTGTTGATGTCTAAATATGAAAATATTTCTACGTAATAGAGAATGGCTGTTGCGTTATAAAGAGTGAATTAATGTATGAGTTTTGTAGTAAACCAACCAAATTGAACTAATGTCTACGGTATAGAGAGTTTTTCGTTATAACGAACGACGTTATAAAGAATTTACACTGTACTAGGTGTTCTTTACTGTAAATAATTTTTCAATACACTTGCTCGAAAAGTGAACTTTCAATGTCAGTAAACATGGCTCGTAAGTTGATTATTACGCCCTAGGGCTATTTCTTTACATTTTTTTTTAAATTTCTACAAGTCCAATGTAAAGGTTTGCTAAAAAGAAGTTTTTAACATTTTAAGGTTGAATGTTATGTCGACTTATATATAGATATAGAAAAAAATAATAAATTTAAAAACTAAGCAATAAATTATTTCAAATGTTAAATCGTTTATTTATCAAAAAAAATCGTAAAAGCTGAACGTTCACTTTCTTTGCCTCTTAATTTTGTAACAATTAAAAACAAATTTTACGCATGCGTATTGCATACCAAGTTACAAAAACATTACCTATTAATTACACTTTTATTTTCTTCTCTTACTTTCCTTGTTCTATTTACCTATTTTTCTCACAAATGTATTGAAAAACGTCGTATTAATCATAAAGTTAAGTTTGTTAGCAGAGTGGCCTCACGTGGTGTCGGACAATACACACTGCACCGGTATCGCGGTATTGTGATGTCGAGGACACTTGTGTTGTGGGCTTGTGGGCCACCGATACTGCTCTCACTAACATATCTGATACACGGGTGTTAAGGTTATTACAAACTCGTGACACTGTATACCCTCGCCTATCGGCTCGGGCTGAAAAATCAACTCGTTTGCAATAACCTACTTATTATTTAGGTAATTTGGTGTTGTCCTGAGTTATCAAGTTTATGGCTCAAACAAACGTTACTCAATGCCCACTCTTTTCTTTGACTCAAACAAACGTTACTGTCACATTGAAAATTGCTTCTGACAGCATTAATTAATAAAGGACTTATTTATTGAAAATACGAATTTTGCGAATGTTATGTTCCTAAAACAGAATTAATTATTTTTTTTTCTTAACAATTTGGTATGCGTTTGAATCAAGTCTACCGTACCCCATGACGAAATTATTAATATAGATGTCTAAGAATATGGCGACCCAGAGACGTACGCAGACCATGTGGCCTCCTCCCGCGCCGCTGGAATTGGAATTGCAGGACATACCTGGACTCGATTAACTGGCAATAGACAAAACTGGAAACGGATGGAGGAAGCCTACACCCGTCATATTATTTGATATTG
Organism: Nemapogon koenigi; assembly: GCA_963924495.1. Classification (NCBI taxonomy): domain Eukaryota; kingdom Metazoa; phylum Arthropoda; class Insecta; order Lepidoptera; family Tineidae; genus Nemapogon; species Nemapogon koenigi. The sequence continues at coordinate 6,637,834 of OZ004658.1, forward strand.
GATATTTGACAGTTTATTTTATAGTTGCGACTATTAGTGATTAATTTAATTACCTATTGTATAAGGAATAAATTGTAATTAAATGTGTGTTCATGTTATAATTAATTAATGTTCAATTTAATATTGTTTGGGCTTATTATTTATATTCCATATTTCTTTTCTTTTTAATCGACTTCCAAAAAAAATAAGAAGGTTCATTGGCACAGTTTAAAAAAAATCTATTTATGGACATCGATTAATCTGTCAGTTGTAAATCGAATTGGATGATTTCTTTTTATTCGACAGACAGGATTGGTCCCATTAAATTCTTATAAAAATTGGTTCACTAGTTTAACAGAAATTTTGAAGAAACTGACTTAATATCTCGATAAAATTTTAAGGATATAATAATTTCTCGACATTACCTCACAGAGAAGGTTCAGATGTTTTTCAGAAATTCAGTAATTTGCCATTTTACGGCTGAAAATTATATATCAGAGAACAGCCTTAGCAACCGTTGCTTTTGACACTAAGTTGTCAATTTTCGTATCGACGGTGGTCTAGCGGTTAAATGTATGGGGTGCAGCACAGGATGCACATGGTTCAAATCCCATCCACAGCGGTATTTTTTTAATTCGCCGACTTCACATCCCGACAATCTCGTGAGCCCAGTTAAAATATTAATATTATTCATTTACTCGATACTGAAGAATAATGAAGGTTTTTACAATTTATGTCTTGTCTGTCTGTGCCAATATGTGTTTGCCCCGAATAGCAATTTAGTCTCTAGTGATGCTTGAACCCTGGACCTCCAGTATCGAGGCTAACTGCGCTATAGATGACTTACAGTAAGTTTGACAGCGGCAGAGTTGGTCTCGGTGTTGATCTGCAGTTGCTCTTGCCGCCACTCGTTGTCCGTCGTCTCCTCAGAGTCATCAAACTGCGACTTCCACAGTGACACCAAAGTGAGAGCGCCACCCTTCGTGACCTGTTAACAAATTAAAAAAATTAAGAAAAAGTTACACATAATCGCCGAGCATGTATGAAAGGTATGATGAATATAAAAGACAATTAGTACTGACACTATATCGTCACCGCAAAAAAACGGAACAATTTTTTATACATTGTCACATTGCAGTTTTTGTGATATTTGGATCATTAAAATAAAGTAAATTGCCTAAAAGGAAAGTTAGAATTTTTTTTTATAATTTATACTACACAGTATAGTATACGGTAATATCTCCATTGGCAACACTGGACATATTAAAATACTGGCTGTTTGTTATCTTGTTTGAATTTGACGTTTAAAAATAATATTCTCCGTTATGCCATTCCATGAAAAACAAAATAATTTCATTTGCCGATGGTTGAAAGCATCTGAGATAATTTTCTCAAAATACATTATAAAAATAAACTAATAACAAATATATTATAATTATGTCCATATTAAATGTATGGCGCTCTGAATCGTCACTGCATGAAATCGTGTCGTGTTGTGCGTCGTGGAAAAACGGCCTAAGAGCAGCCGCACATAGGTGGACCGCTGAGAAAGTGGCACACCTATGTCCATGAGGGGTGAGGGGAGGGCGTGATTCTGCTATACACGATGCGAGGTATCGCGCGATGTGTCTGTGTCGACGCGATTTACCTCGGGCTTTGATTTTGACGAAATTTGGTATGAGGATAGCTTGAACCCTGAAATGTTTGAGGTGGATCGCGTCGACAACAGATATATCGCGTGAAACTTCGTATCGTGTATGGCAGAATCACGCCCGGCCCTCTCTCCCGCGCGGACCATGGGAGTGTTACTGTCAACCCACCTGCTGCAAGGCGGAGACGTTCTCATCGTCCATAACGGCAAACTGGGTGAAGCTCTGGTCGGCGCGGGTTCGATTCCCGGCTCGGCGGTTACCTGGAAAATATAGTAGGTATATTAATCGCCAAACATGTATGAAAGGTATGATGAATATAAAAGAAGCGAAAGAGGTATGTCAGGATCGTAACAAATGGCATTCGATTGTCTCTGTCTGCCCCTCTTGGGATGAAAGGCGTGATGATAGATAGATATATACTAAAAGTATAGTATTTTAATTTGTTGTGGATTTTTTAACTGTAGGGGGTTTGAGGGGGGTTTTGTCCCCTAGGAGCCCAAGGGGGAGGGATATAAAAAAATTTAAACTAACCTCTCCTGAAATGCGTATCTGAATGCACACTGTCGACATCCGCCACTATTCTGGGACTCACGGCTTCACCTGAAAATAATTATAGAGCTCATGTCAATGGAAGTGTTACCTACCGTTTCGAACGAAGGCCAAAAACGGCGGGTCCCCACCAATGGCCAGCCAAGGAATACCCGGCTCAGCAATTTGCTCGGCATTCTAGTGTTGGACATTTGAGGTTATTTACTAGATAATAGACGTTCTGCCCCCGGCTCCGCCCGTGGATATTTTCGAACAAAATAAAATATAGCCTATGTCACTCAAGCTTTCTATTGGTAAAATAATTTTTAGAATCGGTTCAGTGGTTATTTAACAAATTTGTTTTTTTTTTAAATTTAAATAAAAAGAAACGTTTGAAATCACAGAATATTCAATACTTCTGTGTGACAGAAAAAAAATTAGTAGCCGTCAGTTATAATTTATTGGCAACATTTGTAACGTTGTTCTCATTTAGTAAATAAGTGAGACCACTTTTTCTTAAAGAGGTTTGAATAGTTGCTAACCTCCTTGCAAAAAAAGTTGTTAACCTCCTTACAAAATAAGTTACTGAATACCTATAAATTAGAAATTTTTCAATATAATCTGAATTTGGAACAGTGTCTTCTATTTGTTTATTTTCTACCATTTTTAGTCAATTCCGTTTCCGTTTTAGCTTTGATAAAGAGCACACCTATTTTATAAAATCAATAATGTAATACTGTGAACAAATTTCAACCAGCTGTTAAAATATATTATAAAGAAGCATGATATTTGTAAGTACCTATTATTTATGTTGTATTATGTTTAGATTCTATCATATCCTGTAAATCATTTACTTATTTATTTTATTTTTATTTTTCAGCGTGCTTCTTTTACTTCCTTTGATTCCTTGTACTCTTTTTACTCCCTCTTTTTACTCCTCTGTAACCTCTTCATTAAAATTGAAAATAAAACATTATGGAGTAAAATAATTATTTATTATTGTGGCTAGTTTACCACTAAGCGACACATTTTAAAATTAATGTTTTCATTAATTGTAACGTAGTGGTTATATTCTGTTCGTTCTATGGCAACAATCTTTACTCTATGCAAGCCGCCATGTTTGACATTGACAATTTAAATATAAACAATAATGTAATTATTTAATAATTAAGCGAAAGAGGTATGTTAGGATTGTAACAAATTACCTACATTCGATTGCCTCCGCCTACCCCTTTTAGGATAAAAGGCGTGATGATAGAAAGATAGATAGAATTTCCAAAACATTATATAAAAATATATTTTCTGGACACCTTCATATAAACTTTACACTATGTCAAATCTCATACTCCTCAGTATATTTATATATGAATTTTCACTTGCACGATACGGGTTTCAGGTTTCAGTATTGAGACATCAGCGCCATCTATCGACGAGCCACCACATTAGTGTAGGTATTAGCTTTCCGCCCCGGCTTCACCCGTGGAAATTATTAAAATGTGACATTTGTAGCGTACACACACAATACACATATACAGTCTCGTAGTTTATACAGTCACTTATAATATTATCTAGCTAGCAAGTAGGTCAATATAGAATAGCATACAGTATTATCTTTTACCTACCTACCTACCACGATACACCTGAGGGCTAGAAAGTGTTCCTCGCATAACACGCATCCATAAGTGTTAGAGTCTGTCTAATGAACCGTGTCATTTGGTTATTTTTAAAGTTTTAGTATGACAACATTTATACTTACATACTCTTTATATGAGGAATTATTAGGTTTGATACTTTCGTTGATTTTGGTAAATTCTATAATTCTGTTTAAGAACCTGTATGCAGATTTATGAAGTTTATTTAGTCTGTCAGACCATTATACCGTTTACAGTTTTGAAACGAATTTAAATAAATTTGATACATAGTGTAAGTATGATACAATAATAATCCTTTTGTCAGAAAATTTTACCGTAAGTAGCTTACATATTTATATTCAAAAATTTTTAACTACAAACAATCGAAAAAATCAAGAAATTGTGAAGAGCAATATATGATGTCAACAATTATTATTATTGCCTGTGGCCTGTGGTTGACTGGCAAGCTAAATTGTCTTTGTATGGTCTCTATATGTATTCTTATATTAATAAAACCTATTAAAAGTATTAGCTAAATAAAAGTATTTTAATCAAGTATCATTATACAAATTGAAAGTATCAAGTCTAGCAATTCCGTGAAAGTCTAGTGTTTACAGCTTAAGATTTTTTAAATTTGCCGCTCTTTTGAAATGACACGATTTACTGGACAGACTATACACATTCAAACGATCCGTTATGATAAAAAATATGATATTGGATGTGTAATTTTTATTAAGTAAGCAAAATAAAATCGCAAATTTGAATTTCGCGAGCCAAAAGAGAGCGAAACCATTGTCTATGCCAGTGTTGTCGTTTGAAAAAATCGTGACATTTCTTTGGTTGGCCGATTTACTTGTTGCACAGTAGATTCTACGCGGGCGGTCGCTAGTTTATAATATTAGTTATAATAGAGTACCTGGGGAAGACGCGTGTGCCAGGTCCTGGACGCACGTCGGCGGGGCGGTCACCACACGAAGACGAGCTAGAGTCGGCCCACCTGAGGAGAAGACACCAAATAAGGTACTCGGAAAGTACTGTCGGCGTAACACACATCAAACCGTGGTAGACTAATAATTTATGATTGGATTTGTAACTATGTACAGAATGTTGGGGAAAAGTAAAAACCGGCCAAGTGCGAGTCGGATTCGCGCATTAGGGTTCCGTATCATTATTTATAAAAACGGGAAAAAAATCACGTTTGTTGTATAGGAGCCCCCATTAAATATTTATTTTAATTTAATTATTTATTTGTGAATAGTGAATAATATAACTCAATATTCTGTGAATATTTCAAGCGTCTACCTGTTGCCGTTTAAATATCGAGCAAAAAAAATCACGTTTGTTGTAGTATGGGAGCCCCTTAAATATTTATTTTATTCTGTTTTTTTAGTATTTGTTATTATAGCGGCAACAGAAATACATCATCTATGAAAATTTCAACTATCTAACTATCACGGTTCATGAGATACAGCCTGGTGACAGACGGACAGACGGACGGACAGCGGAGTCTTAATAATAGGGTTGGGGCGAGGGACAAATGGATTCAACAAAATCATGATTATTCTGTCAATTATGATAGATTGGAAAATTTAATCGATCTATGTAAGAATCAATATGGCGACAAATCAAAATGGCGGCACATCAAAATGGCGGCGAACAAAAAAAAACAACAAAAAAAAGCAAACGATAACCTCAATCTGTAGACTTTCAGCCGTACACTGTTTTTGGTATCACCTTAAACACATAAATTGTCATTTATATCTTCGACTAACGAGTGGCCAGTTCTGTTCAGGTATATTTAGATGCGGTTTGTCGGATTATATCCATAAGGTTTTAATTATAAAAAACCATTGGCACATGGCCGGGATCAAACCGTGAGTTCCGATGGGTACCATGAGACGCAGTAATGCGGCTCCCGGCTGCATATAAACAAAACCTACCAAATTTTAAAGCGAGTTTCGAAAATGATCCCTCATTTGTCCAAAAAATGGTTTTTACAGCGATTTCTAACGCTCAATTTCTTAAAATCTAGTCAAAGTTAATTAGAGATTTAGTTAATACATAAAAACAACTGTCAATACCAAACATGATCAAGGGTTAATCTACAATTAATAAACAAATCTATGGAGTGCCTTAAGCGCCTGAAATATAAAAAATATATTTTCAACGAATTATTATAAAACCTGTTGGCAAGCACGTAGGCAGGGGAAGGGTCCAATGAGTCCGGACCCCCCCCGACACTGTTTGAAATTGAGAATTTTAAAAAGTAGGTAATTATCTACTATCAGTTCAGCTGAGCTGATGAGGTCGAATCAAGCAAGCTAGGATATTGACCTATTGCAGAAAATATGTAATTTAATTGTGTTTTATTTTTTCAAAATAATTGCTTGGTTGGTGGTTACGGAAAATCCTGGCTACGTGCTTGCCTGTTGGAATTAATAAGGTATTTTACAAAGTTTACCCATTAAAAATCGTTGCTTTTTATTTTATATTAAAAAAATTAATAAATACAGATATATATTTTTGAGCAGAAATCTTGCTACTTTTGGCTACCTACTCCTTGCTTTTTGGGGCCTTAGCATATAAAAAAGATGTTTCCTAATGTCTAATTTAGTTAAATAATGGAATATATTACAAAAATATGGGGAAAATATAATTATTTCAAATAAAAAAAATTACTGAAATCACTGAAAAAAAAATTTTTACACAATTTTATCTATAAAACATAATTCTGAAGGTTTAACATTAATACATTCAAAGTAATTAGATTCCGAGGTCAAAATCTTCAGGCACTAATTTTACTAATCTCCGATAACACCAGACTTTCAGAAATTGGGCGTTAGACGCTATCAAAAACTTAATAAATTTAGCTTGTTATACGCCCCCGGCAGCACGGAAACACGAATAATTGTCAGTTCCCCAGCCGGGTACATCCGTATACTTACTAGTATTGGCCGCTCTCGTCTTGCACGGGGGCACACTCTGTCTCTCCGGGCGTGCGGCAGTAGGGCCCGTCACAGCAGAGTTTGTGGTGTCCTGTAATGAAAGGATTTTCGGTTAAAAATACATATCTATATAAGAAAATTGAAAAACCAGAACTAAATAAAAAAAAGGAGTCAGAGCGGGATGGCGCTCTACGAAACTTTATTGACACGTTTCCCCCAAACGGCGCACTCCTTAGTAATTTGTATGTATTTCGATTCCTTGATCTCAGGAATCGCGAAAAACTTAAGAAAATATGATATTGAATGTGTAATTTTTGTATAGTAAGCAAAATAAAATCGCAAGTTCGAATTTCGAGCCAAAAGAGAGCGAATCCATTGTCTATGCGAGCGCTGGCGTTTGAAAAAGTCGTGACATTTCTTTGGTTGGTTTCGCGATTTAAGGCCGATTTACAAAATACAACCTGTGCACAATCGATTCTACGCGGGCGGAGCCGCTAGTATAATACAAAACACAAAATACGTTTCTACATGTCCTTTATAAACTTTGAAACCATCCAAAGCTCACAAATAAATAAAAAAACATTAGTGTGAAGTTTGTATATAATTGTTGCCCCGGGCGAAGTCGGGGCAAGCTGCTAGTAATAAAATAAAGTATTTCCTTGCGGTTTCCACCAATAAACTTTTCTTAGCGCCAGCGTGCTTCCATGGCGTATGTCTAATCCGTCAGAGAATTAACAAAATTATGTAGGAAAGAATTGTGTAGATTAAAATGATCTACAAAAAAGTCCGCGGTAGCATATATATTAGATAGATAAGTAGTACTAAGCGTATTTGTGTAGGTATTAGAATTCTAGAAAGGAGTGAAAGATGATGTTGTGACTAAAATGAAGTAAAGTAGTTTACGTTGAAAGATTGACTAAAAAGTGGCTAAATATGGCTGAAGTGAAAGGAAATGCTGGCAGAAAACGACCTAGGTGTACTTTTATTGAACATAATAAAAAAAATATTGATCGATGGAAACATTAAAAAGTACACACAATCGCCGAGCATGTATGAAAGGTATGATGAATATAAAAGAAGCGAAAGAGGTATGTCAGGATCGTAACAAATGGCATTCTATTGTCTCTGCCTACCCCTCTTGGTATAAAAGACGTGATGATAGATAGATAGAATTCTACTCAGAAGATACTTGTACTTTCTTTGTCTTTCTCAAAAGTCCTCAACAGTGTTATCCACTGCTAAGTAGCCTCAATACCATCGGGTAACGATATGCCTGTGAGTACCCTCGGTTCCCGGAGGAGCCTTGAAGGTATAAAAAAATACTAACCTTCAAATGTCTATCGGGTGAGGGCGCCGGTGTAGTTCTCGCTTCATTCTCCTTGTCGGCCATCTTGTCCGTTGTCGACTGGGAAGGTAAATAGTAGAGATGTTAAGGAGGTGGTTTTGCCGAAACCGGAGTCGGTGATTTTAAATTTGATTTATCGGAGTCGGGTCAAAGGCAAAGGCCGAAGAGAGGTGTACAGACTTTAAATGACCCTTTAACGACATAGTTGTATCGCCTTTTCTTGAATATCTTTTCTCACAAGTTTTAAACGTCAATCACAACGTCTATAAAGCTAGCATGGCAAAGTGAGCAGAATAATTGTTTTGTTTTGTTTAGTTTTGTTTGATTTAGTTAATTGTTTCGATTGTTTTTGTATTTACTTCTTGATATATATTATATTATTCATAATTTAAGTATACGGTTTGTGGAAAATTGTACTGATTTTACCTTGTAGTATTGTAATTATCGTCACATATAGGTCTTATGTATTCTCATTTAAGTTTAAGTAATGACTGTTTTGTGATAAATAAAAAATTTTTTTTAAAAAAAAAAAAAGCTTAAAAAAAATGCAAAAATTAGTGCTTATTTAGTGCCAAAAACTGAAATTTAATGCTCTCATAGATTCGTGAAATATTAGAACACTGGTAGCTTGTAATTAAGCTCAAACGCCTATATCAACGCGGTATTGAAATAAAGCAATGCATAGGGAATTTAGTGCTCAATGAGTGCTGGCAGTATGTAATCTTTCGTATCGCTTTCCTGCAATCTGTGGGAGTGATTTCGTGAATTGTACGTATTTGATTTGACCAATGAGCGCGCGCGGCAGTAGAGTTAGTTGTCAGATGGTACCAACTCATTTCCCGAGAGGTTGGTACTGGTCAGCCAACAGTGTGCGTGTGTGTGTAACGAGAAAGAGAAAGGGAAATAGAGAAGCGAAGGTGGTTGGTTCATGAATGCGCGCGACCGGCAGAATATAATTTATAGTCTGGCAGTCGCCCACTATGCCACTATCACGAGGGACGCCGTTGGCGGAAAGGTGGGATACAAAACTCACCACTCCATTAAGTTGAGGCGCGGCCCGAGGCGTGTGACGCGGCGACGTTGGCTGCGTTTTCTTATCGCATACAACCTGCAAACAACGTCAACAATATTAATGGAGGCCATTTTGTGTTCCGCTGGGTACCCGAGCAACGGATCGACGTGTTTTTTGATGTGAAACATCCATACGCGCGTTAGACTAGGGTAAAACGGGATACATTTCAAAGACGCTTGGTATTGGCCTACGCCGTCTGCGCCTAGGGCTGTGCGCAGGTAGAGGGGATAACGCGTTGGTATGAGGCAATACCAAGCGTCTCACACTTCGGAGACGCTTGGTTTTGGCCTACGTTGCGTGCGTCTGCGTTTTCTGATGTTTTAACAAAACTCATTCCTTCGGGAAACTTTGATTAAAATATTGTTCTACCGGTGCCATAGAGTACTAAGCCTAAGGAGGGGCCATAGACGAGCTAGTACTAGGCGTTTACCCCCCCCCCCCCTGCCAAAAGTGGCAGAAAAAATTGTTCGGTGATTTACACGATACACGCCTACTTTGGTATTATACTAAAAGACCGGTGCGAAGCCGGAGCAGGTCGCTAATGTAACATATACATAATTATGTAAAAATAATATATCATACATACCTTCTCCTTAAGGTTAGTCTGTGTGTCTGTAGTCACCGCTGTTGTCATTTCAGTCTCCAAACGTCTTCGAGTCTGAAAAGTAAATCGACATTCATTATCACTTCTCTCGAATAGCGATGCTTCTCGCTCTTGCAAACGATGGTTCTGAGCGACGGAAAGGGATAGATATATCCGTTGAATGGCTGAATAATCAGGGCGCCAGAGCATTAGACGGTGGCGGTCCTTTATAACAAAACGATATTTAGCTTAAAATTTGAAGAAAAATACGTAGAATAACATCCTAAATTGTCTACTTCGACGGAGATACGCGTCATTGCTTTTTTTCTTCAGTTTTTGTTAAATATCTCGATATGTATTGGTTTTAGAGCAAAATGTTTAATATATTATAGTAATGGCAATACATACAACAATTCAACGAGTATGAGTAAAAGGAATACTCCCCAACGCACATCGTTGGAAAGTTGTATTATGCCAATCTATTAAATATTTTCAATGGCGCGATATAGGTTTCAATGTGTTAGTAACGGTGCGACATCTATCGACGCGATGTGCCGCCACATGACTCCCTTCCCAGACCAGAGGTCGATACAGTGTGAAACCCAACATCCATGTGCCTAGTTTTGCCAGCTGTGATGGACTGCGCCACTGGTTGACTGTATCGCGGCTGAATCACCTGTCGTGATGTATGACCTGTCGTCATGTCGGGCCGGCGGTCAGTGGGAAGTGGAAGTAGGATGCGGGGCATTGCGGGGTCAGGAATACAGGCGTGTTCATACGGGGTCACCAATATAGTAATGGCAATACATACAACAATTCAAGGAGCATGAGTAAAAGGAATACTCCCCAACGCACATCGTTGGAAAGTTGTATATATGCCAAATCTATTAAATATTTTCAATGGCGCGATACAGGTTTCAATGAGTTAGTACGGTGCGACATCTATCGACGCGATGTGCCGTGTGATAAACATCAGATAAACAACTTTTGTATTAAACATTTTGCTCTAAAACCAATACTTACCGAGATATTTAACAAAAACTAAAAAAAAAAGCCGATTTCTAAGTTATTTTGCAATAAAAAACAATGACGCGTATCTCCGTCGAAGTAGACAATTTAGGATGTTATTCTACGTATTTTTCTTCAAATTTTAAGCTAAATATCGTTTTGTTATAAAAGACCACCACTATTCCCGTTTTTTTTAGCTTTGGCCAATTTACCAATAATAGAATACGGCTAAATAACTTAGTTGACATATTTAAAACGAGTTATTCAGAACTTAACTATTCCATTTGGTCGGTTTATACTACTTACACGGGTACAATATGGGGTTATCTACTATATTATGAATACCTACTATATATGTTAACGCGAACTTTTTTGTAGATAATTTTATTCTACACATTTCTTTTCTACATACAGCATACGCCCTGAAAACTCACTGGGGCTAACGTTCCGATTTAATTCACTAATATTGTTAATGCTCAGCTCCTAAACATGATAGGTTCATGTTTAATACTGGTAAACCTTCCCGGTGAAATAGTACAAATCGCATCAAAATCCGTTCAGCAGTTATTACGTGAAAATGGCACAGACAGACAGACGCGGTGGGTGAGTTTGTTTTATAATATGTGCTAATTATTGGTTACTGCTCTGCCTCTAAAAGACTTAGCGTGATGTTTTATACACACAAACCTTTTTCGTGAATTAATGTATCTAATCGCGTACGCAACAAAATCGGTCCAGTAGTTTTTGAGTCTACATGACACAAACAAAAAAAAAATCGTCCTCCTTACATTTTCCGGTTGAGTATCAGTCGGCAGTGCATGATCAGGCGCCGGGTGTACCGCCGCTCTCGCCCGGGACACTGACACGGCCTGCGGAATTACAATATTTTATGATTCCACGTCATGTCATGGCGACCGACGCACGCTGTGATAGATGTGATTAGTCTGTGATTAATAAGACATATCACAGTCGGCGGGATCATCGTAGCTACGGATTAATCGGCATATCTATATTAATAATCGGTAGACTTGAACCAAAAGTATACCAAATTGTTAAGAAAAAAAAATTAATCAATTCTGGCTTAGGAACATATACATAGGAAATTTCGGCACCTCAAAAGATTAGTTTTGTAAGCTGATTATAAAAACAATTACACTGTTAAATATGTATGTTGTTGATGTCTAAATATAAAAATATTTTTTCGTAATAGAGAATGGTATTGCGTTATAAAGAGTGAATTAATGTATGGGTTTTGTGGTAAACCAACCAAATTGAACTAATTTCTACGTTATAGAAAGTTTTTCGTTATAACGAACGACGTTATAAAGAGTTTACACTGTATCAGCAAAATTCGTATAATTGCGTAATTTCAATAAATAAGTCCAAATTTTTTTCATTAATGCTGTCAGAAGCAATTTTCAACGTGACAGTAACCTTTGTTTGAGTCAAAGAAAAGAGTGGGCATTGGTTAACGTTTGTTTGAGCCATGAACTCCAAAAAGTCGTTTTATATAATTCACAACATTTCATTTTTCGTTAAGTACCAAAATTAAAAATCCGTTTGGAGATCTTCCTTTGCTTAACACGATACACATAATTATTTATTTTTTTATTCAGTGGTTTAAGAGATATTTTGAAAAAACTACACTGTGTAACGAGTACGGCTCAAAGCTACTATACTCTCTGCCTACAAAGGTAACTGGTAATAAAAAGTATTAGTTGTAGTTGTAAAAACAAAACAGGATACAAGGGGACTACTGATGGAGCCATAACACAAAAAAATAGAATAGAATAGATACAAGGGAATTTAATTTACGTGCTTCTCTACCCATCTTTGTTGATGAAAGTAAATAAAATTTAATTTTAAATTAATAAACTCAAAAATAAACAATAATGAATGAAACAAAAGAACCATGAACGAACTATTGAACGAATGAAACGAACGAACGCACGCAGCTCATGTCATTTCTTTTTTTTTAATACAGAATGCGCATAGACACCTGATACTTTTAGCCGTTTTCGGCTTTTTCTAAAAATGCAATATTTAAAAATTAATTTAAGAGTGTTAAAGTTAAAATTTTAGAAAAGCAAAGAATACGGGTACCTTAATTTTTCACCTACTTTCATATAAGCTAATAAAATTAGGGTGTTAAAATTTTGAAATGTTGTGGATTATCCAATTCATATAATTACCTAAATAATACAGCAAAGAACACCCCGAGTAAGCCGGGTTTGTATTTAGTTGATACTATAAAGGCTATAATCAAATTGGCAAATCATCGATTAACATTGGTGGAGCCATAATAAAAGAAGATGAATACTTTATCATCATCATCTATACAAAAAAAAATAGAAGTGACTGACGTGTGTTTAAATACCAATATCTAAGTAGGTTATTTACACCACTTATCTATTAGAGATAGATATTATGCTACCGCGGACTTTTTTGTAGACCATTTCATTCTAGACAATTCTATCCTACATCATTTTGTTATATCTCCGACGGATTAGAGACCATACGCCATTAAAGAACGCTGGCGCTAACTTTTCCCCGACTTGATTCACTAATAATTTTAATACTCAGCTCCTAAACATGATGGGTCTACGTTTAATATTCGTAAAAGCTTTACCCATCATGAATCAATCCATCTAATTGTGAAACCGTACCACAATCCGTTTAGTAGTTTTTGCGTGTTGCAAGCTTTTGTCCCGCGTGGAAATAGATCCAAAAAGAAATAATCCCGTGGCTGTAATTTGCCCCTCCCCCGCCCGCGGTATAAAAAGTAGTATATAACATTCTCTGACCCCTAAACTACCACTATGCAAAAAATCATGTCGATCCCGTGAAAAACAAATACAAATCTATCCCACGGGAACCATACATTGTTCCGGGATAAAAAGTAGCCTATGTGCTATTCCAGACTATAATCTATCTCTGTGCCAAATTTCATCCAGATCCGTTCAGCCGTGATTGAGTAACAAATCCATAGAAACTTTCGCGTTTATAATATTAGTGGGATTTTAAGATGTGCTGACTCCGGCTATACTTGTGCTCCGAAGCACGCGACTTTATCTTAAAGAAACTAATCCAAATCCAGACTCACGTCCTTCTCCCAGTCGTACGGGTCCGAGTCCCTGATGCCGCGCCGCTTGCAGCATCTCTCCAACAACGAGGTCAGCATGGAGTAGTCTGGCGTGTCGGCGTATTCCAGTTGCTGCACGTGTTCTAGGAATTGACGCAGCTCGGATGGCAGGTGCTTGAGTAGCAGACGATGGTCGTACTTCTCTTTCATGAGGCCGACCTAGAAGATACGGAGATAGGATATTGATCAGACGAACTTTATTAGATAACTATGGTCTGCAAATGAAAATTAAATGCTGTACATTGGTAAGCTCAAGCTTCTCAAGAACGGCTGGACCAATTTGGCTATTTTTTTAACCCTAAAAATGCAGAGTAAAAGATGATGTTGTGACTAAAATGAAGAAAAGTAGTTTGAAGGATGAAAGATTGACTAAAAAAGTTTATATCGCTGAAGTGAAAGAAAATGCTGGCAGAGGACGACCTAGGTGTACTTTTATTGAACATATAAAAAAATTATTGATCGATGGAAATATTAAAAGTACACACAATCGCTGAGCGTGTATGAAAGGTATGATGAATATAAAAGAAGCGAAAGAGGTATGTCAGGATCGTAACAAATGGCATTTGATTGTCTCTGGCTACCCCTCTTGGGATAAAAGATAGATAGTCTGAATAAGGTTTTATGGGAAAGAAAAATTGGAAAATTCTGGAAAAGCTGAAAGTGCTTTTTCCATGAGATTTTTGAATGAACTCAAGACCATAGATGCCTATATGGGTTTAAACAATGTGAATACCTACGTAAACACGCTTATAACTACTTATCTATTATATATATATATGCTACCGCGGACTTTTTTGTAGATCACTTTATTCTACACAATTCTTTTATACATCATTTTGTTATATCTCTGACGGATTAGCCAGAATACGCCATTAAAACGCGCTGGAAGCTAACATTTGCCCCGACTTGATTCACTAATACTGTTAATGCTCAACTCCTAAACATGATAGGTCCATGTTTAATACACGTAAACCATCTCACTGAATCGACCTATCTAATAATGAACACAGGAACAAAATCGGTTTAGTAGTTTTAGCGTAATATGTATTTTCACCTATCCACCCACCTGCTCTTTATCTTTGATCTTCCTCCACGGTAGCTGCCCATTGACGAATTCCACTAACATATAAAACAAAGACCACAGATCGTCGTGACGACCCATCTCCTTGTTTTTGTGGGCGTTGATTGAAGCGTATCGCACCGTACCTAAAAAAAAAGTTTAATTCAGTGCTAGACGAACGCCTCAGAGCAGCCTATTATTCCACAAGTCTCCCTCGTTTAGCCGATGGTTTAGCCGATGGTTTAGCCGATGGTATTTGTGAGGCTATACCTAACGAGTGGCCAGCTCTGTTTGTACGGTTTGTCGGATAAGGTACATAGATAAAACCCATTGCTACATGGTCGGAAGTGGAGATCAAACCCGCGCCTTCTCAGTTGTGAGCCGACGTCTTTTCCACTCGACCACCTTCTAAAATTAACAAATATTTATCCTCTGTTAAAGTAGTGACACATCTAGGTCCATTAAGACGCTGGATAGAGAAAAAGACCTTGAGAGATGGCACCGCCCCCACGCGGGTACACATACCCACCAAACGACGTGGCTGCCACTAATAATATAGCATCAGGCTGCAGCCGGTACTGTCGGTACACGGGCGCTTACGCACACACGCACTGCACGAAAATGAGAATTAAGGAACTTGCTGAAAATTTGATTAAAAAATAGAACAGTATTACGATAGTATATTGCTAGATAAAACATCTGTCAAAAAATCAGAATCATTGCATGCATTTTAGTACTGTTTCTAGACAGTATAATATTTTTTTAGAGGTACATTCGTGATTTTTTTCTATCGAATCAATATAGTTGTATTATGTTTTGAACACAGTATCTTAATAACGCATAACCTCAAGAATATCATATATTTTTTGATTATGGTCACTGCAGTGGATCGTATACTTTTACGCATCATAAAACTCGCATTTAGCTCTATACAAGTTATTAAGTGCAGCAACAGGCTTGCCACCTGTTCAATATAGACAACTGGTGTCTAAGGTATCAAGTTATTTGCGAGGATCTTACCTCTGAACCCAGCGGCAGCGCGAGGTGGTCTAACTTGCCCGTTACTTGTGGTGTACTGGCGAGCCAGACCGAAATCCAGCATATAAACTTTGCGGCTGTTGCTCGGGTGGCGGCCTATGCTGAAGTTGCTCTGTGAATACAAAGAAAGAATCAGTACGCGTCATAGATTAAGTATAGTCGCGCCCGCTCTACTAGATTGGCAATACAAAGGAGAAAGCGCATAGATACGCCTATGTTAAAGCGAGACAGATAGACGAGACCGCGTTTCTAGGATTCCGTACACAAAGGTTAAAAACGGAAACCCTATTACTAAGACTCCGCTGTCTTCGAGATTTAAGGCCGATTTACACAATATATGAAGTTATCTTTAACCTGTGCAAAATAGATTCTACGCGGGCGGAGCCGCGGGCGGTCGCTTGTAAAGAATAGAGATGACTCTGTTTTAATTTTTTTTATTCTTCACGGTTGCCGGCCCCAGGGTACCCAGTGGAAGACAAAGTCTTCCTCATTTAGCCAATGATTTTTTGAGGCTATACCTAACGAGTGGCCAGCTCTGTTGAGGTATATAAATGGA
Source organism: Nemapogon koenigi (assembly GCA_963924495.1). Lineage (NCBI taxonomy): Eukaryota > Metazoa > Arthropoda > Insecta > Lepidoptera > Tineidae > Nemapogon > Nemapogon koenigi. The sequence goes on from OZ004658.1 coordinate 6,654,373, forward strand.
AAAGCCTTTTTGTACCGGTTTCTCGGATAATGTACATAGATTTTTTATTATAAAAAACCCATTGGTACATGGTCGGATGTAGCAATCGAACCCGAGACTCTTCAGTTGCAAACCGACGTCTTACCAACTCGACCACCGACGCACCTTTTTTTTTGTTTTTGTATCTTTGTTTTGTTTTAATATCTAGGATATTATAATTATTTTATGGTTAAAACCGGGGTGAGAAAGTTATAGTATAAAATATATTTTCCTTTAACTTACCGGTTTAATATCTCTATGAAGGAACCCAACAGAATGTATGGAGTCTATAGCTTTCAAAATCTGCAAGCCAAGTCTGAAATTTGTAAAAAAAAAACAAAGGTTTTAAGCTTTTTTAATTAAGTAATTTTTTTTTCACGGGTCACCTTACAACTCCCTAAACCGTGTTATCGTTGAGTTACCCAGAACAAGACCAAGTCTCCCTATTTTAGCCGATGGTATTTGTGAGGCTATACCTAACGAGTGGCCAGTTCTGTTGAGGTATATTTAGATGGAAAAGCCTCTGATTATGTACATAAGTTTTTAATTAAAAAAACCATTGGTACATGGGCGGGATCCGGGATCGAATCCGTGGCCTTGTATACGGGTGCTAGACTAACATACTTACCTAAGTGTAGTAGACAGTGTAAATGCCCCTCTAGGCTGCGCTCTCCTCAACTCAGCCAAATTCCTTCCTTGTAGCTGCATAACAACATAATTAAAGCGGGCGTTTCTACCGCAACCTATGAAACGGCAAACGTGCTCCTTTCCTGAAAATAAAATATTTCAGAAATTACATCGGGGCAGACATAAGACTTACCAAGACCCGGACACACCTCTCTTGCTTCCTCCAGATTCATACATACATATACTCACGCCTGAATCTCACCGGGGTAGACAGAGATTAAGGACCTCCACAGACCAAGACCCGGACACACCTCTCTTGTTTCCTCCAGATTCACACATAATACTCACGCCTGACTCCCACCGGGGTAGACAGAGACTAAGGACCTCCACATGCCACGATCCTGACACACCTCTCTCTCGCTTCCTCCATATTAACGCCCGACTCCCACGGGGGTAGACCCAATTACCTTGTAACTTCTTCAGCACAGCCACTTCCATCTTCAGCACCTGTTTGGGTTGCCTGGCCGACTCCACCTTGAGTGCCACTTGCTCCTGAGTGACCAGGTCGAGCCCCTCATATATCTCCCCAAAGCCGCCTCCCCCGATTTTTTTCACCACCTGAGGAAACAATTTAAGAAGTTTTTTAAACTTCGCTTCAATATGGCTTCCAAGAATTTTAATACCTACGTAAATAAGGTTTTAGCTACATATCTATTAGAGATAGATATATATGCTGCCGCGGACTTTTTTGTAGATAATTTTATTCTACACAACTCATTTCTACATCATTTTGTTAGATCTCTGATGGATTAGACAGCATATGCCATGAAAACTCGTTTCCCGGCTTGATTCACTTATACTGTTAATGCTCAGCTCCTAAATGTGATAGGTCCATGTTTAATGCTCGTAAACCTTGCCTCATGAAATTAACCTATCTACTCGTGAAAACCGCATCAAAATCCGTCCAGTAGTTTCAGCGTTATGACACCGGTTTTGTTTAATATGAACAGCTGGCTAAATGTGGCCACTGTTACCTTCCACCTCTCCTTGACGACATGTCCCGGCTGCAGCAGATCTTCACTCGCCATTGTGATGTGGTGAGCTCGTCTTGATGTGTCACACCGGGACGCGGACGGGGACCGACGCGCACCGCCGAAATTTGGTAGGGTGCGGGATCTAAGGCAGGAGATAATACACATATAAAGACTTTCATATAAGCATTTTTTCTTTATGTGGTTTAATCGACTCCTCGTGCTTCGGATGGCAGGTACAGCCGGCGTCCGTAGTTCTTCTAAAAATAACAGATATTTACGTCTGTTAAAGAAGTGACACTTCTAGGTCCATTAAGTGCAGCAACAGTCTTGCCACCTGTTCTGTTCAATATAGACAAATAAGCAAATAGTTGAGTCAGTGGCGACACACGGTTCGTATCCGGCCATGTACCAATATACCTCAACAGAACTGGCCACACGTTAGGTATAGCCTCACAAATAGCATCGGCTTAAAGAGGGAGACTTGGTCTTGTGCTGGGTACCCTGGGACCGATGACACGGTTTCGGGAGCCGTAAGGCAACTCTTGAAAGAAAAAGTATCCTGATTGCACAGCAAAATACTTACCTCAAAATATTGCACTACCCAATATAAAAAAAACCCTACATCTACGACCTACGTACTTTCAAAATTGATCGGGTTGCCTTACAGCTCCCGAATCAGTGTTACGGTCCCAGGGTATCCAGCAAAAGACCAAGTCTCCCTCATTTAGCCTCCTGTATTTGTGAGGATGGAAAAGGCTCTAAGTGCGGTTTGTCGGATTATGTACGTAAGTTCTAAATAAAAAAAAACCCATTGGTACATGGCCGGGATCCGGGATCGAACCCGTGGTCTGCCTAGTTAATACCAGACATCTTAACCACTCGGCCACCGACGGACGCAATCGACGTGACTTATTTAATTTATTCCGGGAAAAACTATTGCCCTGGGAATAAAAGGAAACGTACCTTAAAAGTGGATTTATTTGGACACGCGGAGCGGCGGCGCCTTCGATGCGCCTCTCCTCTCTCTGAAATATAAAAAAAAATGGTCAAGCGTGTATCGTACATAAACCAAGGATGTCAAGAGATATTAGGAGTATCCCCATATGTCTATCATCACATATTTTATCCCAAGAGATTTTTTAATAGGTAGACACTTGAAATGTTCACAGAGTGTGTATTACCAAATACTGTATTACTTTTAAAAATTAAAGGGGGTCCCCATACAAAAAACGTGTTTTTTCAGCGTTTTTTGTTTCATCTTAATAATGGCAATACATACAAACGTCTAACTAGTATAACTATAATGCCATACTCTTAAGTAAAACAACAAATAATAAAAACGGACCAAGTGTGAGTCGGAATGCGCTAATTTGAATAGGCTAGGCCGTTCATTAAATCGATATGTACTAAAAGTGGCATTTTTGAACGCTTACAAGTGTCAGGAATCAATCTCAATCTCAAAAAAATAAAGTGGATAGCAAATAATACTACATAAAACTTTAACCTATTTTTATTAGTAACATTAGAAAACCTTAAACTATATTAATAATAATAAATATAATAAATAATAAAATAAAAATAACAGTCCGGGCTACACTCCGGTTTGGCCAAAGAGGTCTTGCCCGACTTTAACCGCATTAGATTTTTCATTAGTTTTGGTCTATTGAAAAAAAATTATGCTAAATGCCTCTATAAAAAAAACTTTTGTGCGTAAATTCACAATATTTTGCGCGACAACTATATACTTTTTTTTGAGAATCAAATAGTTTGAATAATCTATTAAAACTTTAACCGATTACTTTCACTGTTTAATTGCTTTTCTTTAACAAATTTTAAGAAAAAGCTACAAAATAAGTGAAATTTCAAGTGTAGCTGCATGACCAAGTAAAATATGCCAAGCAATATTCAACCTTATATCGTCCTACATAAGCCTCCGCCCACCGGAGTGCAAATAGTATTTTATATCGAGGTTGATCCCTGCCTTAACGTTCAAAGTGTTGGCTGGTTGAAAGCTAGCTTTTTAGAAACGGCTGAACCAAAAGCCGCCATTTAAAATGTAGTTCCTTATTTTGCCACTATAGCGCTAACAGTCTCTAACAAATATGGCGTCAACAGCTGATTATTTGTGTGTTGTTTTATGTAAAGTGCTTTGAATTAAAATAGACAGTATAATAAAAGGAAAAGGAACACATAATTGGATTTACCTGCAAATAATGAGCCGGACACTAGTTTCAAACAAAATTTAGAGTCTAAATAATACGAATACGACTAACAACCAAGAGGCTGCGACGTTCGGCCCTTATGTTAAACGTTTCTTTCAACAATTTAGCTAAACATCCTTTAGCCATTTAATGAAATGCCTAGCCATTTAACCATTTGGCGGCGACATATACAACAGCGGGGTTAGCATATATTTTGACAGCGACACTTTCGTTTCGGTCGAATGGCCTTGAACAGGCCAAAACGTTCATGTCCAACAAGGACCGGCCAGAGATAGCCCGGGGCCGAGAGGTCCGGCCCAACAATGTGCGGGAAAATTCTGTATACTTGTCTTTGTCCGGCCAAGCAAATTGCTCGGCATTCTTGTGCAGGACATGCCCGGTCCGAGAATGTCCGGCCCAACAATGTGCGGGAAAATTCTGTGTACTTGTCTTTGCCCGGCATAGCAAATTTGCACGCACATTGTTGGGCCGGACCTCTCGGCCCCGGGCTATCTCTGGCCGGTCCTTGTTGGACATGAACGTTTTGGCCTGTTCAAGGTCATTCGACCGAAACGAAAGTGTCGCTGTCAAAATATATGCTAACCCAGCAGATACTAACCGGTGGTTCATTGCGTAGAGGCGCGGGCGGGCTGCCAGAACCCTGCGACTCGGTATCCGCTGAGGATGTCGACGATGATTCTGAAAAGTAAATAGAACCTTAGTAATAAGTAACATGACACGTAATCATGGACCTATCATGTTTAGGAGCTGAGCATTAACAGTATAAGATAATCAAGCCGGAAAAAAGTTAGCCCCGGTGAGTATTTTCATGGCGTATGCTCTCTAATGCGCCAAAATGATATGGATTTACAACAATTGGAATACCTACATAAATACGCTTTTAACTACTTATCTATTAGAGATAGCGCGGACTTTTTTGTAGATAATTTTTTTCTACACAATTCTTTCCTAGATCATTTTGTTATATCTCTGACGGATTAGACAGCATACGCCATGAAAACTCACTGGAGCTATTTTTTTTCCGTCTTGATTCACTTATACTGTTAATGCTCAGCTCCTATACATGATAGGTTCGTGTTTAACACTCGTAAACCTTGCCGATGAATCAAGGTATCTAATAGTGAAAACTGTAACAAAATCGGTTCAGTGGTTTCAGCGTGAATAGGTGTTTTATAGTGATGTACCTACCAGATCTATTAGACTGATGCGGCGCGTCTTGTTTAAACTGTGCCTCTCTACGTTCGCAGGTCGGCTCTTGTTCCCTGAAAAAAAAAACCATACATTTTTCGATAAAAAAAAACAAACAAAAAAAAAGAGTGCGTCAGGGGACACCCGGTAGATGTGAAACATCAAAATTAGTATATATTTTGTTAGACGAAGAAATACCTACACGACCAGCGTAGACCAAAACCAAGCGTCTCCGAAGTGCGAGATGCTTGGTATAGCCTCATGACAACGCGTTAGCCCTTCTACGTGCGCACAGCGGTAGGCGCAGACGGCGTAGACCAAAACTAAGCGTCTCCTGAAATTTGAGACGTCTTGGTTTTACCCCGGTCTAACGCGCGTATAGATGTTTCACATCACGTGGAAGCCAGTACACGAATTCCTGCCCGGACATTCCCGAGCCGGGCATTTGTGCCGAGAGCATGTCGTGGCGCGAACCCATAAGATTCTCCCTAACCAAAAATCTTTTATTGTTAACCATCTTGGATTGTAAACGTTTAGAGTTACTGTGTCTCTGAAGCGCGAGGCCTAAAGGCGTCCAACCCTACAATGTGCGAGCAAATTCTGTGTACATCTTTGCCCGACCCAGCAAAGTTGCTCGGCATTCTAGTGTTGGACAATCTCGGACCGTGCATTCCGTGGCAGGTTCTTGATGTCACGTCAAGGTATCGAACTATATTCACTACTTAAAATCTCCTAGGTACAATTCCACTGCAAAGTGCCTACTTGTTTATTAAATAAATTACTAGTAATTTGTGCTATCAATAGAATAAACATCTAGACATTATCTAAGCGGGAACCTTTGACACGGGCGACCTAAATATTATTGTTCCGCATTTCTCGGGCTGGGATGACTCACAGAAAAACCGATCGTCACGAGACGGAAGTGATTCGTATACATAGATAGATTTCATGTTTAGGAGCTGAGCATTAACAGTATAAGTGAATCAAGTCGAGGGAAAAATCTAATCCGTCAGAGATACAACAAAATGATGTAGGAAAGAATTGTGTAGAATAAAATTATCTACAAAAAAGTCCGCGGTAGCATATATATACCTATCTCGAATAGATGAGTAGTTATAAGCGTATTTGTGTAGGTATTAAAACCCATATCCAATGACCCATTAAATCTTAAGGGAGTATAATGCCAGTTAAATACTATTAGGTCATCCCCTAGTAATAATATACGCAACCCACCCCTACTCACCATAGGGTAGAAAAACCTAGCTTTTGCCTGCGGTTTTACTCGCGTGGAATCGGACAAAGAAAACAAATAACCACATGGTTGTAATATATTACAAGCCCCTCCCCCAACCCCTTTTTCCAGGATAAAAAGCCTATGTTCTAATCCAGAACATAAAGTATTTAGGTGATTGTGCAACTATTTTTAAAAATAGGCGCTCAGTTTTCGTATATTATATCTATACTAATATTATAAAGAGGAAAGATTTGTATTTTTGTGTGTATGTTTGTAATGAATAAACTCAAAAACTACTGTGCCGATTTCAAAAAATCTTTCACCATTGGAAAGCTACATTCACCCTGAGTGACATAGGCTATATTCTATTTTCAAAAAAAAAATAGGGATCCATACTAAAACTCCAATAATGTAACCCAAGGTGTAAAAAACAGACCTAAGAAATTCCTTACATCGCGTGCGCTGCGAAAACTATTGATGATATAGAGGTAGTGGTAGAGGGTAGGGGTAGGGGGTAGGAGTAGAAATAGGGGTAGGGGTTGAGGTAGGGGTTGAGGTAGGGATAAGGGTAAGGGTAGGGGTAGGTATAGGGTATATTTTATTATGTTCGTAAATATCCACGGGCGAAGCCGAGGGCGAAATGCTAGCTCTTTAATATAATTTGAACTATGCACTTGAACATTTTTTTTACTGTTACTTTTTCACTCAAAATTAACCCCCAAATCAACATTATACGTCTGTTATTGGGTCATCAAACTCTATATATGTACCAAGTTTCAACCATTGTCGTCCAGTAGATTCGGAGAAAATTAGCTATGACAGACGGACAGACAAACACAAGAGCGATGCTATAAGGATTCAGTTTTTTCATCGGATGTACGAAACCCTAGAAACAAACAAATTTAGAATGGTATTCAAGGAATAGTGGAGACTTGGAATACCTGATGATACCAGCTGAACTCCTGGTGGTAAATCATCTTTTATCTACTTTGACTATTTAACAAAGGCGACGTGTAGCGTGTAAATCACCGAACAATTTTTTCTGCCACTTTTGGCGCGGGAGGGGGGGGGGGAAGGTAAACGCCTAGTACTAGCCACTGTACCACTGTATTTTTCTGTCGTTTTATTGTCGCAACGGATTTTACGTTATATGATGATTATGTTAAAATACAAACATAATAATTATAATTAATGATTGGAAACACTATGTTCCCGCAAGTTTGACGTCCTAGATCGCCTTTCCCATTTAAGGGGAGGAACGAATAATTTCGGTTGATTGCTGAACTGAAGTTCCCGAATTTTACAAATGCTATGAACATACAATTTGGGCATCAAAAACTAGAAGATTTTATCTAGTATTGTGTAGGATGAAAACATGATTGGTGAAAATTTTCTCGATAACTTAATTTTTTGAAATCACCTCTTCAAAAACACCTTTTTAGTCATACGACCATACTCTGAAGGGATTTACGTTTAAATTTTATACGAATCTGTAATCTCAGTACCTAGTATTGATTAACAAGATGTTTCCCTGCATGTGATCGTTTTTTAATAAATTATTTATTTGTAATGTGCCGCTGACGTCATTTATTCCGAGAGGCGATACATTATGCCCTTCTCACTTCTGCAGCAAGAACGAACAAAGCGCCGTCATTGTCTTGCATGACGTGATCGTTGCGCCCGAACCAATCATGCGCCCGAACCACGAGTTTAGGGCGTGGCTTACGATTAGAAATTTCTGAGTTGTTCCTCGTCTTAAAACATCACAATTAACTATTTTCCTAGAGCTCTGTCTCGCGACACAAACCGATACCAACGAAATCTAAGGTACATAACTTACTACTGCGCACCTGGTCAGTATAACTGGTCAAAGGGCAAAAATTTGGCGAAAGGGGAAGTCCGTCTAAGGACTTAGTACTCTATGTTATAATAAAATAAAAAAACCAGAAAGAGATAAAAAAAACGAAACAGAGCGGGATGGCGCTCTACGAACTTTATTGACACGTTTCCCCCCAAACGGCGTACTCCTTCTCAGAAATTTGTATGTATTTAGATTCCTTGATCTCGGGAATCGCGAAAAACTTATATCATATTGGATGTGTAATATTTGTACAGTAAGCAAAATAAAATCGCAAGTTCGAATTTCGAGCCAAAAGAGAGCGAATCCATTGTCTATGCGAGTGTTGTCATTTGAAATAATCGTGACATTTCTTTGGTTGGTTACGAGATTTAAGGCCGATTTACACAATATATGAACTTATCTCTAACCTGTGCACAATAGATTCTAGCGGGCGGAGCCGCGGGCGGTTGCTACATAGTTTATAATAATGTTCTACATTGCATCACTAAACAAAGTCAATCAATAGTATTAGCATGTTTACCCCAAATTATGTAAATTTTCATTATAGGTAGTTATATTGCCCTAACTGTATAAGATATAAATATGTAAGAATCTGGAGGAAGCAAGAGAGGTGTGTCTGGTTTGTGGCATGTGGAGGTCCTTAGTCTCTGTCAACCCCTGTGTGAGTCAGGCGTGAGTATATGTATGTATGAATCTGGAGGAAGCAAGAGAGGTGTGTCTGGTTTGTGGCATGTGGAGGTCCTTAGTCTCTGTCAACCCCTGTGGGAGTCAGGCGTGAGTATATGTATGTATGAATCTGGAGGAAGCAAGAGAGGTGTGTCTGGTTTGTGGCATGTGGAGGTCCTTAGTCTCTGTCAACCCCTGTAGGAGTCAGGCGTGAGTATATGTATGTATGAATCTGGAGGAAGCAAGAGAGGTGTGTCTGGTTTGTGGCATGTGGAGGTCCTTAGTCTCTATCAACCCCGGTGGGAGTCAGGCGTGAGTATATGTATGTATGAATCTGGAGGAAGCAAGAGAAGTGTGTCTGGGTCGTGGCATGTGGAGGTCCTTAGTCTCTGTCCACCCGGTGGGAGTCAGGCATGAGTATATGTATGTATGAATCTGGAGGAAGCAAGAGAGGTGTGTCTGAGTCGTGGCATGTGGAGGTCCTTAGACTCTGTCTACCGCGGTTGGAGTTAGGCGTGAGTATATGTATGTATGAATCTGGAGGAAGCAAGAGAGGTGTGTCTGGGTTGTGGCATGTGGAGGTCCTTATTCTCTGTCTACCCCAGTGGGAGTCAGGCATGAGTATATGTATGTATGAATCTGGAGGAAGCAAGAGAGGTGTGTCTGGCTCGTGGCATGTGGAGGTCCTTAGTCTCTGCCTACCCCGGTGGGAGTCAGGCGTGAGTATATGTATGTATGAATCTGGAGGAAGCAAGAGAGGTGTTACAGGATTGTGGCATGTGGAGGACATTAGTCTCTGTCTACCCCGGTGGGATTCAGGCGTGAGTACCTATATGTATGCATCATACAAGATAATAGAGAAAATAGTATGATAATTAATTTAGTGATGGTCTAATTATTCAGGTTTCATTATAGAAGTGAAATATGTGACTCATACTCTAAGGAAATACTGTAAATATGAAAAAATTAGGTGTGTCCTCATTGAAAATATTTGTAGGTACATTGTGTTGGGAGGAGGGGAGAGCAAGTAAATGAGGTGTTCACTCTATTTGGCTGAGATTCAAGAGTTATTTAGTTTTTTTCACAGAAATTGGACCAGGAAGGAATAGATTTGCCAATGGTTCCACATTTCTGGTTGGTAACTTCATATCAAATCAATTTATGACTATTTAAGAAGACATAGGCACATAGGTTCCTACCTAGTAACTAAGATAGACGGGATCCTAAGATCCTTTGGTTATATGGAAATAGAACAGATGTGAATGGAAGAGTTGAAGGAAATTCACAGATTGAATTAGTAATTTTGAAAAAGCACACACACACATCGGTGTCCACTTGATGGCAGTTGTCCATTATGAAAAATAAATATCACCCAAAATGGAAGAGTACATGAACAGATGTATGGATTTGAATGAGGAGAAATAGGTGTGTCAAGATCACAGCCTCTGTCTACCCTAATACAATTAGGGATGAATATGTAGTATAAAGCTGTTTTTTAAGATAATAGTAATTATTATGTATAATATTTTTTAATTAAAGTACCTAAATTAATAAAGTTTTCACGATTTTCGTTTTTGTGGACATTGCGGTAAAAAGTGACGGCCTGTTATGCGACTAAATTCCGTGACACCTTGTCCTATTGACATTTTCATACTGCATTATGACATACTTAATTTGTTCGCATAATACAAGAGCGAGAAAACAATAGGACGAATAACCCACCCACATATGATCGATTTCCTTTACATCGCTTATTTTAATTAAAATTTGCAATTTGTAGTTAAATCTTAATTGAAATAATGTATCCGATTGAATAAAAAATATCTCGCAAACTATTTCATTACTCAAGAAAAATCAATAAAACAAACTAAAATTAACTATCACACGTTTTAACTGGTATTTAAAGTAAATATATACACAAATTGTAGCTCAAATTATTGCCAAAGATAAGAAGAATAAGTTTTAATTAATGAAAAGTGAAAGAAAATTTAACTCACCCGGAAAATATCGACCAGTAGTTCTAGATGACAGCGAATAAATATAGCCTACACAAAAAACTTAACAATAGCACACTATATTACACACAATTAATAGCTAAATATACAATCTATGGCGTTAATTAACAAACATATTTAATTATCACAATAGTATTATTTTAATTAATGTTTCTATAAAACTGGGTAAAGAAAATTGCATCGATCGCGTAGCCATGACAGATCTAGTACGGTGTGAAGTTGACGCGAACTCTCAGCTGACGAGTTTTCACTTTTGAGCTTCAGCGCATGCGTTATAACAAACGCACGCTAATATACTGAAAAGTTGCATGCGTGTTTTTGTTTGTGACAATTTAGTGAAATTGTAATTATTTTTTGTTTTTAATGTGCTCTAATCTTGTTTATATTGTTATTTATTTTATTAATCAAAAATAGTAATTCCTCATTATTATTAGTTTTTTTCCTAGACAATCCGAGAATTAATATTGATAGTAGAAAGTTGAATGTAAAGATCGCATTCGTTTTGATAGTTTAACTAGACGGAGTGAAGTTAGCCACTCATGTGTTGTTCACCTTTTGTCTGTCTGTTTATTTATATTTATTTAAACAAAAAGAATATTATCTGCTTTCGATAAGTACTAATAAGGTCCCGGGTTCAATTCCCACTCGTGCCAAAAATGTTGAGCACCTATTTTCTTTAAGAATATGTGCTTTAATCAAGACCTCGTGATTCGGAGAGCACATAGGTAAAGCCGGCGATCGAGACTTTCAAAATATAATAGGTAGATATTTATTTAAGTCTGTTAAAATGACACATATAGGTGTTTCTGGTCACACTGTAAGGGATCAAGGTCGTGATGTGTTTGTTTTATTTGTGTAATTATAATATCTATCTATCATCACGCCTTTTATCCCATGAGGGGTAGACAGACACAATCGTATGCCATTTACTACGATCCTGACATATGCTTTTCAAACATCATACCTTTCATAACTACATGCTCCGCGATTGTGTGTATACCTTACTAGCTGTGCACTGCGGTTGCACCTCGCTCCTTTAGGTCGTAGCGTGATGTTATAATAGCCTATTTTCTACAACCTTCCTAAATAATTGAAGGCACCTACACCTAGGTGGTCTGCTGCCAGCATTTCCTTTAGCTTCTGTCACATAAAACTATAAACCTTTTTAGTCAATCTTTCATTGTTCATTCTTTCTTTCCAAACTAGTGTAAACTGCTTTTCTTTATTTTAGTCACAATACCATTCATCTCTAATTACATCGTTGCGAATTCTCGCTGTGCCTTGCGATTGCACCCGCGTTAATAGATACTGCTCGGCTCCTTTGGGTCGTAGCGTGATGTTATATAGCCTATAATCTTCCTCAAATGCTATCAAATGCAAGAATAATTTTTCTAATCCGACTGGTAGTTACTCCGCGTTCAAACAAACAAACAAACAAACAAATTCTTCAGTCTTATTATTAGTATAGATAAATACAGCTCTAATTCAGCGATTGGCTCTCTACTTATCATCATTATTAAATAGAAAAAGGAAACTCACCATGGTATGATGGAGTGGGCCCAATCGAGTTGAACCCTTCTGGGAGCAAGCAGCGACATATCGTCTGGTATTTTCGCCACTTTCCTAAATGTCTATTTACTGATCCTAAATCTAGCTAGAAAAGGCATCTAGACCTAGGTATCGAAATTTTTGATGAATCATTGTAAGATTTGCAAAATCTTTTAATTGACACATTAGTGTTTGAACTAATATTTCAGGCAGACTATTCTAAATGGTTTTCATAATTTTTTTGTTTTAATTTTAATGGCCGACAACCTGCAACAATGAAAATAATTTGTTTTAATGCCTGCATGACGTTTATTCTATGAGTGAGAGAAGGTTTTTATTGCAGAAAAAACGGGTCGGGAGATGGGCTAATAACTTATATTTTATGTTGTTTGTCTACATTGTTACACTTATATTATGTTTAAGCAAAGTACGAGATGAAATCAAAGATGGGCCACCTCTTTTTGTACACGACTCAAAATCCTCGATAGAGCTAGGCTAATTATAACAAATAGCTATTATAGGCTAAATATAGCATCACATTTTGATGGTATTTTTTAAATTGCGCCAAATTTTCTCAGAACTACGTAATCTAACGGTTAGATACATTTTATAACATATACATGAAAATGAGTAACACTTACGTAATATTTTTAACTAATTAGTTTTGTTTGTCGTGGAAAAACAACTATTTAGCCAATTTGAAGTTTATTCTTGTAATTGAAAACAAATTTTGTTTTATAAAAAATGTTTACAAACACTGTTATCTTTTTGTTTCAATTCCAGAAAATGCACTAACTTGAGGCATGCGTAATTATGTAAGAACATTAAAAGCGCATGCAATATTCTATGCCGGTTAAACTGGCCACTAGCAATAAGTATTCGTCTTGAAATTGGTAAAGTTTATGAAAATGAAGGAATAGGAAATTATTAAAATTGTACCGTGACGGTCAATGGTTTGTTTGCCAAGAGTTTTGACCGTCACCTTAGGAGCCTTGAGGTTGGTGGTTGGGTCAAGGATCAAATCCAGAAGGCAGTATACTCCTCAGCACGCCACGTATTGTGAGGAGATTCCTGTCTCTGCAGTCCTAACCACCGGTAGTATACCTCGCTTCCGGGAAATCACTCCTTTTTAAAAAATATTTTTATGTTTTTATATAAATATGTAAAAACTAGCGGCTTGCCCCGATTTCGCCCGGGGTAACAATTATATACAAACTTCACACGCCACCTTTTGATGAGTTTGAAAATTTTTGTATGGGAAAAGTGGTTTTAGTTTTCTTTGCATTATTGCCTTTCAAATGAAACTGAATGAAAATTTGCCCCTCCCCCGCCCGCTTTCGAGGTATAAATTCACTGACCCCTAAAGTACCACTATGCAAAAAATTATGTCGATCCCATGAAAAACAAAAACATATCTATCCCACGGGAACTAACCATTTTCCCGGGATAAAAAGTTGCCTATGTGATATTCCAGACTATAATCTGTCTCTGTACCAAACATCCAGCTGGGTTAGCATATATTTTGACAGCGACACTTTCGTTTCGGTCGAATGGCCTTGAACAGGCCAAAACGTTCATGTCCAACAAGGACCGGCCAGAGATAGCCCGGGGCCGAGAGGTCCGGCCCAACAATGTGCGTGCAAATTTGCTATGCCGGGCAAAGACAAGTACACAGAATTTGCCCGCACATTGTTGGGCCGGACATTCTCGGACCGGGCATGTCCTGCACAAGAATGCCGAGCAATTTGCTTAGCCGGACAAAGACAAGTACACAGAATTTTCGCGCACATTGTTGGGCCGGACCTCTCGGCCCCGGGCTATCTCTGGCCGGTCCTTGTTGGACATGAACGTTTTGGCCTGTTCAAGGCCATTCGACCGAAACGAAAGTGTCGCTGTCAAAATATATGCTAACCCCGATCCGTTTAGCAGTTTTCGCGTGACAGAGTAATAAACATCGATACAAACTTTCGCGTTTTAATATTAGTAAGAAGTAGGATATAAATAAAAGAAATTAAATGAAATAAAGAATTACGTAAAAAAAATCTATCCTAATTAATATTACAAATGGGAAAGTCTGTTTGTTTATTTGCCTTTCTTTCACTTCATTAGGTAGAGCAACGGATAGACGTGATTTTTTGCACTCTGGGGTGGGGGTGGGGTAAATGCACCACTCAGTCTCGTCACCGTGGTGTTCTGTGTTAAAAAAAAATCTAACTGGAATAAATGTCATAGAATAGCTGAAGCATTAATAATGGTTCTTACACTAAGTTTAATTTCGTAGATAAATTAAAAAAAATATTATGAATGAAAATTAACTAGCTGAAATATAATAACTTAACGTCTTTCCACTGGGTACCATCTAGATCAATGGGTTCCTCTGGGCTACCCAACTACCGAAGCGAAGTCAATCAAATGACAAGGTAAAACGACAGGTTATTGACCGAATTCAAAGATCCAAATTCCATCCGCCCTGTATAAGAGATGTAGGTATAAATTCTGGCACGGATCAACAGAATTTACGTAAACAAAAGCTCACAATAAAATAATAAATATACTATTTTATTTGTTTCTCGTTTGTCACTCAATCTTTGTCCCCACAATTGTGGATCAACTCAGGGGATAAGTGACATAAATAAGTAATACATAATTACCTTTCTCAATAAACAAAAATATTTTTTTAAATCGGACTGGTTCAGTTTTCAAAGGTTAATGTTTGATAAGACATTTTGAAGATTATTTTTCCCTCTAACAACGAAAAATAAACAAACCAATCAAAATTAAATGTTTATTTTGTAAAAAAAACGCCATATATTGGAGATCAGTTGAACTATGACAACTATTGTCATCTAGTCTTGTCATATTTGGTAAACAATTTTTACCTCTTTATAATATTAAGTAAGTATAGATAATATCTGTGAAAGAAGAATTGCCGGCCAGAAATGCGCAAGCAAAAATGACCGACCCAGGCATACTTGGAAGCCAATACACGAATTAGTGCCCTGACATTCTCGGGTCGGGCAATCCATGGTCTTGCACCTAAAGAAGTTTTAAGACAAGTCTAAAATCACGATAGGTTATAATTTACAAGTTACAATATATGTGAAATGTGCAATACTGGGCATTCTACCTTGACCATGGCTATCCACTATAGTTCTATACATAGCTAGGTACGAACATACAAACTCTTCAGATTTTTATATTAGTATCTACATCAACCCTAACATTCTCTCAATAAAAGCTTTATAACAGTAAAAAAAATGTTCTAATAGGTCTAGTAGTTTTCCAGTTACCTTTATTACAAACTACCTTTCCGCCCCCGGCTTCGCCCGTGGATATTTTCGATCAAAATAAAATATAGCACATGTCACTCAGGGATATCGTAGCTTTCTATTGGTAAAAGAATTTCCTTTGAGATAAATTCTTATGTCACGAGCGAAGCGCGACAGATAGGTAGTTTCCAAAAAACTAAGTGGGGCCCATAATTCTAATTTTCATCCCCTATTATAATCCCCTTAACTTAGGGTGGATTTAAAATATAAAGCAGCTTTTGTCCTTCCTTAGGGTTCAAGCTATCTCCGTTTTAAATTTCATTAAAATCGGTTCAGTGGTTTAGCCGTGAAAATGTAACAAACAGAGACTTTCGCCGCATATATAAAATTAGTATGGATTATAATAACCTATGCTAATTTGCAAAAAAATGTTGTATTTTAAAACTAAACTGTAAATTGTTATTGTAAAAATTGTTGATCATAGTTTATGGTAGCATCCATCAAGCGGTGTACGACCACACGTTCCGCCCCAATAATCATAGGGTGCGTTGGGGTAACCTGGGAACATTTTATTTTTAATTAGGTAAGAGTAGGTTGAGCTAAAAAAAACATGTTCAGATTGAAGAAAATTAAATATGATGATCTATTTCAGTCTCATGCAGACTCTTTTCAGCGCAAAGTTTATTTCAGCAATTCTAAATTCTTATGCAATTCTTTCAGTAGTATATTTTATATAGAAAATTCAAAGGAAAACACAGATGATAGAAACAAATAATTAACTTTAAAAAAAGAAACCGCTTTCCAACTTTATTTTGCTCTGAAAAGCAAGAATAAATGAAAAATTTCTTCGTAAAATTTGATTACTCTTTGTGCGAAATTAACAAAATTACATAAATAACTAAGAAAAGAAAGATGTGTTAATAATTGATCAGTACCTAATAAAATTATCTAGATTAGTGCGAGCTGAAAACTTTCTAATTTAATTATTTCTTGTACGTTGTCATAAAAATAAATAAAAAGAAGCTAAAATTTTTTAGGATCATGAATTCTTGTTTTTAAGTCCACGTTTAAAAACACGTTTTATGGGTCATATAGTCTTAAGTAGCTTTCAATTTAATAAATCTGGCAAACTTCCCTCGTTTCCGAACTTACCCCAGTGTCCCTATGTCACTAACGACAAGAGATCTCCGCGATCTATTTACGTGAAGCCGTGGGCGCGAACCACCTGCCGCAACAACGGAGATCGTGACGAAAATAAAAACTGAAACTCTCTGGAGAAGTGGCGCCATTCGTTACATGCTAGTTCGATTTACGCACTCTACAATATGAGTCCATATTTATGAGACCCTTGTTGGGCCCATATATGAGTGAGAGCAAATTTTGTGGAGATTATTATGTCAATTCAATGTCATTTTGTAGTTGATGGATCGAGAAGTTTCTATTCTATTCTATTTTTTTTCAAAATGGCTGCATCAGGGTTTTGATGATTCCGGCAATTTCAAGTATTATAGACGTCACAGTAACAATAAGCCATTATACGGTAGGTAGGATGCTCCCGCCGACCGTGATATGTCCAACTATCACAGCGCGGACGGGATTAAACTGGATTCCCCATCACGTCTCTGCGGGCGCGTGCGCTATCCACCTAGGCGTGACGTGGAATCAGTTTCCAAGTTATAAAAAAGTTACGTTTTTGACGTACCTATAGCTCGATTGGGTACAAATTTTAATCCTGTCTAAGTAATATGTCTTTATATTGTCGTAAGAATAATTAAAATAAGTCAATTTAGTTTACGAGATGTCGCGCGAATTTTTTGATTATTTTCGAGCTCTTTGAACTCGAAATTAGCGAGAAGATTAGGGCCTAGGTTAGAGATATCCCAGAATTTTTATTTATTGATTCGATATATTTTGTTTAGGTAAAGGGTAATTATTTGCTGAATCGAGAATTGATATTTTTGAGATGTGGTGTTGGTGCCTTAAATTGCACTGTCAGAGCTGAACATCAGGTTCTGCAGTATTTTGAACACATTGCTTGGAAAAGCTTGTGGTGATTGGCAGGATGGAGGGAAAGAGACCTCGAGGACGAAGCCTCAAACGATGGTCCGATCAAGTGCCCAAAAACCGCAGTCTATGGAGGAAGATAATTGAGGAGAAGCTGATGAGTCGAAGTCACGATCCTCAGTAAGGAGGAGTATATAGTGATTGTACTAATTGGACGAAATAAATTATTAATGTTACAAGCTTCTGACCGCGGAAATAGATCCAAAAAGAAATGATCCCGTGGCTGTAATTTGCCCCTCCCCCGCCCGCTTTCGGGGTATACAAAGTCAATATAGTATATGTCATTATCTGACCCCTAAACTACCACTATGCAAAAAATTATGTCGATCCCGTGAAAAACAAAAACAAATCTGTCCTACGGGAACCATACATTGTTCCGGGATAAAAAGTAGCCTCTGTGCTATTCCAGACTATAATCTATCTCTGTGCCATATTTCATCCAGATCCGTTCAGTCGTTCTGGCGTTATTGAGTAACAAACATACATACATACAAACTTTCGCGTTTATAATATTAGTGGGATAATTAACTATGTCGCATAAAACATTTTGAAGTGAGATTTTGAAATATGAAGTTAACGAATTGATCATGAATCTCAAAATAAATTAGTTGCACTCTGTTTCCACCCATATTATTAGGTTTATAGGGATACTGACATGACTCCATGTGGGATAATACCACCACTCATACTTGAAAATGGGATAATCTATCTATCATCACGCCTTTTATCCCAAGAGGAGTAGGCAGAGACAATCGAATGCCATTTGTTACGATCCTGACATACCTCTTTCGCTTCTTTTATATTCAACATACCTTTCATACATGCTCGGCGATTGTGTGTACTTTTATTTTTTATATGTTCAATAAAAGTACACCTAAGTCGTCCTCTGCCAGCATTTCCTTTCACTTCAGCCATATAAACCTTTTTAGTCAATCTTTCATCCTTCATTCTTTCAACGTGATATGGAATAGGTAAGTAAGTATCATAAATGCGAAATTGTTGGTTTTTCCTCAAAGCAACGGATTGGCTTGATTTTTTGCACATATACATAGATATAGTGGTTAAGACGTCTGGTATTAACTAGACATACCTTGGGTTCGATTCCGGATCCCGGCCATGTACCAATGGGTTTTTTAATTAAAAACTTATGTACATCATCCGACAAACCACATTTAGAGACTTTTCCATCTAAATATACCTCAACAGAGCTAACCACTCGTTAGGTATAGCCTCAAAAAATCATTGGCTAAATGAGAAAGACTTTGTCTTCCACTGGGTACCCTGGGGCCGGCAACGGTTCCCGGGAGCTTTAAGGCAACTAGTATTCTAATTTCGCAGTATTTATGTCTGTTTTTGTTAAAAACAATGACTTTTGTAAATATGCCAGAAACTGTGACAGGATCTTTTCTTTGTAGAATTATAATGAAATATAGCATTCATTATTTTAAAAACTATTCGCAGCCATTGACTTAAATCCCAGAGGATTCTATCTATCTATCTATCTGTCTATCATCACGCCTTTTATCTCAAGAGGGGTAGGCAGAGACAATTGAATGCCATTTATTACGATCCTGACATACCTCTTTCGCTTCTTTTATATTCATCATACCTTTCATACATGCTCGGCGATTGTGTGTACTTTTAATATTGCCATCGATCAATATATCTATACTAATATTATAAAGAAGTATAGATTGTGAGGTTGTAGGGGGTAATCTCTGAATCTACTGAACCGATTTTGAAAATTCTTTTACCAATAGAAAGCTACTTTATCTTTATATATTTACGATATACGATATTTTTGTTCGAAAATATCCACGGGCGAAGCCGGGGGTGGAAGGCTAGTTTTTATATGTTTAATAAAAGTACACCTAAGTCGTCCTCTGCCAGCATTTCCACACTGGAACTATAATGGCTTGACACCAGTCTCCTGGTACTCAGCATTTATTGAAGAGAGCACACAGTGTGTTACATATTATCTTATCATCGCTCCTCCATGTCTTATCATCTCGGAGGAAATAAATGCTTCCTAATTCCTTATCATTTATGTCTTATTATGTAATTAGAAACTGCGTCGGTTTGCATAATGCATAATACTTTCTGACAAATCTGTCTGTTACCGCTTTCACGGCTAAACCATTGAACCGAAAGATTTGGAGAAAGGTTGAACTCTAGTGAAATGTATAGGATCCGATTTTTTTTTATGTGTGTTCGCGGATAACTTCGTCGTTTATGAACCGATTTTTATAATTTATTTTATAATCGACAGATAAATCTTTCGGATTAGTCCCATTTTTATCTCATAAAAATTGGTTCATTAGTTTTTCAGTAATTTGGAAAAATATGACTTTATAAGTCAATTATCAGTATCTCGATGAAATATGTACCGATTTTGACGACTTATTTTTTTAAAGATATAATAATTTCTCGACATTATCTCACAAACATATGACGAAAATCGGTTCAGTAGTTTTTTAGAAATTCAGTAATTTGCCTCTGTTTATGGCTGAAAATTATAAAATCAATACATTTTTTATATATTCAATAAAAGTACACCTAGGTCGTCCTCTGCCAGCATTTCCTTTCACTTGAGCCATATAAACCTTTTTAGTCATCTTTCATCCTTCATTCTTTCAACGTAAACTTAGTCCCATTTCTACGTAAAGCCAGCTAGTATTAAAGTAATCCCAAGCTACTCAACCCAACATGACAGGCACCGTCAACAATGCAATTGGAGTAAACGCGAAGTGTGAATAATTTTTATGAGATACACATTAGAAACTCGAGCGGAGTGCAATCTTGTACCACTAAATAAAAGCGTATATTTAAAGTTTACAATATACATTGCTTCTTTATCAGTGGATGTTTTCGAACAATATAAAATATAGCAACAAGTGTGTGTGACAACTCAGGGATATCGTAGCTTTCTATTGGTAAAATAATTTTCAAAATCGGTTCAGTAGATCCAGACATTAGTCCCTTACAACCTCACAAATTTGACCTCTTTATAATATTAGTATTTCTCTGCACAAGTCACTATAAAAAAAATTACCCAAATAGCTTTAAGAGTGTAGTGTACCGCGTCCATGTCTATATAAACGGAGAAAACGTTTTACTACCCCTAAATATCATTTAATTTTAACGATTTTGAAATATGTTACTGACATAATGAAAAACTACGTACGTATTTTTTCCTTTTTTCAAAATTCGTAATAGGTCAAAAGTTATAAGCCCCTCAAATCTCGGTTTTTTTGGTTCATAACTTGCTCGTAATAAACCGTCTGTATTTGAGAAACAAAGCAAAATTTCAAAAAAAGCAAAACGTACGTACGTAGATTATAATCTGCTAAAACGTTTGACACCAAAATTATAAGGTTTCGTTATAGTTTAGTAGGTGTAAATCGTTTTCCCCCAAAACGCAATTTTCAACGAAGAACATACCTACGAACACTCACGAGCTGCAGTGTTCTCTGTCGCACTGATGCCCGTGGGAAGAGCGCGCTTGAGACAGAATATGATTTTCTAAATACCTATTTCGCTGCGTACGCTGAGCTACACTGTGGAGACCTGGCTGGTACACTTTCCTACGTTTACTTTATAATATTATATTTGATATTTTGCACGTCATCTTGGTTTTTGACGTTACTGAATGTAAACATAATTCAACGAATATATACGAGTATTTCAAGATTATTTCAGCGTTTAACTATTACATTCCTGCAACTCTACATTGGTGACCCCGACGTGATCCAATGTAGAGTTGCAGGAATGTAATAGTTAAACGCTGAAATACTCGTATATATTCGTTGAATTATGTTTACATTCAGTAACGTCAAAAACCAAGATGACGTGCAAAATATCAAATATAATATTATAAAGTAAACGTAGGAAAGTGTACCAGCCAGGTCTCCACAACACGATCCTCTTAAGTTTGAAAAGTTCTGTCTCCAGAATCCCATCATCGTGACCTGATGACCATGAAACCATCTGGTCTAGACATCTAGGTATAAATTATCGTATTCGAAGGTATTATTTGGTAAAATATATTAAAACGAGTTTATTCACAGACAAAACATTTCAACCATATTTATTTTTCTGTTATTTCTTTTTAAAGGTCACTGACATATTTCATTATAAAAGAGTTTATATAAAGTAGTTCGCATACATTTATAAAACTATATTAATTAGGAATGAAAGGCGACCCATTATTCAACATCCTCTACACCCTGACAGAAAATGTATGCAAACATGAAATGATTAATTTTACATTAAAATGCTGGAAAAATATACAAATGTTTTATTATATATTTTCTTAAAAAATGATCTAATCTGACCAATGAAACTAAAAATTAAAAATCATAATCCTGTAAATTAAAATAAATACAAATTAAATAGTTATTATGACCAAATCATTACAATTTATACTTACTTGGCATTCTTATTACTCTACCGTAGCGAGTCGTCTTTTCTCCTTCCGACGAAACCTCCTCGAGTGTATTCTCTTTCATTTTAATATTAGAAGTATTAGAACACTTACCTGCTAACTCCTGACTATTATTTATTCTGGATAGCTCTTCTACCTCAGCAGCCGACACCTCTAGGCGATACAACCTTTGGAAAGGCCGAATTTTGCAACCACTAGAAGTTTTAATCTGAGCTGTCCTACTGACACCATCTGTACCAGTATATATTGCCATTATTAAACCAAGTGGCCACTTTACTCGTCTATCCTCTGTCTCTATTAACACAACATCTCCTACCTTCAATTCAACCTTAATCTCTTTTCCTCTGCCAACTAAAGCCGTCAGATACTCTGATTTAAACCGAGTTTTAAAATCTTCTCTTAGATTTTGTAAGTATTTAAAACGCTTGTTTAATTTAGTCGCATCAATGTGGTCAAGATCCGTTGAATCTGTCTGAGAAATACATTGTATGAAATGAGCTGGTGTCAATGGCTCCAAACAAATATTATTGTCACCTTGAACGTAGGTAAGTGGACGTCCATTCATTATAGCTTCACATTCGCATAAAATAGTTTCCAATTCTTCGTATGAGACACGTGACTTTCCTAAAATACGTCTTAGCAAGTCTTTCATAATTCTGATCAAGCGTTCCCAGAAACCACCCCACCATGCAGCCGTTGGTGCATTCATCTTCCATTTAATGCGGTCAATAATGGAACATTTCTGTACTTCCTCCCAATCTACACGTGAAAGCAGATTTTTAGCCCCTACAAAATTTGTTCCATTGTCTGATATAATTTGTCTCACGCGTCCTCGTCGTGCTATAAATCTCCTCAATGTTAACATAAATGCTTCAGTCGACAATGATTTGGTAACTTCCAAATGCACTGCACGATATACAGCACACGTGTATAGCACTATCCAACATTTATCTCCATTGTGCAAAAACAGAGGGCCGGCAAGATCTACTCCAGTGACTTCAAATGGTGCAAAGCACTTAATACGATCGACTGGCAACGGTGCTGTTGTTGCCTGAACTGGTTTAAGCTTGTATCTATTACATACAATACACCCCGCTATGATAGACTTCACAAGTCGCCTTATACCGATGATCCAGTATCTGGTCCTTATATCTGTCATTAACTGGTTTGTACCTGCATGTTGAAGTTTTCTATGTCTCTGCTCTACCAGTCTTCTTACTATGATATTCCCTGCAAGCAGCAAAACTGGTACGCGTATATTGTATGGAAAATCAGAAAGCAAAAGTTTAGTATTTATCCTCAATAATCCATCGTTGTCATAATAGGTAGACAAATTTGCGCTCCGCTTTAAGATAGCATCTCTATCTTCCTTCTGAATCAGCGTAATTATTTTATTTTCTGCTTCTTCATACTCATCACATGTTAATTCACCTTTACATTTTCCTTCTTTATGACGTATGTTATGTAGAAATCTTTGTATCCAAGCAAACATTCTTATAATCTTTGTATATTTAGAAAAGTAACACAAACTGTTCAACAAACCTTTATCTGTACATATATTTGTGTTGCATACAGTTTTCTTTAACTCTAGGCAAGCTTGTTTATCATCAACATCTAGTGACGATCTTGGCCATTCTTCAGAATCCAGAAGCAACCATGTAGGTCCTTCCCACCAACGAGATGCTAATAGTTGCCTAGCATTACAACCTCTGGACGCTAAATCTGCCCAGTTCAATGAACCTGAAATGTGACACCAGTTGCTCGGTTTAGAATTACCTCTTATCTCCTTCACACGATTTCCTATATATGTGTTCCAAGGCAATTCCCTTTTTATCCAACATAATGCTACACATGAATCGGTCCAACAATATTCATTGCATTGTTTAATTTCCAGATTCTTTTTTGCTTCAGTTAGTAATCTAGAACCTATTAACGCTGCTGTCAGCTCAAGTCGTGGTATTGTTATCTTGTCAGGCGGTGCAACCCTAGATTTTGCTGATAATAATTGAACTGTTACTTTACCGTCTTTCTCAGCTCTCAAAAACACACAAGCACCATATGCGTTTTTACTTGCATCGCAAAACATGTGCAAACTGCATTTGCATTCTTTAATTAAATCAACTGTTAATCGTCGCGGTATTTTACAGTCATTTAGACAGGTAATATGCACATACCACTTCTGAAATTCAGATGTGAGATCTTCAGGTAAGTCATCATCCCACAACAGATTGCGACGCCAAGTTTCCTGAAGTATCAACCTCGGGATTAATGTGGCTGGGCAAGTGAACCCAATCGGATCAAATATCCTCTGTGTCAGAGACATAAGGTCTCTTTTAGTTATCTTTCCGAGTTCTAAATAAGATGGTAAATTGCTAAGATTACAGCTAAGTTCATCTGACACTGTGTCCCACAAAATTCCTAAAGTCAATACTACATTTTTGTCAGTTTCATTTATTTGTAAAGGAGATGTGACCCACTGTCTCAGATCAAACTTAGCTTGATTCATAATTTCCTTAGCTTCTGATATAAATTTGCGAACTTCATTTTCAGAGTCCAGACTTGTTATACAATTATCGACATAAAACGAATGACTCAATAGTGTGGCTGTATCCTTATATTCACCGATAATCTGATTCAAATGATGTACTATGGTCGCAGATAGTAAAAAGGGGCTTGAGGTTAATCCGAAAACAACGCGACAATGTCTATATGTCATTATCTCTGTCCGTGCATTATCTGCCCACCATAGAAATCTAAGACAATCTCGGTCTCTCGGTGTTACTGAAATACATAAAAAAGCTTTGGCAATATCAGCCGTTATACCAATCGCACCTTTACGGAAACCTACCAGTAAATTGGGAATGTGATCTAAAAAATTTATGCCTTTGTTAAGACAGGAATTCAGAGATTTTCCATTTCTATCACATGCAGACGCGTCGAATACTGGCCTGATTTTGGTAGTGAGACTTGATTCTTTTACTACAGCTCTATGTGGTAAGTAATGCGCATTTGCCTCCTTTTCAGGTTCAGGCACAACTTCAATTATACCAGATTCAAGCCAATCGTTAATTACTTTATTATAATCAGAAAATTTACCTGTAGACAATAATCGCTTGGTTGTTGTCTCCAATCGTCGTTCAGCTAGTCCTCGGTTGCTCAAGAGATCATCGTGTCCCACCTTCCAGGGCAGTGACACTTCATACCTGTTTCCAGAATCGACCTTAAGATTTTCTTCAAATGACATTACAGCTTCTGCTTCCGCCTGCGCTCTAGACTTCGTCTCCGCTGGGTCTTTTATCCCTAAAATCTCCAAAGACCAGAAACCTGTTAAATTATTTGTACAAAATAAAGTAGTTGTCGCCAAATTATCTCCTGTAACTTCTACTTGTTTGCCCTGCAATGTCCAACCTAATTTAGTTTTAATAGCCACTAACCCATTCTCCAAATGAATTATAGCACTAGTCATCAGGAGCCCAGAGAAATCTGCACCTATTAAAACTGCTACTTCAGGTATGTTTTCTCCTTTATCTGTGAGATTTATATTGTGTTGTACTAATAAACTGTTTAAATAATGGTTAGAATAATTAAATCTAGGAATATTTTTACAAATGCACGTTTGTCCTAACGCAGTCATGTTAAAATTGAAGGACTTATCTACATTCTGAATATTTACATTATATATATTCTGTTGTTTTGAACTAATGTGTATTCCCCCAAATAAACTATGGGCTAACGTTACTATACCCACTGCTGGAATATTCATCTTGTTTACAACATCCTGTCTTATATATGAACGCTGAGAGCCGTTGTCAATAAGTGCTCGTACTGTTATCATCTTCTTTCCGTAGACTATATTCACCATTAGTGTTTGTAGAAGGGTTACTCCATGCTCTTGGGCACACTGTGAAGAAACCGTTGTTGGAGAATCTTCTATTGACCTCAGGTTCCCAGGGCACATCACGGAAGAATGTCTCCGACCGCAAACATAACATTTAACAAATGCCTTACAAACTTTTGGATGGTGTCCAATCTTCAAGCATATTGCGCAAGCCTTCTTCTTTTTCAGGTGTTCTCTCCTTTGATCCAGTGTCATCTTAGAAATTTTATAACACTCGAGACTAGTGTGGGTATTTTTGTCACACCATAAACAAGTTTTAGAATTAACTT
The DNA here is from genome assembly GCA_963924495.1 of Nemapogon koenigi. Lineage (NCBI taxonomy): Eukaryota > Metazoa > Arthropoda > Insecta > Lepidoptera > Tineidae > Nemapogon > Nemapogon koenigi. Next base: position 6,680,730 of record OZ004658.1, read on the forward strand.
CAAGTTTTTTAATTCCAGATATCAAGCAACCAGTAGAAGGCTCTAACGGAGCATGAACATATTCGGGTTTTTCGCTATTGGTGAAAGCACTCTTAGCTATTGTAATTCTTTGTTCACTTTCAACCTCTCTTCTTAAGAATACTAGTAAACTATTTAACTCATCATCAGTTTTATTAACTTTTACTTCAGTTCGTGATCTCTCCCATGCCCTAAGTATCTCCTCCGGAAGGGCAGACTCCACCATGGGTAAGATAAAAGCAGAGTACTTATCTTTTGCCACTCCCAGGGTTTCCAATGCTCTTAAATGGGCGTTGAGTCGATCATATAAAGTTGTGAGGTCTATTGTCTCTTTTTCTTTCAATAGTACCAATTGCAAAAGTTCTCTGACATAAACCTGTATTAGTAGGTCATCTCTGGCATACCTGGCTTTTAGTTGGTCCAAACAATCTTTGTAGGAGCACGTAGATAGGCTATTTACATATCTATTAACCTCGGTTTCTGACTCCATGCTTTGCTGTAAATACTGAAGCTTATCGTCATCGTCGATGTTAAAGTCTTCATGAATTTTCTTAAATTGACCCCAAAAACTAAGCCAATTCTTAAGATTCCCGTCAAATTTTTTAAATTCTAATACGGGAAGTTTGAAATTTCTTGGAGTGATATTTTTAATCTTGGGCTTACTCGTCTTGTCAACTAAAAGGTTAACTCTGTCCATCATTATTTCATACCTTGTTTCCAGTGTAATCCATCTAGACCTATACTTTTCAGCATCTTCTATTTCCTTCTCATAGACTGATTCATCCCAAGGTTCTGCCCCCAATAAATAATTTCGCATTTTTATATCCAACGACGCTAGCCTTTCCACTATTTCTTTCACTTTTCTATAACTAGTCATTAGACTAATCAACTCATTATCAAATTCCGTGGAAGACGTATTCATGATTGCGTCGAGTTCATTGCCGGCTCTTGTGAATTGTCGCCTCGTCACTGTTCGCTCTTTTACCGTCGCCTCCATGATTTACAATAATTTTATAGATACTATGAATCACTGTCACGGTCGCCACAATATAAATTATCGTATTCGAAGGTATTATTTGGTAAAATATATTAAAACGAGTTTATTCACAGACAAAACATTTCAACCATATTTATTTTTCTGTTATTTCTTTTTAAAGGTCACTGACATATTTCATTATAAAAGAGTTTATATAAAGTAGTTCACATACATTTATAAAACTATATTAATTAGGAATGAAAGGCGACCCATTATTCAACACTAGGCGTCTTCAAGTAATCGGGGAACATAGATAAAAAAAAAGATTACGACGAATTGAGAATCGCTTTCATGTAATATGCTGTCGATTTCGTTAGATATAAGACAAAATCAGACCAAGTTTGTATGTATGGCGCAGGAACAAATTAGCGTGAGTTCAACTCACACTTGACCTTTCTTTTTTATTATTTTTTGTTTTACTTTAGAGTAGGTATGCATAATAGGTAGGATATACTAGTTAGACGTTTGTACACGTTTCTTGTGTGGGGACTTCATTTAATTTTTATCTTTATATTATTTGTTGTTATAGCGGCCATAGTAATAAACACTCTGTGAACATTTCAAGTGTCTACCTATTACGGTTCAAAAGATACAGCTCTGTGACAGACGGACGGACGGACAGCGGAGCCTTAATAATAGGATATCAGTTGTCTTGTATATACCAAAGGAGACATGAAGCGTGTAAATCACCGAACAATTTTCTCTGCCACTTTTGTGGCGGGGGGGGGGGGGGGGGGTGGGGGGTGGTGTAAACGCCTAGTAATAACCCCTGTACTATATTTTTCTGTCGTTTTATTGTGGCAACGGATTTTACGTTATATGATGATTGTGTTAAAATACAAACATAATATATATAATTAATGATTGGAAATGGCCCCTCCATAGGCTTAGTACTCTATGGTTGTCACCCTAAAAAAACAAACAAAGTTACTGGACCAATTTAAAAAAAATTATCTTTGTAAATATAAAGCTTCTTCCACACTTATCCTTAAAATATAATAGACAAGCTTATGTCCGCGGTTTCACCCGCGTGGAAATAAATCCAAAAGGAAATAATCCCGTGGCTGTAATTTGCCCCTCCCCCGCCCGCTTTCGCTGTATAAAAAGTAGTATATGTCATTCTCTGACCCCTAAACTACCACTATGCAAAAAATCATGTCGATTCAGTGAAAAACAAAAACAAATCTATGCCACGGGAAGCATACATTTTTCCGGGATAAAAAGTAGCCTATGTGCTATTCCAGACTATAATCTATCTCTGTGCCAAGTTTCATCCAGATCCGTTCAGCCGTTATGGTGTGATTGAGTAACAAACAAACATACATCCATACAAATTTTCGCGTTTATAATATTAGTCACTTGCCACCTGTTCTGTTCAATATGGACAACTGTCGTCAAGTGGACACTGTTACCTGGTCTCTCTGACCACACCTCAAGATATAAACATCGTGAAGATGTGTTCATTTCTGTTTGTTTATAGCTAAGAAGCAATGTATATTAAATTATATGTATTCCCATTAAATTACAACTGTCTAGTTTTGGGATTCGTCCAAAAATGTCAGTGACCAAATTGCGAAAAAAATACTACTAACATTTGGATAATTTTCAGATCATTGAAAGTTTGCTGAAACGAATATTTTTTAGGGTAAGAGACAGTAGCAGTACTGTAACAAATTCTACATTTAGGCAGTTGCCCATGGCCTATACCACTAAATATTATAAACGAGAAATTACAGATGTATGTGTCGATGTTTGTTATTCAATCACGCTAGAACGGCTGAACGGATCTGGATGAAATTCGGCACAGAGATAGATTATAGTCTGGAATAGCACATAGGTTACTTTTTACTTTTAAAAATGAATGGTTCCTGTGGGATAGATTTGTTTTGGTTTTTCACGTGATCGACTTGATTTGTTGCATAGTGGTAGTTTAGGGGTCAGAGAATGACGTATGCTACTTCTTATACAGCGAAAGCGGGCGGGGGAGGGGCCAATTACAGCCACGAGATTATTTCCATTTGGATCCGGTGTCGGTTTTCACTATTAAATCGGTTGATTCACAGTATATCAACAGTGAATCAAGTCGGAGAAAAGTTTAGCCCCAGCGAGTTTCTATGGCGTGCGCTGTCTAATCCGACAAAATGATGTAGGAAGGAATTGTTACACATAACATTATGAAAAACCCTAAAATTACCTAAAAAACCAGATCCGCGTGGAATAGTGACAAGAATACTGGCTGCATTTCCCCGCTGAATCGCGATAGTTTTCAATAATTGAATTATATTTACGCCGTATGTTAGACTCTGCGATTTGTAGAATTGTGTAGATATGTGTAGAAAAAGATTGTGTTGTATAAAATGATCTACAAAATACCGATCTCTAATACCTACTTATAAATAGAACTAAATGCCCGTGTGGAAAAGATGTTGATCAATTTGGATCTCACGGACTTTCCTGCATAAAAAGTGCAGGCAGGCTTTCGCGCCACAGCTTCTTCAATGATACCATCAAAAGGGCTCTTGCGTCAATAGACGTCCCTGCTCTCCTAGAGCCAACGATAATAATCCGGGAAGACGGCAAGAGACCCGATGGAATGACTCTGATTCCCTGGGAGCGAGGTCGGGCCCTTGTATGGGATGCTACGTGCACATTAGCCCCGTCTCTGCATCTCAAGGAAACAGCAATCAAAGCGGGAGCTGCGGCGGAAATAGCAGAGTCTAACAAACGGCGCAAATATAGTTCAATTATTGAAAACTACAAATTTGTGCCGTTTGGGGTAGAAACTCTAGGTCCGTGGGGTTCAAATGCAAAAGTGTTTATTAAAGATATATCCCCTCGACTAATCATCTCTTCTGGTGACAAGAGGGCTGGCTCCTTCCTCGCTAAACGAATCAGCATCGCGATTCAGTGGGGAACTGCAGCCAGTATTCTTGCTACTGTTCCACGCGGACTTGTTTTATTTGATTATTTTTAATCTTTAGATTTGGTTTAAAGTTTTTAAATTAATAAATGAAAAAAAAAATAATTAAAAAAAAAAAAGTTATAGCTTATTTAAGACCGTCAAATTATTGAAAAGCCATATTGTAACCATGCGAAGCCGGGGGCTTTATGGCCATCTACCATACCCTAGTTTGGGTACCCACAGCAACAATGTGGCTGTAGTGTATATGAAATAAAAACGAAAAAAAATAAAAATAGGCAAGTTACACAATGTACCAATGTTTTTGTTCTAAAAATACAACAAGAATTCGTGAAATCGCGTCACGGGATTATAAAGTCTCGGCAGACGATAAAAAAAACGGTCAAGTGTGTATTGTAGCTACACTATTAGGATTCCGTACGAGATTTAGTGATCATGTCAAACGGGTAAACGAAATAAGTTGACCTGACAATTATGACGTGGTTAGACTCTTGGCTATACTTTGGCGCGTAGGTACCTACTATACTAAAGTAAGCCACACATTGGTCCATCATCGCACCGAAAAATTCCCATTCCGGCCTCCGTACGATCAAGGCGGACCGTTTGTTACAAGAATTGGACGAGTCTGTGGTCAGTTTCGGTGGATCGTACGGCGGCGCGCCGGTGATTGTACGAATGGGTGGGCACTTGTTTGAGAGACCCGATGGCATGACTCTGATTCCATGGGAGCGAGGTCGGGCACTTGTATGAGATGCTACAGTAGTTTGGCTCATCTCAGGGAAACAGTAATCAAAGCAGGATCTGCGGCGCAAATATAGTTCAATTATAGAAAACTACAAAGTGCCGTTTGGTGTAGAAACTCTAGATCCGTGGGGTTCAAATGCCCTGTACTTTGCGGTTGGACCCGCACTTATGGTAACTGATCAGCTTTTATGGGTCGTAGCGTGATGATATATCACTGACTGGTAGTTCCAGAGATATATAGTTATATCACCTCGACTGATCATCTCTTCTGGTGACAAGAGGACTGGCTCCTTCCTCGCTCAACAAATGAGCATCGCGATTCAGCGGGGAAATGCAGCCAGTATTGTTAAAATAATAAAGGATGAAAGATTGACTAAAAAGGTTTATATGGCTGAAGTGAAAGGAAATGCTGGCAGAGGACGACCTAGGTGTACTTTTATTGAACATATAAAAAATGTATTGATCGATGGCAATATTAAAAGTACACACAATCGCCGAGCTTGTGTGAAAGGTATGATGAATATAAAAGAAGCGAAAGAGGTATGTCAGGATCGTAACAAATGGCATTCGATTGTCTCTGCCTACCACTCTTGGGATGAGAGGCGTGATGATAGATAGATAGATATATTTAATTTTTAGATTTACCTAAATATAGATTTTAGATATAGGTGCATGGCCCAGCCTAGAAAGTCTGGTGCCCTCATCTCTTCCCAAGGAATATTATATCTCTGGTATTACGGCAATGGTACCAAAATTCAATTGACCTAAAGTCGTGTACCTAGATATCTAGGAGATAAATATAGGACTTGACCGTGAATGCTTATTTTACAAATCAGTTTAACCGTATAATGCAATAGCTAACCAAGAATAAATCAACTAATGTCAACCGCGTATTTTTTTGATAGAGTGATTTTTGGAAGGGGAAAATCTTATGGGTTCACGTCACCGACGTGCTGTAGTGAAATAACTAACGGACCCGGCAGATGTTGTCCTGCCCAAACGTTGGCTAGCCTGCACTACCCCTACTATTAACTATGGATATTGTTCATACAAAAATACTAAAATCGCGATTTTAAAATATGGGGGGGGGGGTAGGGTAGGATGGTGAAAATTAGTTTACGACCTATTCTCAGACTTACCGAAATACACAAAAAAATCATACAAATCGGTCAAGCCGTTTCGAAGGAATTTGGTTACAAACACTGTGACACGAGAATTTTAAATATTATAGATACCTACTTCACTTCCCACACACCTTTTTTTTTCTTCACGGGTTACCTTACAGCTCCCAAAACCGTGTTATCGTTCCCAAGGTACCCAGTCTCCCTCTTTGTAGGTAAAGTGCAGCGGACCGTACCCGGTATTTGCGGTCGAACAATATAAAAAAGCCACAAACTTATCATGAAAATATTTCCGAAACCACGCCAGATAGCTGTTTGAAGTAAAAAGCAACATTCAAGTGTATTTAATAACGGTTAAAAACACTGTCTATTATTCTAAACATGATATAAATAAATATGAGCCGGCTCTTTGGTCGTGAGACACCTCTACCAATCTTTTTATTGAGGTGTCGTGCGCTAGGTCCCCACGGCCCCAGTGTTTCCATACAATACGCCCCAAATATGTACCTATTCTTCAGGAAGAGATGCGTATTTACGATGTTTGGCAGTTTCAGCTTTGCAAGTGGCAGACACAGCCTCAATTGATGTGCATGTAAGGTTTTTATATTGCTCGTCATACCTACCTACTGATGCCTGATATTTGCATTCTTGAATCCATATGCTATTTTTTTTAATTCACCCCTAAGTGGATGAAAGTTGGTGTAGGCCTCACGGACGAACAACTAGTATAGATAGGTACATATAAATATGATAAAATTATTTATGTAAATGAATATAAAGAGTTTGGTTCTTTTTGACATAAACCAATCCTAGATGTATGCCAATAAACTAATTTAGTATGTCAGTGTTGTTCTGATGAATAAAATCAATACAATAAAACAGGTCAATAGCCTGATACTATTTTAATACAACTTTTATAGTCTCTGTCTGCCCCGGTGGGAGTCAGGCGTGAGTATATGTATGTATGAATCTGGAGGAAGCAAGAGAGGTGTGTCTGGGTCGTGGCATGTGGAGGTCCTTAGTCTCTGTCTACCCCGGTGGGAGTCAGGCGTGAGTATATGTATGTATGAATCTGGAGGAAGCAAGAGAGGTGTGTCTGGGTCGTGGCATGTGGAGGTCCTTTATTGGTATCTGTCTACCCTGGTGGGAGTCAGGCGTGAGTATATGTATGTATGAATCTGGAGGAAGCAACAGAGGTGTGTCTGGATCGTGGCATATGGAGGTCCTTAGTCTCTGTCTACCCCGGTGGGAGTCAGGCGTGAGTATATGTATGTATGAATCTGGAGGAAGCAAGAGAGGTGTGTCTGGGTCGTGGCATGTGGAGGTCCTTTATTGGTCTCTGTCTACCCTGGTGGGAGTCAGGCGTGAGTATATGTATGTATGAATCTGGAGGAAGCAACAGAGGTGTGTCTGGATCGTGGCATATGGAGGTCCTTAGTCTCTGTCTACCCCGGTGGGAGTCAGGCGTGAGTATATGTATGTATGAATCTGGAGGAAGCAACAGAGGTGTGTCTGGATCGTGGCATATGGAGGTCCTTAGTCTCTGTCTACCCCGGTGGGAGTCAGGCGTGAGTATATGTATGTATGAATCTGGAGGAAGCAAGAGAGGTGTGTCTGGGTCGTGGCATGTGGAGGTCCTTATTCTCTGTCTACCGCGGTGGGAGTATATAGTATATCGTTCCAAAGTAGGAAATTCAAAGTTTTTAATGATAATTATAAATACAGAGGTACTTTCTGTGTTTTGGATGAGTATCAAGATTTCAATGTCATACTTTGTTATGATTGTAGAGAATTTTCGCTGTTTTCAATTTTACTACAAATATTTTGCTAGGTTGGTACAGTTCGAGGTAGCTAGAACAAAAAAGAATCACATGACATCTATTCACAACCCGCCCTAAATCCCAGATTTTCCTGGATTGTACCACCTTCAGCAATGGAGACGAGCGCTTGAGAACAGCTGCCTTTAGTGAGACTTTAGTGGCCAGCCGGCACATTGCAGGAGGATCGTGGGTAAACAACCGGTGCTCAGGGTTGATCAGTTCAATATCTTGGATCAATGCTGGCTGATGCAGCACGGTTGAGATGGAGAACCTTAACTGGAGTATTCTGTGAGAGCAAAGTTCTTATTCAGCTGAAGGGTATAGTCTACAGTACCACAATTGAACCTGAAATGATGTATGGTTCCGAGTGCTGGGTTATCAAGGGACATGAGAGGCTCATTCAAAGCAGAAAAAATGGCCAAGACCCGTATGAGATGTTTGAGTCATGACTCATGAGATGAAGCGGAACGGAGAGTATGCTGTCATACTCAAAGAAAGGCAAAAGGCGACATGAAACGGGCACAGCTGAATATGTAGGACAGGGAATTCTGGCGCTGACAAACGAGGAGGGCCGATCTCAAATAATGGGATAAGGCAACGAATAAGAAGAAGATATCTAAACCTCAACAATCGACTTCACTTGCTTCGGAGGGCAGGTGAATTGACAGCTATAGTCTAGTCCCTATGTATTTATGTCTGTCTGTCTAGATCAGCGGTTCCCAGGCTTTTGTGTCCACAAACCGCCCCCTTTAAAAGAAAAAAAAATTTACGCACCTAGTCCAATAATTTTAGTAGAAATTAATGCCCTCCATTTGCCTCAACGGGGTGAGCATATATTTGACCGACATCTTTCGTGTCGACCGAAAGGCCAAAGACGTTTATGTCGGTACAGGGCCAGCCAAAGAATGCACGGTCCGAGATTGTCCAACACTAGAATGCTGAGCAAATTTGCTGGGCTGGGCAAAATTTATTACAAGTACACAGAATTTCCCCGCACATTGTAGGGTTGGACCGTCTCGGCCCGTGCATTCCTTGGCTAGGTATATATGCTCACCTAGCTGGATCTGCTACCGCCCCCATGAAAGGTTTTAGCGTCCACTGGGGGCGGTACAGCCCCCGTTGAAAATCTATGGTCTAGAATCTAGATGTTACAAGCTTCAAAATAGCAGAATTAATTTTGATTTACACTCTGCTCTTTGTTTTATTAAAAGTAAAAAATATTTAGATATTTTATTTAAGGGTGCTTGGCTGTCGGCCATCTTATATTTGTCAAAAATATGGCAAATCTCGATTAATCCTAAAAAAAGAGTTTATTTATAGAATATTTTCAACTCAAAACAAAAAAACAAAAAAACTCAAAAAAAAAACGAACAACAAAAAACGATAATTAACCCGAGCGAATTAAGAGGCTATTGCTATGTATATAAAATGTCTATTTTTGTATGTCTCTGCGAAACGTACAACGATTTATCATAATTGTTAGAATGATTTGTATATTTTGTAATTTACACAATGTACTTGGGGACAACGCAAGTTGACTATCAAACAATATTAATTTTTTTTCTTTTTTATAGCTCTCGAAAACCGTGTTACGGTTCCAGTAAACCTAGTGGAAGACCAAGTCTCCTCGTTTAGCCGACGGAGATTTTGAGTCTATACCTATGGCCAGTTCTGTTGAGAATGGAATGAATCTGATTCCCTGGGACCAAGGTCGTGCGACGTGCGTGGCCACATTAGCCCCGTCTCATCTCAGTAATCAAAGCGGGAGCTGCGGCGGAAATAACAGTCTAGAAATTATAGAAAACTACAAAGTGCCGTTTAGTGTAGAATTCTAGATCCGTCGGATTCAAAAGTTTGTTAAAGATCTGCTGATCATCTCCTCTGATGACAAGAGGGCTGGCTCCTTCCTCGCTTAAAGAATTAGCATCGCGATTCAGCGGGGAAATGCAGCCAGTATTCTTGCCACTATTTCACTCGAATTTGGTTTATTTAGTTATTTTTAATCTTTAGGATTAAATAACGTTTTTCTATACTGTTGTGTGTAGAAATAAATACAATAAAAACCCATGCCACCAATTCTATTGAATATAAACGTGGTCAGGTAATCTCTGGGCACGCAGGAATATATAAATGCCACGTTTGCCATTGCAAGTTGCTTCGTAGTATATGTTTATCATAAACTTGCCAAAAATATGAAGCGCCGTAGTATCTGTTGACGACAGACAGACGGACGTGTTTTATATATATATAAATACGAAATTAGTTCTCACTCGGAATTGGTGCAGTATTTTATTGAACTTTTAGAATTCCTTGTAGGTGCTAAAGAGATCCTACATACTTATATTCAAGAGTGGATCCAATGGTGTTGCTTAAGTAGGTCACTCATTGGTCCGGCATCGCACCGAAAATTTCCCGTTAGGCCGCCAGATGATCTAGGCGGACCGTTCGTTACAAGAATTGGACAAGTCAGTGGTTGGACAGGTCCACACCAATGGGCACCCAAAGAATGCCCGACCCGAAAAGACATGCAAAGTTTTAACTATGTTTTTTTAATTTTTAAGGTTCTTTACACCCGATGAAATAACTGTCCGTCTGTCACAGATTATTTTCTCCGAATCTACTGGGCTAAAGATATTGAAATTGGCTTCATATATAGAGTTTGATGACCCAATCACGGACGTATAGCGTAAATAAAACAAATTTCAATTTCGGGGGAAAAATAAAAAAAAAATAGTCTAAAATTTTGAATAAAAAAGGAAACACTCATTCGTCCAAGGTACGAGCGGCCCACCATCCGTTTTCAAATCGTTGTATCGTTGATTTCGATGGCCGGAACGATCTGTCACACACACACATCCACACGCCTTTTTTTAATCGAATCTTGTGTGTATGTGTGGGTGAGTGAATTGTATGTGATCTAGATCGTATGATTTACATTGCTAATGTGTGGCCTTTGTTCAATCTCGATCATAAGGCGGCGGACCGAAATATGTGGGCTACTTAATTCATAGTTTACAGGAAAACCTAAACGAAAATACTGTCTTAAATTTTTCACGGAATCCTCTCCACGTGATTTCGACTCGCTCTCAGAGATAGTAATGGAGAATGACATACTACTTTTCTCCCGGGAAATCCTCACATTTAAAAAAAACCACGGGCGAAGACGGGTAGGAAAGCTATTATAGTTATATCTATCTATTTATCATCACGCCTTTCATCCCAAGAGGGGTAGGCAGAGACAATCGAATGTAATTTGTTACGATCCTGACATACCTCTTTCGCTTCTTTTATATTCATCATATCTTTCATACATGCTCGGCGATTGTGTGTACTTTTAATATTTCCATCGATCAATATTTTTTATATGTTCAATAAAAGTACACCTAGGTCGTCCTCTGCCAGCATTTCTTTTCACTTTAGCCATATAAACCTTTTTAGTCAATCTTTCATCCTTCATTCTTTCAACGTGTCCAAACCAGCGTAAACTAATTTCATAATTTTAGTCACAACATCATCTTTTACTCCGCATTCGTCTCTAATGACATCGTTCCGGACGCTTTATATCACACATTTTACGTAAAGACCGCATTTCCACTGCATTTATAAATCTTACTTTCATGCTTCTTATTCCATCTTTTTAAATGGTCGAGTTAGGAATCGAATCGGGGTATGCGATTCTATTATAAATACCTTTTATCTCATTAAACGCGGAAATACATTATTCTTCCAAGAAAATGTAATGAAATAGGTCGGAAAATAATGAATCAGTTCTTTCTTTACCTGTTCTTATTCTTACGCCCCTCCCCCAACCCATTTCCTGGATAAATATCCAGGGTATCTACCAAACTTTATGCAGCACTAGCCTTGGCTCCGGCTTGGCCTGTGAAGCCGAGGTATTGAGTTCATACCAAAAATCCCATAGAAAACGACTATTAAATTTTTTTGGGCAACATTTCAAAGTTGTCGATAGCCTAATTGAAACCGGAGGTCCCAGGTTAAAATGCTAAGCATCAGTTTTCTTTAAGAATATGTGCTTAAATCGACTCCTCGTGCTTCGAAGGGCATGTAAACCCGCCTGCCAAGCGTGGTGACTATGGTAATTCCTCTCAATGAACTTGAGATTTACTTGGATTATTACAAAAATTTGGAAAATATAACCAAATCGGTCCAGCCGTTTCAAGTAATGCCCTTACCCATGCCTAAGTTGGGGTTTTGTTCCGCAGTGTATTCTATAATAATAGTTTTTTTGTTTGAAGGCGCTTATCTCAGGAACTACCAGTCGGATTTGAAAAAATATTTTTGCATTTGATGAACGCTTACATCTAGTAAAATATACCCAAAGACGCTGAAAAATATGTTGCTTTTACCAACGATCAGCTATTAATTTTTATTATATATAATATTGTACTATATTAATTTTGGGAAAAAAATGTTTTCGGCGAAAGTTGTACGTGCACTCATTACTGAGAGATATAAACTGTGAAATGCGTGAGAGGAGTTAGGCACATGTTTTGTTACACATAACAAATAATGTTTGTTTGTTTGTCCTTCATAGAATCAAAACTACTGGACCGATTTTGTTACTGTTTTCGTTATTAGATAGATTAATTCACGAGGTAGATTTATGTGTGTATAACATTACGCTACGTGTTTTGGGAGCCGAGCTGTAAGTCTTTAAATAATAATAAAAATAAATTTTATCTAAAGTTAGATATGCTATTTCTTCGTCGAATAATGAACATTGGCATTATTGATTACTGCTCTGCCCTTAAAAGACGAAGCGTGATGTTTTATACACGTAAACCTTCCCCGTGAATTAATCTGTCTAATCGCGCAAACAATAACAAAATCGGTCCAGTAGTTTTTGAGTTTATATGGGTCAAAAACTTTTTTAAAAATATTTTTAATACAGATTCGATTGTCTCCGAAACGACTGAATTAATAAAATTTTAAAGTAACTTATTGTTTTAATGTCTAATTTATAAAAAAAATGTGCCGTTTGGTGATCCCTCGACTGATCATCTCTTCTGGTGACAGAGGACTCAGCTCAACGAATCAGCATCGCGATTCAGCGGGGAAGTACAGCCAGTATTCTTGCTACTATTCTACCTGGTTTATTTAGTTATTTTTTATATTGTTGTGTGTAAAATAATTATAATAAAGAAAAAATCAAATTCAAACTTACCCTCTTAAAATCATTCTCCTGTCCAAAACACAATAAAAATCACCAGAAAAACAACACTTTTAACACAAAAAATCATTAAAAATCAGCTTTATCCAAATCCAGCTAGACATCACGTCATATTAAAGCTTCTATGCTATTTTTGCCCACCGCCACTCGCCGAAACGAACGCTCGGCATCTACGCTGAAAATCTCGCATCTCGTCTGTTAATTCGGGAAGTATATATTTACGCGACCTCAAAACATCGTCGCGGGAGCCGTGTGGCTCCCCTCGTGGTAAGGATACCCTAGGTTCACCGCTGGGTACCCTAGAGGATTCTTTTTGAAATCCTAATATTTCTTTGTCTTTCTTTCACTAATGTACAAATCGTTTCAGTTTTTGAGTTGAATCCGTGCAAATTTTGTAAAATACGTAGGTACACATATAAGGGGCGGCGGTAGTCGAACTGAGAAGTCGCGGATTCGATCCCCACATCCGACCATGTACCACTGGACCGTACAAAGAGGCTTTTCCATCTACATACCTCAACAGAGCTGGCCACTCGTTAGGTATAGCCTTAAAAAAATCTTCGGCTAAATGAGGAAGACTTTGTCTTCCGCTGGGTACCCTGGGATCAGCAAACGTTCCCGGGAGCTGTATATCCGTGAATATTCTTTTTTCTTTCATCACTCTATAATCTATATAAACAAAACAAAGTCCCACACTGTCCCCCAGTCTGTCTGTCTGTATGTGACCTTTTCACGCAAAAACTACTGAACCGATTTTGTTACAGTTTTTACTACTAGATAGGTTGATTCACCGGGAAGGTTTACGAGTATTAAAAATGGACCTATCATGTTTAGGAGCTGAGCATTAACGGTATTAGTAAATCAAGGCGGATAAAAAGTTAGCTCTAGCGCGATTCCATGGCGTATGCTGTCTAATCCGTCAGAGATAAAACAAAATGATGTAGGAAAGAATTGTGTAGAATAAAATGATTTACAAAAAAGTCCGCGGTAGCATATATATATCTCTAACAGATAAGTAGTTATAAGCGTATTTGTGTAGGTATTACAAGTTAGTGATGAATATGGTTTATATGGCTGAAGTGAAAGGAAATTCTGGCAGAGGACGACCTAGGTGTACTTTTATTGAAAATATAAAAAAAATATTGATCGAAAGCAATATTAAAAGTACAGTCGCCGAGCATGTATGAAAAGTATGTTCGATTGTCTCTGCCTTTTCCTCTTGGGATAAAAGGCTAGATGACAGATAGATTCAATGAGATAGATAGAATGAATTTAGAGTAAAATGTATATTGTCTCTGTTTACCTCAGCTAACATAAAGGGCGTGATGATAGATAAATAGTTATAAATACACAAAACCCTAGTTTCTGATTAGTTCAGTACCACCTTACTGTAGGAAACGAATGTACTAGTTTAATGCACTTTTGGATTCCGTAGGCAACTTGCTAATGTGAACCATTGAAAACTATAAAATAAATGAAAACATATTTATACATATATAAGATCCTAAAATAAATCTTTAATATAAAAAAAAAGTTATGTTTAGTTTTTAATATGAGTATTATATAAATTATATTAGATTTTTTTAAGTGATGTTCGATTTAATATAAGACCTCGAATACGGTCTTTTGTCGATGTATTGATAACATAAATCTAAACATTAATTATATAACTCAATAAACTGTGGAATAGTGGCAAGAATGAATGTTGAAGAGATGATCAGTCACCTTTTTATCCAGGAAAATTTGTTTTTGTTTTTCACGGGATCGACATGATTTTTTGCATCGTGCTAGTTTAGGAGTCAGAGAATGTCATATACTACATTTTATACCGCGTAGGCGGGGGAGGGGCAAATTACAGCTACGGGATTATTTCTTTTTGGATCTATTTCCACGCGGGTGAAACTGCGGACAGAAGCTAGTAGATTATAAATAAATATCTTTCGATACGGGAGTAGAAAAATAATATTATACGGAACCATAATAACATACAACGTAGAGACTCGTTCTATTTTAATGCCCGCCAAAACTTTAGGGAAGTCATGTTATTTATATTTTCACACAAACAATGACGTTCTTCTTTATGCTGAATCGTAAACAGTTCTCAGAAATGTAATTACACTCATTTGGTAGCGGCTTCGTATGGAGGAAGCAAGAGAGGTGTGTCTGGGTCGTGGCATGTGGAGGTCCTTAGTCTCTGTCTACCCCGGTGGGAGTCAGGCGTGAGTATATGTATGTATGAATCTGGAGGAAGCAAGAGAGGTGTGTCTGGGTCGTGGCATGTGGAGGTCCTTAGTCTCTGTCTACCCCGGTGGGAGTCAGGCGTGAGTATATGTATGTATGAATCTGGAGGAAGCAAGAGATGTGTGTCTGGGTCGTGGCATGTGGAGGTCCTTAGTCTCTGTCTACCCCGGTGGGAGTCAGGCGTGAGTATATGTATGTATGAATCTGGAGGAAGCAAGAGAGGTGTGTCTGGGTCGTGGCATGTGGAGGTCCTTAGTCTCTGTCTACCCCGGTGGGAGTCAGGCGTGAGTATATGTATGTATGAATCTGGAGGAAGCAAGAGATGTGTGTCTGGGTCGTGGCATGTGGAGGTCCTTAGTCTCTGTCTACCCCGGTGGGAGTCAGGCGTGAGTATATGTATGTATGAATCTGGAGGAAGCAAGAGAGGTGTGTCTGGGTCGTGGCATGTGGAGGTCCTTAGTCTCTGTCTACCCCGGTGGGAGTCAGGCGTGAGTATATGTATGTATGAATCTGGAGGAAGCAAGAGATGTGTGTCTGGGTCGTGGCATGTGGAGGACCTTAGTCTCTGTCTACCCCGGTGGGAGTCAGGCGTGAGTATATGTATGTATGAATCTGGAGGAAGCAAGAGAGGTGTGTCTGGGTCGTGGCATGTGGAGGTCCTTAGTCTCTGTCTACCCCGGTGGGAGTCAGGCGTGAGTATATGTATGTATGAATCTGGAGGAAGCAAGAGATGTGTGTCTGGGTCGTGGCATGTGGAGGTCCTTAGTCTCTGTCTACCCCGGTGGGAGTCAGGCGTGAGTATATGTATGTATGAATCTGGAGGAAGCAAGAGAGGTGTGTCTGGGTCGTGGCATGTGGAGGTCCTTAGTCTCTGTCTACCCCGGTGGGAGTCAGGCGTGAGTATATGTATGTATGAATCTGGAGGAAGCAAGAGAGGTGTGTCTGGGTCGTGGCATGTGGAGGTCCTTAGTCTCTGTCTACCCCGGTGGGAGTCAGGCGTGAGTATATGTATGTATGAATCTGGAGGAAGCAAGAGAGGTGTGTCTGGGTCGTGGCATGTGGAGGTCCTTAGTCTCTGTCTACCCCGGTGGGAGTCAGGCGTGAGTATATGTATGTATGAATCTGGAGGAAGCAAGAGAGGTGTGTCTGGGTCGTGGCATGTGGAGGTCCTTAGTCTCTGTCTACCCCGGTGGGAGTCAGGCGTGAGTATATGTATGTATGAATCTGGAGGAAGCAAGAGAGGTGTGTCTGGGTCGTGGCATGTGGAGGTCCTTAGTCTCTGTCTACCCCGGTGGGAGTCAGGCGTGAGTATATGTATGTATGAATCTGGAGGAAGCAAGAGAGGTGTGTCTGGGTCGTGGCATGTGGAGGTCCTTAGTCTCTGTCTACCCCGGTGGGAGTCAGGCGTGAGTATATTATACACCTGTCGGTAAATCGTAATGATGTTAGTAGTATATAAAGATTCTATTTACAATTTCCATGTAAACATACAATATAGTTTCTAAGAATGTTTTAACGTATTTCGTATCTTAAAATAGTTTTACGAATCATTTCGCTTTTATAACCTGTGGTGTGGCCAGAGATGATAATAACTCTTCTTCTCAGTGGTACTGCTCTTGACAGAGCAGTCGTGGTCAATCATGGCGGTCCACAGCGCGACGCACCTTGTATTGACTCGCCATGGTTAACTTTCTTGGGAAGAATTGTGCAGTGGTTTCCCCTTGCCTTCTGCACCAGACATTTTGAGACTATTTAGGTCTTCAGGCTCACTGTAGGCTCTTCCAGCCAGTTTCCTAGCTAGGTGTATGGTTATACCACCATTGCTCGGTCGTCAGAGCCTCGTTCGTTGTCTAGCAGAGGGTACCAAGCGTGCAGGTAAAGATGACATTTTGGGTCGGATAGTTCTTATTCCGTTCTTTCTCTTACCGCCCATATACATATACTTCAGTTTAATACATATTAATGAACAGTGTGGTAGTTTCGACTCAAATGCCAAAAATTACGAAATAATTGGTGCCGACCCGTCGTTTTTGATCTTCGAGTCGGAATGAATGATGCCGCGGTCCTAAGTATTTTGAGAGGTATACCAACTTTGCAGGTACAATCTGAAAAATAGTTAAATTGTTCAGAAAGTGGACCTCCTACAGAACTCGCCACTCGTTAGGTATAGCCTCATATACCATCGGCTAAACGAGGGATACTTGGTCTTCCGCTGGGTACCCTGGGACCGTAACACGGTTTCGGGAGCTGTAAGGCAACCTATGAAGAAAGGAAGGAATATAATTTTATACCTACTACACCTTCGAGGACAATACAAGAAATTAACAGTTTCAGCAAATTATATCAAAGACCTGGCTGTATGCTGGTTATCTTTTGCCTTTTCAGAAAAAAAAATGTCAAGAGCACGTTATCAAAATCCACCTCATTGAGTTGAGCGGGTGAAATTGTACGTCATGGCATGGCGACCAACGCACGCGTCTCGTTGTGACATGATGGAGAATCCAGTTCAATCCCGTCCGCGCTGTGATAGTTGTGATTAGTCTGTGATTAATAGGACATATCACGGTCGGCGGGAGCAACTTAGATATACCTATTAATCGGCATATTGATAGGTAGGTACTATAAAAGGTATAAGTACCTACTTATATAGGTACATACTTAGTTATGCATATAATATAATCTAATTTCACTTTTAGATCAAACTATTAAATTAACAATTTTATCGCTAAGCAAATAAAATTTAAACAATCATGTTAACTTTATAACCGACTTCCAAAAAAAGAAGGAGAAGGTTCTCAATTCGGACCGTTTTTTTTAAATTTTTTTTTTATGTATGTATGTACATCGATAACTCCGCCAATTGTAAACCGATTTTGATGGTTTCTTTTTTAATCGACAGATAACTCTTCCGGATTGGTCCCATTTTTATCTCATAAAAATTGGTTCATTAGTTTTTCAGAAATTTAGAAAAAACTGACTTTATAAGTACATTTTTCTTGATATCTCGATAAAATATGTACCGATTTTGACGACTTATTTTTTTTAAGACATCATAATTTCTCGACATTATCTCACAGACATATGAGGACAATCGGTTCAGTAGTTTTTCAGAAATTCAGTAATTAATTTCTGTTTACGGCTGAAAATTATGTATCAGAAAAAGCCTTAGCAACGGTTGCTATTGACACGAAGTTGTCAATTTTCGTGACGATGGTCTAGCGGTTAAATGTAATGGGGTGCATAGGATGCACAAGCACATGGTTCAAATCACATCCACAGCGGTATTTTTTTAAAATTTTCCATCAATATTTTTTTAGTTGCGTTATTATTTGTCTCTCAAGGCAGCAAAATCACTTAAAAGGGTAAAATAAACCTTTTAAAAAAAGTGCACCGACTTCAAAAATTTGCACTGAAAAGTAAGAAATAATAAATATTTCGTCGTAGAATTTGAAGACGGTTGGTGCCAAATTAGAAACAACTTAGTTCCCAAATTCACTAATCTAGACAATTCATTAGGAACCTACGATCTTCAGTACAAACATAGATAATATTGAACAGATCTTCTTAGATATTTACTTAGTTTTGTAACCTAATTTGGCACCAACCGTCTTCAAATTCTACGACGAAATATTTATTATTTCTTACTTTTCAGTGCAAATTTTTGAAGTCGGTGCACTTTTTTTTAAAAGGTTTATATGAGTTCAATATAACAATAGTATGAAATTAAATAATTATATTGTCAAAGGAATGGTCGGATGTAGAGATCGATCCCGCGACTTCTCAGTTGTGAGCCGACGTACCCACTCGACTACCGACGGCCTAAACGCCACTTGATCAACCTGAAGTTGCCGTGATTTTGTTAAATTGACAATTACCTATATTTAATTCTCAATTGTAATAAGCCATTTTTAAAATTCAATTATTTAAATGAATTCCAATTTAACAACCGTATTTATGATCATGCAATTTTATATCCATTAATTATTTGCGTGCTAAATAAACTTATTAACCGACTTCCAAAAAAAGAAGGACCGTATTTTAATTTTTTTTATTGAGCATCGATTACTCCTAAGTTGTGAACAGATTTTGATGATTTCTTTTGTAATCGACAGATAATTCTTCCGGATTGGTCCCATTTTTATCTCATATAAATTGGATCATTAGTTTTTCAGAAATTTTGAAAAAACTGTCTTTATAAGTCAATTTTTCTTAATATCTCGATGAAATTATTTGACGACTTATTTTTTTAAGGATATAATAATGTCTCGACTTTATCTCACAGCCATATGACGAAAACCGGTTCAGTAGTTTTTCAGAAATTCAGTAATTTGTCTCTGTTTACTGCTGAAAATTATATCAGAGAAAAGCCTTAGAACGGTTGCTATTGACACGAAGTTATCAATATTCGTATCGACGGTGGTCTAGCGGTTAAAGGTATGGGGTGCAGCGCAGGATGCACATGTTTCAAATCCAATCCACAGCAGCGTTTATTTTTATTTTTCCGTCAATATATTTTTTATTTATTTACGTTATTATTTGTCTCTCAGGGCAGCAAAATCACTTAAAAGAAAAAATAAATCTTTTAAAAAAAGTGTAAGTACTAACTTCAAAAATTTGCACTGAAAAGTAAGAAATAATAAATATTTCGTCGTAGATTTTGAAGACGGTTGGTGCCAAATTAGAAACAACTTAGTTCTCAAATTCACTAATCTAGACAATTCATTAGGAACCTACAATCATCATCAGTACAACATAGATAATATTGATTGAATAGATCTTTATCTTCTTATAACACTCCGGTCCGGCTTCGTCATACTAAAATTTTACCGATTTTTTTTATTTTTCGGACAAGTTTTCCAATTTTTTTTTTCCGACTATTACAAATAATTAAAAAAATAACCAAGTCCGTCTCAAAGTGATGATTTTTTATTTATTTATAGGTTTATTAGTAGGTATATAGCATTATAATATAGATATATTTAATTGTATTTTTCTGGTATGTCCAATGTCCATCTTTAAACTAGATAAAGAAATTGCTCTAAAAATTAAAAAAAATCGGTTGTCTGTAAAGTCGGTATACTGACGATAGTTGAACGTGACAACGTCATAAAAAAGCTGTCCACGCGGACGCATCGCTCCTCACATCGCTCACTCAAGTAGGAGAGAAACAGATGTCGAACGCTGCCGAACGCGGAGGCCTCTTTGTCGCTCGTTCCGCGCTCTCGCTTGCACTTCAAGCCTTAAGAGGATCGTGTAGCTCAGCGTACGCAGCGAAATAGGTATTTAGAAAATCATACTCTGTCTCAAGCGCGCTCTTCCCACGGGCATCAGTGCGACAGAGAACACTGCAGCTCGTGAGTGTTCGTAGGTATGTTCTTCGTTGAAAATTGCGTTTTGGGGGAAAACGATTTACACCTACTAAACTATAACGAAACCTTATAATTTTGGTGTCAAACGTTTTAGCAGATTATAATCTACGTACGTACGTTTTGCTTTTTTTGAAATTTTGCTTTGTTTCTCAAATACAGACGGTTTATTACGAGCAAGTTATGAACCAAAAAAATATAACTTTTGACCTATTACGAATTTTGAAAAAAGGAAAAAATACGTACGTAGTTTTTCATTATGTCAGTAACATATTTCAAAATCGTTAAAATTAAATGATATTTAGGGGTAGTAAAACGTTTTCTCCGTTTATATGGACATGGACGCGGTACACTACACTCTTAAATGGAACGCCTCAGAGCGAGGTAACGCCGCATGAGTCATGTTTTTCGTGCGTGCAGCCGGCTTCATTGAATTATAAGACGTTGTCACGTCAAAAAATCAAAAAGATTAGGTCCGCGTGGCAAGATTGCTGGCTTCATTTCCTCGCTATACAGCCATGCTAGTTCCCTGCATAGAGTAAGTAGCAATCACTATGTTTTTTAATAAGACTCGGGACTGCTATACATTGAAATGAATCAAAGTTAGGGCTGAAAGGTACTGCCAACCTAACAACATCGTACTGTAGATTGGTATAGAAATATTTGCTATCTCTGTCGTCATGTATATGGCGTGAAAGAGATGGCGATACGACGCCATTAGTATTGGCTCATTTTTCCTAGCCCTAACCTACTGCAAACGTCACAAATATAATTGTCTTTTGCTATTTCTATATTATATTGGGGTTAAGGTATGAAGGCCATGTTGCATCCCGTACTAGGGCCCTCTCTCTCTCCCAAGGCACCATGCCATCCAGACATACCATCCGGCCTCTTGCCATCATCACGCACCATGCCACATAGGTAGAGAGATGACGACAGAAAGTGGTTGTAAGCACTTGCTGGCAGAAAACCTCTTTTTCGTGTAGTCTGAGCCCACCTCTACAATTTCTTATTGTCGAGTAGGCTTGTAGGTACGCCGCTAAGGCGCTTTTAAAAAAAAAATCTCTTCTACCAGCTGGCAGGAAATGAGTGAACAGCATTTGTGGGGACCTCTCGGTTGTAAGAAAAATATTTTCTGCCAATTTACTCAATGCAGCTACTTGCAAAATTCTTTCAAAAAAAACCAAAAAAATAATTTAAAAAAAAACTGCGGGAGTAAATTGGTAGAAAATATTTTTCTTACAACTGAGAGGTCCCCACAAATGCTGTTCACTCATTTCCTGCCAGCTGGTAGGAGAGGTTTTTTTTTTTAAATTATTTTTTCTTCTAAATCGGCTCAGCGGCGTACCCTCAAACGCTGGACCCCTACTAGACAATAAGAATTTGTAGAGGGGGGCTCAGACTACACGAAAAAGAGGTTTTCTGCCAGCAAGTGCTTACAACCACTTTCTGTCGCCATCTCTCTACCTAACATACATAGGCACTATTATTATAAAGAGGTAAGAAGCCGGTGCGGAATGCTAAAGTAATTTGTATACTTTTTTTTTCTTTCTTCACGAGTTGTCTTACAGCTCCCGAAACCGTGTTACGGTTCCAGGGTACCCAGCACAAGACCAAGTCTCCCTCGTTTAGCCGATGGTATTTGTGAGGCTAAACCTAACGAGTGGCTAGTTCTGTTAAGGTATATTTAAATGGAAAAGCCTCTAAGTGTGGTTTGTCGGATTATGTACATTAAAAACTCATTGGTACATGGCCGGGATCCGGGATCGAACCCGTGGTCTGCCTAGTTAAGACCAGACGTCTTAACCACTCGGCCACCGACGCACGCACATAATTTGTGTACTTATATAGTTTTATTCATTTTCACATTCAAAAATTATAATTTTAAATATTTAAATTTTGAAGTCAGTCTGTAATGACGAGCGCTCTGGAACACACTTTCATTTGGCCCCGGACTTTTGAAAAAAAAATAATTTCAACAATCTGTAAGTACTTTGTGTAAATTTTATACAAGTGACACACCCCGCTTTGCTCCTATAGAAGTCAAAGTTTTATTGTGCTAAAGTGTGTAACGTTTTGCTCATTTAGCTAATAAATGAGACCATTGTTGTTAACCTCCTTACAAAAATAGTTGTTAACCTCCTTACAAAATAAGTTACTGAAGAATTTTTCAAATTAATCTGAATTTGGAACAGTGTCTGCAATTTGTACATTTTTCTTCCATTTTTTGTCTAGCACACCTATTTCACAATGTCAATAATTTTAATAAATTTAACAAATTACAAATAAGCTGTGAGATAAAATATACTATAAAGGAGCATGATATTTTTAAGATCCTATCATATTCTGGAAATCATTACTTATTTATTTCATTTTTATTTTCCAGCATGCTCCTTCCTTTCCTTTTTATCCTTTCATTTTCCTATATTTTCTCCTTATTACACCTTTTTCTTCATTTATTCATTTATTATTGTGGCTAGTTCCCGAAATCCTTATAATTCCCATAAGGAGGAAAGAGCTAGGTGACAAGTGACAGACCTATGTTGGAAAAGGAAAGTGGAAGGAAGGAAGTTTCCTAACCCTGGCGAGCTGAAAACAACCCCCGAGGGATTACATCCCCTCTCTTCTGTATTACCCTTCACCCTTTGTTGAATCTCAATAAAAAAACCCACCGAAACCGTCTTATCGGTCCCCAGGCTACCCAAGAAGTTTTTGTGAGGCCTATACCTAACGAGTGGCCAGTTCTGTTGAGGTATATTTAGATGGAAAAGTCTCTAATAGTATTTTTTTTTTTAATTTTGCAATTTATCTAGCTATATAAATCACACCTTTTATCCTAAGAGGGGTAGACAGAGACAATCGATGCCATTTGTTACGATCCTGACATACCTCTTTCGCTTCTTTTATATTCATCATACCTTTCATACATGCTCGGCGATTGTGTTATTTCCATTGATCAATACATTTTTATTTGTTCAATAAAAGTACACCTAGGTCGTCCTCTGCTAGCATTTCCTTTCACTTCAGCCATATAAACCTTTTTAGTCAATTCAGTCCTTCATTCTTTCAATGTGTCCAAAAATATTAATTTGATTTTTGAAAAACAAAAACAATTATCTATCTATCCCACGGGAACCATACATTTTTCCGGGATAAAAAGTAGCCTATGTGCTATTCCAGACTATAATCTATCTCTGTGCCAAATTTCATCCAGATCCGTTTAGCCGTTCTGGCGTGATTGAGTAACAAACATACATACATCCATACTTGATCTTCATATTCGACACCGAAAAAAGTTGTTACTAACTTACTACCATTTTGAGTTGGTCTATAGAGCAAAAGCTCGCTGAAAGAGTTACACGGTATATCTAATGTAATTATCAACATAATTGGAAATGGCATTAATTTACCATGTTATTGCACTTAGATCTATCATCACTATATATATATATATATAATAAAATCGAAAAACCAGAACGAGATAAAAAAAAAAGAGAGAGAGCGGGATGGCGAGAAACTTTCTTGACACGTTTCTGCCAAACGACGTACTCCTTCTTTAGGGTTTTGTATGTAATTCGATTCCTTGATCTCGGGTATCGCGAAAAACTTGGATGTGTCGTTTTTGTATTGTAAGCAAAATAAAATCGCAAGTTCGAATTTCGAGCCAAAAGAGAGCGAATCCATTGTCTATGCCAGTGTTGTCGTTTGAAAAAATCGTGACATTTCTTTGGCCGATTTACACAATATATGAACTTATCCTAGATTCTACGCGGGCCGCATAGAATCTGTCTGTCTGTGACATTTTCAAGCAAAAACACGGATCTATCATATTTAGGAGCTGAGCATTGACAGTATTAGTGAATCAAATCGGGAAACGAGTTTTCATGGCGTATTCTGTCTAATCCGTCAGGGATATAACAAAATGATGTAGGAGTGAGTTGTGTAGAATAAAATGATCTAGAAAAAAGTTCGCGGTAGCATATACCTATTTCTAATAGATAAGTAGTTATAAGCGTATTTACGTAGGTATTGAAATTGTTGTAAACACATATTGTACCAGGACAAAGCCGGGAGCGGAGTCGCTAGTCAAAATAAAATTATATTTTTCCAATCCAATAATTAAATATTGAAGGTGCGTCGGTGGCCGAGTGGTTAAGACGTCTGGTATGAACTAGGCAGGCCACGGGTTCGATCTCGGATCCCGGCCATGTGCCAATGGGTTTTTTAATTAAAAACTTATGTACATAATCCGACCAACCACACTTATTAGAGGCTTTTCCATCTAAATATACCTCAACAGAACTGGCCACTCGTTAGGTATAGCCTCACAAATACCATCGGCTAAACGAGGGAGACTTGGTCTTGTGCTGGGTACCCTGGAACCGTAATACGGTTTCGGGAGCTGTAAGGCAACCCGTGACGAAAAAAATAATAATAATCCGTTTAGTTGTTCTTGAAATAAGTATAATTATTCTATTTTTTATTTTCAGATTAAGTCATGGGTTATTTGGAAGAAAATGACTTTACAGACGCGCCAAGTATTCCTGAATTTTATAAAGGAAAAAATTTATTTATTACTGGAGGTTCCGGTAAGTTTAAATACTCACCCCTGAATATCACCGGGGTAGACAGAGACTAAGAACCTCCACATGCGACAATCCTGACACACCTCTCTTGCTTTCATTCATACATACATTTATTTTTCAGGTTTCATGGGAAAATGTTTAATAGAAAAGCTTCTATATTCGTGTAAGGATGTGAACAGTATATTTTTACTAATTCGAAATAAAAAAGGAGTTTCGGGAAAAGACAGATTAGAAAAATTATATACCGATTCCGTAAGTATTATCTATTCACTCTAAATTCACGGACATAATGCCCGGTCTTTTGTGAGGCTTACATCGTAGAGGCCCTTTGCACCCGTCGGGACTTATCTTTGCATGCATCGCCGCGTCAGGTGTCTGGTCTATTGCAGAGATAACGTTAAATTAAAATCGGCTATTGTTTTGGGGTGTTAAATGGATTGGTTTATCAAGTCTCAAGACTAGTGCACCTGCCGTTATCATTCACCTCATGAAATGTAAAATTGGCCGTTTCCTAAAAGCGCCTCCTAAAACAACCACCTTTTTTAAGCATTTCTGCCGGCAGTAAGACAGGCAACATTGGTCTAAGCGGCTGGGGGTGTCGAGAGGTGTGACATCGGTTTTACATATAGCTTCCCCGTTATTACGTCTTTAGACACTTCCACTACACATAATACATAATATTGTACTCTAACGACTCCACCCTGGACAGCCAGGGGCGAGAGTCCTAGATCTAGCAGCGGGAACACCTGCCTCGATCTACTCCCTGGTATAATTCTAACAAGGGATATGTCTAACTTAGCAATGTTTTATCACTGCAGCTGCGTCTGTCTGCGATTGAATACTTAATTTTTTTTATATATTTTACTTTATTTTTCTTATAAAATTGTTAGTGTCTGACAGTTTCGCACAAATATTGGCCACATATTTGTTCATTGTCGCGCGTCGTTCGGCTAACTTCGGGTGAGTTCGTGCCTCGTGTGTGGTCGCCAGTTGAGTTATATAATACTAGCTGTCCACCACCGACTTCGCCTGTTGATATTTTCGAACAAAATAAAATATAGCCTATAGCGCTAGAGGACAAAGTAGCTTTCTATTTGTAAAAGAATTTTCAAAATCGGTTCAGTAGATCCAGAGATTACCCCTACAACCTCACAATCTATACCTCTTTATAATATTAGTATAGATAACATAAATAAATAACTATTTCAATTATTATTTTTTATTTATTTTAACACAAGTAATCGTTCTATATGTGCGTAAAAAATTAAAAATACACTACATTTTAGTATACAATATAAATTTTAATATGTTTAAATAAGATTCGGTTTCGGTGGGACACTAAAAATAATGTATTTCAAACAAAAATTCAACAAAATATTCTTGTAAAAACAACTAAAGTTTTAACAATAGCGCAATAAAACTGAAATTATTCACATAATATTGTTGTCAATGACCTCTACCATGACTTTGTCATCTTACATTGTTATTTTGACTTCTAACGACTTTCATGACATTGACCTAATAAAAAAAAGGTAGCCGTCACGGGACGCGTCAAGTATACTGTAGTCGAATAGAGAGACACACTCACAAGGAGAAGCAACGAAGTATAAAATATACGCGCCACGCACACACAGTGGAGTAGAAAGCGGCAGCGGAGAGAGGGCATGACGGCATATTATGCAGCGATCCGAACCCAAAAGCAGATCATAGAAGCTCAAAGGGCATTTTTTGGACATCTGAATAGATTGATGGGACCTTGGGAGGGTCACTTTGAGGCAGAACTGCTTTTTTTACTTTTTTTATTATTAATTTTTATCTGGTCATTTATTATCATTTGATCTGTCTTTTTGCACTAAAAAAAAAAAATTTTTTTTTTCATTTCCTGTAGGTACTCTACTTACAACCTGATGCGATTGCCATTAAAGTTGGTTAGGTCTGCAAATGTAAAATAGGTTAAAAATGCTAATTAATATGTATAATTGTTAATATAACAACTTATTTTTCTTCTTTTATTGTGTCTTCACCAATGTTAATTGATGATTTGCCAATGTTAAGTATTATAGCCTTTATAGTAGCAATATGCCGATTAATACCTATAAGTACCTATCTAAGATGTTCCCGTCGACTGTGGTCATGACATGACGTAGAATCTCCAACTTAAGGCAGTTCCCGGAGCAAAACCGTAAAAAAGGTACTTTTTAGAGGATGTCTTCTCGTTAATTATAAGGACTAAAAATAAATAAGTATATAAAAAAAATCTTTAATATCTCAACTTGTCTTTCCACTTCTTATTTTATTTTATTTTTGTTTTAAATAATTATAAAACTTGTATACAAACAGGGTCAATATTTATAGTAACGACCTATGACGTGCATCTACTTCATACTTTGAAGTCCTTTTTATTTGCGGTTTACACCAATGAACGGACAATTTTATGCTCTAAACATTACACTTTTAAATTTTTTTATACAACCTATAATTACATAATTTAATAATAAAAATACGAAATCACATAGAAATTCCAGAAAGAGGGGCGGTACCTACACTATCGCTTCTCTATTCACACTTAGCGTATTCGACATAAGCGGCTAAAGCCCCATGCTATTCATATTCTCAAGGACGTTTGGTACAGGGAGCCCCTTAATTTAAAAAGATATTCTTTCTTTATGTACCTTTTATGACATTATTTTTTGGTTTTGGACACGTTGAAAGAATGAAGGGTGAAATATTGACTAAAAAGGTTTATATGGCTGAAGTGAACGGAAATACTAGCAGAGGACGAACAAGGTGTACTTTATTGTACATATAAAAAATATATTGATCGATGGCAATATTAAAAGTAGGTACACACAATCGCCGAGCATGCATGAAAGGTATGATAAATATAAATGGCATTTGATTGTCTCTGCCCAGCCCCTTGGGATAAAAGGCGTGATGATAGATAGATAGATAGACATAGAAAAACCCAGCTGGGAATCAAAATCTAAGTACATGTTTTATTTTTCAGTGTTTCGATCGACTAAGGAAAGAAAGACCTGGTTTATTTGAGAGTAAAGTTTTTGTAATAGACGGAGATTTGATGGAACTTCATTTGGGTAAGAATAAAACTAGCGTAGTCGCATAATGGCTGTGTGAAGTTGGCACCCCCAAATTCGATTTTAAAGTTTTTTTCATCAGGTTCGTTTGTCCACCGTTAGTCCACGTTTGTCCACCAAAAAATTTTTTTTGTCCACCCTTAAAAAAAAGTTATTTAAAAAAAACTAAAATTGAGGTGGAAGTTGGCACCCCCAAATGCGAATTTTCAACTTTTTTTCATCAGGTTCGTTTGTACATCTTATTCAAATAAACATTTTTTATGAAAAAAACGATAGAAACTGAATTTCCGGGTACGTTCAAACTACATTAAAGGTTTGAAAATCAAGTTTATAAAGTGGACAAACGATCCAACCCCTCAGAGAAGAGAATCCACCCCTAGGAAGCTAGAGATCCCCCGTCAAAGAGAAAATACTTAGATACTTATATACTGAATTAACTCGCGCATAACTACGTCTCTAAGGGTGGACAAACGAAAATATGTGGTGGACAAATGAGTTTCTGAAATGGACAAACAGACCTACCCCTCAGAGAAGCAAATCCACCCCTAGGAAGTTGGAGATCACACGACAAAGTTAAAATCCTTAGATACATACTTATATCACGCATAACTATATCTCTAAGGGTGGACAAACGACAATATGTGGTGTATAAACGAGTTTCCGAGGTGGACAAACAAACCAAAACCTCAAAGAAGCAATTTCACCCCTAGGAAGCTAGAGATCCTCCGTCTAAGTTAAAATCGTTAGCTATATAATTAACTCACGTATAGCTTTATCTCTAATGGTGGACAATCAACAATATATGGTGGACAAATGAGCTTCTGAGGTGGAAGAATAGACCTACACCTCACAGAAGCTAATCCACCCCTAGAAAACTAGAAATCCTCCGTCAAAGTTAAAATCCTTAGATATATAATTAACTCGCGTATAACTATATCTCTAAGGGTGGACAAACGACAATATATGGTGGACAAATGAGCTTCTGAGGTGGACAAACAGGCCTACCCCTCAGAGAAGCTAATCCACCCCTAGGAAACTAGAAATCCTGCGTCAAAGTTAAAATACTTAGATATATACTTAATTAACTCACGCATAACTATACCTCTGAGGGTGGACAAACGACAGTATGTGGTGGACAAATAAGTTTCCGAGGTGGACAAACAGACCTACCCCTGAGAGAAGCAAATCCACCCCTAGGAAGCTAGAGATCCCCTGTCAAAGTGAAAATCCTTAGATATATACTTAATTAACTCACGTATAACTATATCTCTAAGGGTGGACAAACGACAGTATGTGGTGGACAAATAAGTTTCCGAGGTGTACAAACAGACCTACCCCTCAGATAAGCAAATCCACCCCTAGGAAGTTGGGAGATCCCACGACAAATTTAAAATCATCAGATATATGCTTATCTCACGCATAACTATATCTCTAAGGATGGACAAATGAAAATAGGTGGAGGACAAACGAGTTCCTGAAGTGGACAAACAAACCTACCCCTCAGAAAAGCAAATCCACCCCTAGGAAGCTAGATATCCTCCGTCAAAGTTAAATTCAGGGCTTTTTTCTTTAAAAATGTTTATTTGAATAACTTTTTTTTGAAGGGTGGACAAAAAAAGATTTTTGGTGGACAAACGTGGACTAACGATGTACAAACGAACCTGATGAAAAAAAGTTGAAAATTCGCATTTGGGGGTGCCAACTTCCACCTCAATTTTAGTTTTTTTTTAAATAACTTTTTTAGTGGACAAACGTGGACTAACGATGGATAAACAAACGTGATGAAAAAAAAATGGAAATTCGCATTTGGGGGTGCCAACTTCCACCCCAATTTTATTTTTTTGAATAACTTTTTTTTGAGAGGTGGATAAAAAAAAATTTTTGGTGGACAAACGTGGACTAACGATGGACAAACGAACCTGATGAAAAAAAACTGAAAAATCGAATTTGGGGGTGCCAACTTCACAGAGCCTCGCATAATGATGTGTTTCCTCACCTTGGTAATAAGCAACAATAACAACAATCGTTGGATTGTTGTATGTATTGGCATTTATATATTGGTGACCCCGTACGAACACAGCCTGTCCACCCACACCTACATGACCCCGCATCCTACTCCCACTTCCCATTGACGACATGTCATTCCCACATCACGACATGTGATTCCGCACTGCAGTCAAGCACACAGTCCATCACAGCTGACAACGCTACATGATTGGTTGGCTTCTTACTGTATAGACCTCAGGTCTGGGAAGAGAGCGGGGTTTCACAATATTGAAATTGAAACCTGTATCGCGCTATTAAAAATATTTAATAGATTGTCATATATTTCTCGTTGTCGTTGGATTATTGTGTGTATTGCCACTTCTATAGTACAAACAAAATTTGCTATTTTTCAGGATTATCACAAGAAGACAGAGAACTACTAATAAATAAAATTGATATAGTTTTTCATGTTGCTGCCAGTGTCAGGTATACTATTGAAATTTTAAAATATCTACTTAGTTTAATAATAAATTAAAACAATAAAAACGGATTGTTTAAATAAAATGTTGTAAATTATTGAAAAAGTGAGTCAGAATTTGTTTGTTTGTAAAAAGTAAATTCTTGATTTAAAACGACACTTGACAAGCGTTCTTCATCTACGAGGGTGAATCAAAAAGTTCTTGGAATCAATAGGTATTAAAAAGTTCAAAAAGTTAACAAAATTATTTTATTTTTCCACAAAATTAGAGGGTTCTAATGCAATGCATTTAGAATAACGCGTTCGTAACTTTCTTATTCGAAAAATTTTTCTTGACTCGAAAACCTCCTCTACGACAGCCATATAACCGCGTTATCATTGTGAAATTTAGTTCCACGAATTTTCTCTTTTAATTTTGGAAATAAGTGAAAATCACTTGGGGTTAAGTATATATGAATATAAGGAATATGGTGGGTGGTCAAGGAGATTGAAGCCAGCACAGCAGATTGCTTTGAGCGCAACTTCCGATCGATGAGCAGGAGCGTTATTGTGAAGAAACAACAAGCCCAACGACTACTTTCCACGACGTTCACGCACTTTCGGAATTAATAATAGTATTTGCATAATTGGGTCCAGTAATCGTCAGGCCTTTTGACATGTAGGTAATCAATGAAAAGGATTCCTTCACTATTCCAGAACACCCAGGTCATAAGGCATATTGCCAGCGGTAGGATCAGCTCGAAATTTTTTAATGGATGGAGAGGATGGTCGTTTCCAAGACACGATTTGTCTCTTAGTTTCAGGATCCGTTTTATCCATGGTGCGACCAGGGGATGGCAACAAATTATCCGAATCTCGTCGGAACATTTCGAGATGACGCTTAGAAATTTCGTCTTTTTGTTCGTGGCATACCCATCTTTCAGACACCCAGTACGCAACCGAAGAATAGGGTACAGCATTATTCCCTTATGTCTGCTGAATGTCCGAAAAAAAATCCTTCGAACATTTTTTTCAGGCAGATATACTTTATCACCGCACGTAACTCACTTTTATCCATAATTTTGCGTTTTTAGCAATATATAATATAAATAGACGAAAACAAGTGTGCATAAATATTGTGTGATTGACATTCCTTATCTAGAATATCGAACTTCCCCCAAAAAGGTTTTATATGCACTTCTAAGAATTTTTTGATTCCCCCTTAAATATGCTAATTATTTTAAAGACACAGAGTCTTAAAGGACTAAAATAAAAAATATAATAATCTATTCTTTATTTTTCAGATTTGATGACCCTCTGATCATCGCAACAAAAATGAATTTAAGAGGTACTAGGGATCTGATAGATATTGCTAAAGATATTAAACATCTTATAGTAAGTATGACAAGGTCTTGACACACCTCTCTTTCTTCCTCCAGATTCATACATACATATACTCACGCCTGACTCCCACCGGGGTAGACAGAGACTAAGGACCTCCACATGCCACGACCCAGACACACCTCTCTTGCTTCCTCCAGATTCATACATACATATACTCACGCCTGACTCCCACCGGGGTAGACAGAGACTGAGGACCTCCACATGCCACGACCCAGACACACCTCTCTTGCTTCCTCCAGATTCATACATACATACATATACTCACGCCTGACTCCCACTGGGGTAGACAGAGACTAAGGGCCTCAACATGCCACGACCCATACACACCTCTCTTGCTTCCTCCAGATTCATACATACATATACTCACGCCTGACTCCAACTGGGGTAGACAGAGACTAAGGACCTCCACATGCCACGACCCAGACACACCTCTCTTGCTTCCTCCAGATTCATACATACATATACTCACGCCTGACTCCAACTGGGGTAGACAGAGACTAAGGACCTCCACATGCCACGACCCAGACACACCTCTCTTGCTTCCTCCAGATTCATACATACATATACTCATGCCTGACTCCCACCGGGGTAGACAGAGACTAAGGTTTTCTATTTTTCAGGCATTCATCCATGTATCTACCTGCTACACCAACACAAATCGTAATCCTGTAGAAGAACAGATATATCCTGAACACGCGTCTTGGAGAGATACTATAGATATTTGTGAGAAGTTGGATGACGAAACTCTTAAGGCTTTGACGACTAAGTGAGCTTTTGTTTAAATATTAAACTTTTTGTTCAGCACTGAGTTGCTAGCACAAATTTCTTTCAAGGTCTTTATAGCTTGTGGTGTGGTCAGAGACACCAGGTAATTGTGTCCACTTGTCGACAGTTGTCCATATTGAACAGAACAGGTGGCAATAGGGTTCAAATCTCATATCAAAAATCCAAGCACAAAATATGTGCTTTAATCGACCCCTCGTGTATCGGAGGGCACACTTCTTCTAAAAATAACAGATATTTACGTCTGTTAAAGAAGTGAAACATCTTAAGTACAGCAACAAACTTTGCCATCTGTTCTGTTGTCTATAGACAAATGACGTCTGACGTAGACAACTGTTGCTGATGTGTCTGACCACGTTTTTCGTGCTTCGGAGGCATGTAAATCTCATTAATTTATGTTTCAACAGATACTTGGGTGATATACCGAACACATACACCTTTACCAAACAGCTGGCAGAACATGTTGTATATGAACAGAGAGGAATATTGCCTTGTGTTATTATACGACCTTCTATAGGTAAGATCTATCATGACATTTGAGGACCAATTGATTGTCAGTCAGTCAACGACACCACAGTTTTATTTATTTCGATAAGTTTTTTAAGATCGTAGAAGAAAACGTAAAAAAATCTAATCGCCGCATTTTTTTATTTTAGTTGTTTCCAGTTGCTCAGAACCTTTCCCTGGTTGGGTAGATAATTTCAATGGGCCTATTGGTCTTCTGGTCGCTTCAGGAAAAGGTATGTAGATATATTTTTTTATTATACAAAATAGAACGCTATTTTTAGCTTCACTAAAGTTCTGAACATGTGGGGTTAGCAGAAATTAGGTTCGCGACATCTTTCATTTCGACTCTAACGATGTGCCGTGGTGAAATATTATAAGAGTCCTTATACTTCTCCATTTATATTTATTGTTGGATTTTATCTCTAAAGATATTGTATTGAGAGAAAGGAAGAAAACACTCCTGACATAATTAAATACAGAATAAATATCTAAAAGAATTTCAGAAAGATAGCATAACAGACAATAATTAATAATAAAATATACTTACAATTAAGTGCTTTCTTAATTATCACAATAATATTTGAGATATTAAAATATTATATTGAATAGAGATAAAATTGAATAATAAGTAATTACTTGAAGAGAGATTTAAAAGGTCTGATCCATTTGATAGGTACAATTCCAAAAACGAAACAAAAATTTAAATATTCAAATGTTCTAGAAAATACTAGGTTCTTACTACTACATCCTGCCAATTTTTGTTACATCGTATTTCTCTCTCAGCAACTTCATCTTGTTAATTTTTGTTACATCGTATTTCTCTCTCAGCAAATACATCCTGCCAATTTTTGTTACATCGTATTTCTCTCTCAGCAACTTCATCTTGTCAATTTTTGTTACATCGTATTTCTCTCTAAGCAAATACATCCTGCCAATTTTTGTTACATCGTATTTCTCTCTCAGCAACTTCATCTTGTCAATTTTTGTTACATCGTATTTCTCTCTCAGCAACTACATCCTGCCAATTTTTGTTACATCGTATTTCTCTCTCAGCAACTACATCCTGCCAATTTTTGTTACATCGTATTTCTCTCTCAGCAACTACATACTGCCAATTTTTGTTACATCGTATTTCTCTCTCAGCAAATACATCCTGCCAATTTTTGTTACATCGTATTTCTCTCTCAGCAACTTCATCCTGCCAATTTTTGTTACATCGTATTTCTCTCTCAGCAACTACATCCTGCCAATTTTTGTTACATCGTATTTCTCTCTCAGCAACTTCATCTTGTCAATTTTTGTTACATCGTAAAATTTCACTCTCAGCAACTAGATTCTGTCAATTTTTATTACATCGTAAAATTTAACTCTCAGCAACTTCATCCTGACAATTTTTGTTGCATTGTAAAATTTCAATCTCAGCAAGTTCATCATGACAATTTTTGTTGCTTTGTAAAATATCACTCTCAGCAACTTCATTCTGTCAATTTTTGTTACATCGTAAATTTCACTCTTAGCAACTTCACCTGTAAGTTATTGTTTCATTGTAAAATTTAACTCTCAGCAACTTCATCCTGTCAATTTTTGTTGCATTGTAAAATATCAATCTCAGCAACTTCATCCTGTCAATTTTCGTTGCATTGTAAAATTTCAATCTCAGCAACTTCATCATGACAATTTTTGTTGCTTTGTAAAATATCACTCTCAGCAACTTCATTCTGTAAATTTTTGTTACATCGTAAATTTCACTCTTAGCAACTTCACCTGTAAATTATTGTTTCATTGTAAAATTTAACTATCAGCAACTTCATCCTGTCAATTTTTGTTGCTTTGTAAAATATCACTCTCAGCAACTTCATCCTGTCAATTTTTGTTGCATTGTAAAATTTTAATCTCAGCAACTTCATCCTGTCAATTTTTGTTGCTTTGTAAAATATCACTCTCAGCAACTTCATCCTGACAATTTTTATTACACCTTAAAATTTAACTCTCAGCATGTTTTCAGGTGTATTGCGGACTGTTTGCATAAATGCTGATATCATATTGGACCATGTTCCTGTAGATCATGCTATCAGACATTTTATCACAGTTGGCTGGGCACGAGGTATCAAAAAGTAAGTAATTATCAAAAATAAAATTCCTCTTAGTCCGTAAAAAGTAGTGAGATCTTAATGGATTGTGGGATTGATATATCGTGTCTTTCAAAATCACAGTATGTAAAGTAAAAACTAAGGTGTGTTCTTATTTTTCTATTTCAAATATCAAGTGCACCATGTGACATATCAAATGAAAGGGCATCAATTCTAATCTACTTTTTTTTCAAAATGGCTCAATCAGGGTTTTCATGATTCCGCCAATGTCAAGTATTATAGTAACAACAATATCAGTAACAATATGCCAATTAATCGGTAAATCACAACTATCACAGTGCGGACGGGAATTGACTCAAACAAACATTACGGGATTATACGAATTTTGCGGATATATGTTCCTAAACCAGAATTGATTAATTTTTTTTCTTAACAATTTGGTAAGCGTTTGAATCAAGTCTACTGTACCCCTAAACGAAATTATTAATATAGATATTTTTGCAGAAAAAACATTAAATGATTATTTTGTCAATACAGGTTGAAGCCTCAAGATGATATTCCAATATTTAACTGCGCTACATCTCTAGTAAACAGCTTGTCTTTGAGAGAGTTACATGAAATAGGACTTGATGTCAACAGACAATATCCATTTACTGAAACTCTTTGGGCAGTTGGTATACACCCTACACAATCGAAGATATTGCATTACTTCAAAGTTAGTATAATCTAAAAATCTAGGAGACTTGGTCTTCCGCTGGGTACCCTGGAACCGTAACACGCATTCGGGAGCTGTAAGGTAACCCGTGAAGAAAGAAAAAAAAAGTGACAGTGGTGGCTCCAAAATTTTGAGACAACATCAATACTATACTAAATCCAACCATTTATTATACTTTTAACATAAGCACGCCTATTAAGGGTCCTATACTGGGAATTTGTATGGAGATATTACTATTCCCAATTTCTCTGTAAATACTCCACCTGTGTCATTGTAATTTAGCATATAGTTACTTATTCAATATATCTAAGTCGTTATTTTTTCAATTGATTTTGTTTAATAGGAAATATGGGTGGTAGAATAAAGGATTATTCTGCCCCTTCTGTCTCTTTCATAATCTATCACAAAACTCTAAATTTTTTTTAAAGCGCTCTTATACCATTATTCTTTAATTATATATATCGCTTTTTTTTGTAGCTTATTGAAAATTCAAAAAAAAAATATTTTATGATTTTTTAATTTGGCAAAAATAATAAAATAATAATTATTTTAAATTTTCAATAAGCTACCAAAAAATTCGACATATATAATTGAAGGGTAATGGTATAACAGCGCTTTTCAAAAAATTTAGAGTTTTGTGATAGATTATGAAAGAGACAGCAGGGGCAAAGTTAAACTACCCATATTTCCTATTCAATAAAACCCATTGAAAAAATAAGAGCTATTTCACTTAGATATATTCAATAAGTAACTATATGCTAAATTACAGTGACACAGGTGGATTATTTACAGAGAAATTGGGAATAGTTTATCCCAGAAAAATTCCCAATATAGGACCCTTAAAAAGAAATATTGCGGTATTTATTACAAATAGTGAAGTGACGTAGATTCCACGTCATGTCATGGCGATCAATGCACTCGTCCTCTGTGACGTGATGGGGAATCCAGTTTAATCCCGTCCGCGCTGTGATAGTTTTGATTACATATCACGGTCGGCGGGATCATCTTAAATACCGATTAATTGGCTATAATACTTGACATTGGCAAATCACCGATTAAAAGATTGGTGGAGCCATAATTAAAGAAGAAGAAGAAGTGAAGCGACGTGCTTTTTTTTTTTTATTTATATTAAAAAAAAAAAAAGCCTTTAGCTCCGATAATTATTGACTACGATCTTGTCTATGACCTGCCTGATTGATGTTGCCAAATAATAAATACATTTATAGTAGTGTTTTACATATATTTATTGGTACTCGAGCTGTCAAAAGTAGAATACATTTTTGGATTAAGTATACCATGACATTTTCACGCTAAAACTAGGTGAGATGTAGGAAATAAATGTGTAGAATTAAATAATCTACAAAAAATCTGCGGTAGCATATATCTGTCTCTAATAGATACGTAGTTATTACCTTATTTATTTAGCATATATTGGATCTTATTTCCAAATTATTCAAGGGCCAGTGGAAGCCAGTACATGAGTCCGGACAATCCATGGTCGGCATTTGTGCTGAGAGCATGTCGTGACGCGAACCTATAAGATTTCTTCTACCAAAAAGTCGCCAGGGAATAAAAATATTGTACCTATTTTTGTAGGTACTGATGTTGCATCTGTTGCCAGCAATTTTAGTTGATACTGTATTGAAGATATCAGGACGGAAACCTATGTAAGTTACTAAGAAATTATAAATTGTACGACTTGGCTGAGCCGTACGCATATTCCTCTCTGTCCCGCTCTTTTCTTCCTCTTTCCGCGCTTGTATCTCTTTCGCATGGTGTCACGCGTGTTTGTATGGCAAAGCGCTGAGATCTGAGATGCTCCATCCATTTCTTTTACATTGATTTTACACAATTTTCGATCTGTTTAACTCTGTTCGATCAAAATTATGGTCTACACTATCGATGCATTCGTCGTGTTAAAAGCACAAAACTGGCGCCAAACCCGGGAAGGCATACTATTACAATGAAACAAAACACTCCATGCTAATTGTCGTTGTCTACTTATTTTGGTCGGTTTGCTCTTTATCACGGGCGATATAAACGTGGAGCATGGAGCATGACCGAACCGCACTGTAGGTACTTCTGAACTCGCGAAATGGAGATCGCTTGCAGATCTCAGCGCTTTGCAAAACGAACACGCGTGACAACGTGCGAAAGAGACACAAGCGGAAAAGGAGAACAAAAGAGCGGGATGAAGAGAGGCATTACTCGCATACAACAATCCAACGACTGTCAGTAAAAGGAATAACCCTCAACGCGTGTCGCTGAAAACTTGTATATATGCCAATCTATTAAATATTTTCAATAGCGCGATACAGGTTTCAATTTCAATATTGTGAAACAGTAAGGATGCGACATCTATCGACGCGATGTGCTGCTACAGGTCATTATCAAAAGGCTTTTGTAATATCTATAATTTGTTTCAGTTTGGTAAAAATGCAAAGAAAAATATACATAGCAATGTTGGCACTGACTTATTTTACTAATAACCAATGGAAGTTTATAAACAACAACTTTTTAAAGCTAAGAGAAAGAATAAAAGAAAGCGATTGTGAAGAATTTAATTATTACTTTGAAAACATTGATAATTTCGAATTGTATAAACAAGGCTGTTTTGGTGCTAAAAAATTCTTGTTAAAGGAAAAGCCTGCAGATATAACTAAAGTAAAAGCTGCACATTGGAGGTAATATATACTCACACCTGCATCCCACCAGGGTAGACAGAGACTATGAACCTCCACATGCCACGACCCAGACACACCTCTCTTGCTTCCTCCAGATTCATACATACATATACTCACGCCTGACTACCACCGGGGTAGACAGAGACTAAGGACCTCCACATGCCACGACCCAGACACACCTCTCTTGCTTCCTCCAGATTCATACATACATATACTCATTACTCAGACCTGAATCCCACCAGGGTAGACGGATTCTAAGGACCTCCATATGGCACGATCCATGACACACCTCTCTTGCTTCCTCCAGATTAATCTATGTTTTTCTTTGTTTTAGGTTATATTGTTTAGATAAATTTCTTAAATATTTAATACAAGGATTCATTGCATGGAAAGTGATTCAATCAACATATTTCAATAATTTCATTGATTCGATAACTACATGGGATTAAATATTTACTTATATTGTTTTAACATGGTTTATGGTGAATTATTGATATAAAAAATAATAAAGTGTAATAAATACTTAAATAATTATTGTCTTTTTCTTATAATTCTGTCCACCCGGATATGGCCTTCTTAGAAAGAAATTGAAAAACATTTTAATATAATTTAAACAATAATAATATAACTTAATAATTAAAAAAATCTCAAAACTACAAATTAAAAATTTCTTCCAGAGAGTCCGAATCCGCTGCCATAGTGCCTAGAACACATAGCGCGTTACCCTTTTGATTTTCTAGCGCTATGCGTTGTATGAAAAAGGCTTTGGAGCGTGGATCGCCGGTCTCCGTTAGAAGTATTTTCCCGATTTTATTTGCAAAAACTATAGCGTCCGGTGACCACGCACCCAGAGTCTCCACCGCAAACGCCAGGAATTCAAAATGGTCCGCTGAGAGGCATGAGTATTTGCTCTTTTTTGTGTTCTCGGCATGTAGGGCTTGGGTTTGGTTTGGAAGTTGCGGATATGTGGCAGGCGGCGAAGGTGTCAGCGCATGTTGCATCCCAAACCAACGGTCGACCCCGCTCCCACGGCACCAAACTCATACCGTCGGGTCTTTTCCCGTCGTCGCGGCTCAGTCCGAGAGGTTCCAATATACTGGGAATATTTGCTGAACTCAGAGTTTTCCTTATGATGTTGTTTATATTTCTGTGCCGCGATTGACGGCCTGCACTACGACGGCATGAAAGGCCGTGAGTTCCTAAGACGTCGGCCGTTTTCCCGCATATACATGTGTGCTGTTGACATACCTTCGCGCCTATGCGGAGTGACACAGCAATCCTTATTGAATTAGCATCTAAAAGTGTGCCGAGGTGAGAAGAAGGATAAACTTGCAGCCAAGCACCGGATTCTGCTACTGAAGATGCATTGATACGCGCTAATTCTATTTTTGATGCTGTTACTTTGAACTTATCGATCGATGTTTTTATTATTGGTATGTCCCAATCTTTTTGAAAAATTGAGTCTGGGGTGACCGTATTTGGACATAATTCCTTCCAACGTTTTATAGCCTCTTGAAAATAGCCGACCTCGAAATCACGTGGTGATGGAGAGAGTATTCTACCCACGAGGTTTTTTTTTAAGGTTTAAGATTTACGTAGTTTTCTCTAAGTATTTACAATAGTTTACATAATTTAATAAGTTTATAAAGATATTCACAAATTAAAAATCACGGTTACCAAGCAGGAATCGTAGTCACGAAATAGAAACCAACGGAAGTTACATTTCACTGATGACAACATAATATTTACAAGAAAATTTGCAAATGTAGTGATTTTACAAAGATTGTACGGACAAATCATACTAAATAATGGAATATTAATTTACAATAACAAGGTTTGAACTGGCATTTAGTAGTTTAGAGAACATACGTATGTCACAACCCCTAAAGAAGTGCCCTATTTGCAATGACAACAAGTTTTACAAAGGAGAAAGGGGCCTTAAAATTCATAATGGTTTTAAACACAAAATAAACATTCCATCAACCTGTCCTACAACATCAACTACGTCGCCCAGATCCAGCCATCCACCGCCATTACTAAATCAAACTCTTCCTATAATCGACACTACACAGCCAAATAATTTAGAGGAACTCCTCAAATATATACAATATCATAAAATAAACACCCCAATTTTGAAACGAATTCCAAGAGCTGCACGAAATGCAACTGCGACTAAACTCACGGAAGTAATAAACAATTGTGTCGACCATAACACAACAGAATCATGGTCAGAACTCTTTTTGTTCGCATATAAAGTGCTACATATAGACAAGAAAAAAAAACAATAATAAGAAATCTGTAACAGCAAAAATAAAAGACAATATCAGAAACATAAATTCAAAGTCTCAATTACATGAATACGAGCCTCGAGACGAAAATGAAATGCATCCCTCAACCATATCAATTTCCTCCAGAGCTGAAAAGGAAGTATTCGATGGGGATATAAAAGGAGCAGTCCGTTTGCTGTCGTCAGATGATACAATACTACCAGCTACCGAAGAAACATTTCAAACTCTGAAATCCAAACATCCAGTCCCCAATCATAAATTACGTCTGACAATCACTGATCAAGATCCTAGCAACACATCTTTTACTCCAACAATAAAATTAATCAGGGACTGCATATCCTCTTTTCCATGTGGTTCAGCGGCAGGAATGGACGGAATTTCACCGCAACACTTGAAAGACCTTATTACGAAGTCTAATGGAATCACAGGTATAAGACTCGTAGACAGCAATTTCGACTCTGTGATTTCATGATAAAAGGACAGGTGAACGAAGATTTCTTGCCATATTTATATGGAGCATCCCTATGTGCATTTAAAAAAAAAGACGGAGGAGTTAGACCTATTGCAATAGGAAGTACTTTCAGACGATTAACATAAAAAAATTTCTGCAAAGAACTAGCAACGGAACTGAGCCAAAAATTTCAACCAATCCAATTAGGTTTTGGCACAAGATGCGGAGCAGAAGCAGCCGTTCACGCGACGCGATATTTCGTAGAAAATAACATAGACTCAGAAATGATAATCAAAATAGATGTTAAAAATGCATTTAACAGTATAGAACGAGATAATATGTTACAAGCCATAAAGGAAAACATTCCAATAGCTTATAAATATTTACGACAATGTTATAAACATCCATCCTTTCTTCTATTCGGAAATAAAGTTATCGAGTCGTCTGTCGGTTGTCAACAAGGCGATCCTTTAGGTCCCGTAATTTTCAGTCTCACAATCCATGACATAATATCAAAATTAAATAGTAATCTCAACTTATGGTACCTAGATGATGGAATTCTGGGTGGTAAGACGGAAACAGTTAGTAACGATTTAAAAACAATTATTACAGAATTTAGTAAGATCGGTTTGGACTTAAACTCTAACAAGTGTGAATTATTTATTTTCGACACCGTTCTAGAACAAAAGAAACAGACTAGTATTCTTTCTATCAACGAATTAACTCCTAACATAAAACTAATCGATCATTCAAATCTGTTTCTTTTATGTGCACCGATTTCTTCCTGCAGCTTCAAAGCATGTATTAGGGAGAAGAGGGATAAACTTGATTTATTTACTAATCGTTTAATGAACCTCACGCCTCATGTAGCATTTTTTCTTTTACGAAATTGTTTCTGCGTCCCTAGGCTTTTGTACTTTTTCCGATGCTGCCCTATATGGTTCAATGAAGAATTAAGAACCACAATGGATATTACCATTAAATCCATTAAATCTGAAAATTCTTGGTTTCAGACCACACTTCCAATTTCATACGGAGGAACTGGAATCCGACGTGTTTCTGACATATGCTTATCAGCGTACATATCCTCCATTCTCACTAGCCAAGACCTCGTGGGTAGAATACTCTCTCCATCACCACGTGATTTCGAGGTCGGCTATTTTCAAGAGGCTATAAAACGTTGGAAGGAATTATGTCCAAATACGGTCACCCCAGACTCAATTTTTCAAAAAGATTGGGACATACCAATAATAAAAACATAGATCGATAAGTTCAAAGTAACAGAAATTGATAAAACTATAAAAAAACAGACTTAGCAAAGTATCTGTTATTTGTAGAAGAAGTGAGGAAGCCGGCTTTATGTGCCTTCCGAAGCATGAGAAGACGATTATTATAGCACATATTTATAAAGAGATGGCTTGAAGCTAGAATTGTAAGAAAAACTAAACTACTGGACCAGTTTAAAAACATATTTCACAATATAATATAATTAATAGTAATAGGTAATAAAATAATACAGAAATAAAATAAAATTACAAATAAAAAGATTCATGTAAATCGCTATCTAATGGGAAAGTGCCTAACAGACTGGCTGCATAGCCTCGTTGGATGGCAATGCTTATTCTTTGACCAAAATACGAGCCCAGCCCGTTAATCATGTGAACTTTATGTTACTCGTTTACTAATATCTATAAGCGGTCCCATTGTTTCCACACCAAACGTGACAAAAACGGTGTGACCACGAAAAATGGGACCACGAGCACTGGTGGGTGATAATGGGTAGGACCACGAGTCTGACATTCATCGGATTCGATCCTTATTCGAGACAAAGAGCTGCTTCAGAGGGCCCATAAAGTCTGCGTATGGAGTTAATAATAGATGACAACTTCCAACAACATGTTCAGTTCTGTTTCTGTTTAATATGGACAAAAGTGGACACTGTTACCTACTGGTTACTACGACTCATCATGATGTTGCTATAAATTGTTATTTTATAGCCACAGTTTGAAATAATTATTTTATTGCTTTAAGTTAATTGATTTTTTACAACATTAAATAAATTTAATGTAACATTAAAAGGAAATTGCGCAATGGTTCTTAGTCTATACCCCGGTGGGAGTCAGGCGTGAGTATGTATGTGTGAATCTGGAGGAAGCAAGAGAGGTGTGTCTGGGTCGTGGCATGTGGAGGTCTTAGTCTCGTCTACCCCGGTGGGATTCAGGCGTGAGTATATGTATTTATGAATCTGGAGGAAGCAAGAGAGGTGTGTCTGGGTCGTGGCATGTGGATGTCTTAGTCTCGTCTACCCCGGTGGGATTCAGGCGTGAGTATATGTATTTATGAATCTGGAGGAAGCAAGAGAGGTGTGTCTGGGTCGTGGCATGTGGAGGTCCTTAGTCACTGTCTACCCCGGTGGGATTCAGGCGTGAGTATATGTATTTATGAATCTGGAGGAAGCAAGAGAGGTGTGTCTGGGTCGTGGCATGTGGAGCTCCTTAGTCTCTGTCTACCCCGGTGGGAGTCAGGCGTGAGTATATGTATGTATGAATATGGAGGAAGCAAGAGAGGTGTGTCAGGATCGTGGCATGTGGAAATCCTTAGTCTCTGTCTACCCTGGTGGGATTCAGGTGTGAGTATATATGCAGCGTTTTATTATCTTTACATAAATTAAGTTGATAGG
This sequence comes from Nemapogon koenigi, assembly GCA_963924495.1. Lineage (NCBI taxonomy): Eukaryota > Metazoa > Arthropoda > Insecta > Lepidoptera > Tineidae > Nemapogon > Nemapogon koenigi. The sequence goes on from OZ004658.1 coordinate 6,724,913, forward strand.
TTTAAGTATTTGAATTTTAGTCGTCATAGAGAACTGACTAAGAACGCACATTAATTTGGCCACAAACTATTTTCTACTCAGAATATAAATTGAAATTATAATTTGAACAATTTGTGAGTACATACATTTTTTAAAATATTAAATTGGTGTATTTCGAAACCTTTAACTAGCTACAAGGCCGGCTGTAGAAAAGTTGTATATGAAAAATTACATTTTTCTGGGGAATCAAATATTTTGCCAAGTTAAATCTGTGCTAAAATTCACGTTAATTATTTTCTTGTGAAAATGGGTTAAGTAGTTTTTCAGAAACTATGAATAATCTGATTATTTCAACTAAATTTTCGTCATATCTTGATGAAATGGTTATCCCACCAAAAACATTTCATGTAAAACAGGTTGCCAAGTCTTACAAGCTCATAACGCTTTCACTGTTAAAAAGTTATCTGATCTCATCATAGAGTACTACGCCTATGGAGGGGCCATAGACGGGCTCCCCCTTTCGCCAATTTTTTCCCCTTTGACCAGTTATACTGACCAGGTGCGCAGTAATAAGTTACCTTAGATTTCGTTGGTATCGTTTTGTGTCGCGAGATAGAGCTCTAGGAAAAATAGTTAATTGTGATGTTTTAAACGGGAAAGGCGATCTAGGGCGTCAAACTTAGTGTTTCCAATCATTAATTATAATTATTATGTTTGTATTTTAACATAATCATCATATAACGTAAAATCCGTTGCGACAATAAAACGACAGAAAAATACAGTGGTACAGGGGCGTTTACCCCCCCCCCCCCCCCGCCAAAACTGGCAGAAAAAATTGTTCGGTCATTTACACCCTTCACGTCTCCTTTGGTAAATACTCAAAGGAATTTAATGAAGAGCCAAGCCTATAACTTTACAAAACCTACATCTTTGGCATAAAGTATGGCTTGGCTGTCGCAAATTGAGTCACTGATCTTTAATGTTGTGTCATGCAATGCAATAGTTGAGCCTGATGGCTTGGCTTGTGGAGTTAAGGGCTTGGCTCTTCATGAGTTCTGATAACTTTTTAACAGTGAAAGCATTATAAGCTTGTGAGTCTTGGACATTTCTTTTTGTAAGGTGCTCAAGTTCTTTTTATCTCTTCGGGCTGAATATCATAGCCCAACTGACGGCAAATTTCAGGCTTAAAGGACTTCGGGGAGTACCTTAGTTTTACGTATATATACAGAGCTGCACCTCCCCCTTTATGGTTGGAGGGTGAAAGCAAAATATTTCTTAATTTTTCTCCCCCGTTTAACCGATCGATTGGCGAGTTCAGAGGTATTTTCAGATGGAAAAGTGTGGTTTAATAATTGTTTTTTTTAAAAGTGTACCGACTTAAAAAATGATGCACTGAAAAGTGTGCTTTCCGAAAGCAAATGAACAAGTCACTATTAAAAAAAAATATTCAAAACGCTTTAAGTGTGCTTATAAAATTTGAAGAGTTCTCGATTTCTCCAGGATCCCATCATCAGATCCTGACCTGGGAAGTATACCATTTCAAACAAAAAAAAAATCCAAATCGGTCCAGGCTTCTTCAAGTAATCGGGGAACTCTGGCTACCCCGTATAAAGGTTATTGTACGTTCACATGAGTCATTAAGGTTTGTTCTCAAAGTGCATTATTGACAAAATAAACTATGTTAATTTAACCAAAATAAATTACCACATTAACAATGTTGTTCGCAGAAATTAACTTCATGAACTGAACATAAATTATTTTAATTTTGCTTTTACTAGCACTACGGCTAGGCTGCTTCCGGGAAATACGAGTATATCCATCATAAATGTGAAAGTGGGGGTTTTTGTTCTCTTTCTTCATCGATTTGCCAATGTCAAGTATTATAGCCTTTATCCCACTAAGATCTGAACAGATCTGGATGAAATTTGGCACAGAGATAGATTATAGTCTGGAATAGCACATAGGCTACTTTTTATCCCGGAAAAATGTATGGTTCCCGTGGGATAGATTTGTTTTTGTTTTTCAAGGGATTGACATGTTTTTTTACATATTTTTATACTGCGAAAGCGGGCGGGGGAGGGGCAAATTACAGCCACGGGATTATTTCTTTTTGGATCTATTTCCACGCGGGTGAAACCGCGGACAGAAGCTTGTAGTATATATTACAAATAATATGGGACCTCTTGGCCTTATATGAACTATATTTTATTTTGGGCTTCTCCTATGTTTGTCTAGGGATGGCGGAATAATTCAAAATCTATCAAATAGATATACATAATTATTTTTTATATCCCGCTTAAACATTAAAACAACTTTCTTTTTCAGATTAAAATATGGGTTATTTGGAAGACAATGACTTTACAGACGCGCCAAGTATTCCAGAATTTTATAAAGGAAAAAATATATTTATTACTGGAGGTTCCGGTAAGTTTAAATACTCACGCCTGAATCCCACCGGGGTAGACAGAGACTAAGGACCTCCACATGCCACGACCCAGACACACCTCTCTTGCTTCCTCCAGATTCATACATACATATACTCACGCCTGAATCCCACCGGGGTAGACAGAGACTAAGGACCTCCACATGCCACGACCCAGACACACCTCTCTTGCTTCCTCCAGATTCATACATACATATAATCACGCCTGACTGCCACCGGGGTAGCCAGAGACTAAGGACCTCCACATGCCACGACCCAGACAAACCTCTCTTGCTTCCTCCAGATTCATACATACATAAATCACGCCTGACTCCCATCGGGGTAGCCAGAGACTAAGGACCTCCACAGGCCACGACCCAGACACACCTCTCTTGCTTCCTCCAGATTCATACATACATATAATCACGCCTGAATCCCACCGGGGTAGACAAAGACTAAGGACCGCCACATGCCATGACCCAGACACACCTCTCTTGCTTCCTCCAGATTCATACATACATATAATCACGCCTGACTCCCACCGGGGTAGCCAGAGACTAAGGACCTCCACATGCCACGACCCAGACACACCTCTCTTGCTTCCTCCAGATTCATACATACATATACTCACGCCTGAATCCCACCGGGGTAGACAGAGACTAAGGACCTCCACATGCCACGACCCAGACACACCTCTCTTGCTTCCTTCAGATTCATAGATACATATACTCACGCCTGAATCCCACCGGAGTAGCCAGAGACTAAGGACCTCCACATGCCACGACCCAGACACACCTCTCTTGCTTCCTCCAGATTCATACATACATATAATCACGCCTGACTCCCACCGGAGTAGCCAGAGACTAAGGACCTCCACATGCCACGACCCAGACACACCTCTCTTGCTTCCTTCAGATTCATACATACATATACTCACACCTGAATCCCACCGGAGTAGCCAGAGACTAAGGACCTCCACATGCCACGACCCAGACACACCTCTCTTGCTTCCTCCAGATTCATACATACATATAATCACGCCTGACTCCCACCGGAGTAGCCAGAGACTAAGGACCTTCACATGCCACGACCCAGACACACCTCTCTTGCTTCCTCCAGATTCATACATACATATACTCACGCCTGACTCCCACCGGGGTAGCCAGAGACTAAGGACCTCCACATGCCACGACCCAGACACACCTCTCTTACTTCCTCCAGATTCACACATACATATACTCACGCCTGAATCCCACCGGGGTAGACAGAGACTAAGGACCTCCACATGCCATGACCCAGACACACCTCTCTTGTTTCCTCCAGATTCATACAAACATTTATTTTTCAGGTTTCATGGGAAAAGTATTAATTGAAAAGCTTCTATATTCATGTAAGGATGTGGAGAGCATATGTTTACTACTCAGAAGTAAAAAAGGAGTTTTGGGAAAAGATAGATTAGAAAAAATATATGGCAGTGCTGTGAGTATCCATTACCTATCTTTATCTTACAGCTTCAGGGTACCCAGCACAAGACCAAGTCTCCCTCGTTTAGCCGATGGTATTTGTGAGGCTACACCTAACGAGTGGCCAGTTCTGTTGAGGTATCCTTATCTATACTAATATTATAAAGAGGTAAAGTTTGTAATTTTGGATGTAGGGGGTCTCTGAAACCTCTGAGTCGATTCAAAACAATCTTTTACGAATAGAAAGGTGCTGAGTAGCTTATATACCCTACATTTTATTTTGTTTGGACAAACTCGGGGGCGGAAACCTAATCTATACTAATATTATAAAGAGGAAAGATTTGTATTTTTGTGTGTATGTTTGTAATGAATAAACTCAAAAACTACTGTGCCGATTTCAAAAATTCTTTCACCATTGGAAAGCTACATTCACCCTGAGTGACATAGGCTATATTCTATTTTCAAAAAAATTAGGGATCCTTACTAAAACTCCAATAATGTAACCCAAGGTGTAAAAAGTGACCTAAGACATTCCTTACATCGCGTGCGCTGCGAAAACTATTGATGATAGAGGTAGGGGTAGTGGTCGAGGGTAGGGGTAGGGGGTAGGAGTAGAAGTAGAGGTAGGGGTAGGGGTACGGGTGGGGGTAGGGGTAGGGGTAGGGGTAGGGGGTAGGGGTAGGGTATATTTTATTTTGTTCGTAAATATCCACGGGCGAAGCCGGGGGCGGAATGCTAGTACATAATAATTTTAATGATTATTAGGTTTCTAAGTCATCTCTAATTATACCCCTAAAGTAGCCCACGCACTGGTCCGGTATCTCACAAAAAAATTCGGTCCGGCCGCCGTATGATCGAGATTGAAGACAGGCCACACATTAGCAATGTAAATCATACGATCTAGATCACATGCAATTCACTCACCCACACAGACACACAAGATTCGATTAAACAAAGGCGTGTGGAATGTGGATGCTGTGTGTGTGACAGATCGTTCCGGTCATCGAAATCAACCACAAATACAACGATTTGAAACCGGATGATGGGCCGCGCGATAAGAATTGGACGAGTCTGTGGTCGGTTTCGGTGGACCGTACGGCGACCGGCCGGGGATTGGACGAATGTGTGGCCACTTATAGGGGTGGTTTTCAAAAAAGTAGCCATATCTTCATTCTCATCAACATGGGCATGGAAGTATGATTTGAAATTTACGGCGTAAAATAATTTTCGGAAATAGGAACCCCTACTAGAAATAGGAAGGGATCGAATTACCTAGGGTCTAGGTCAGATAGGAATTACTAAGTTTCTTGACCTTTATTCTTAGACCATCTACCCAACTGGCTGTAATTTATTTTTCAGTGTTTCGATCGACTAAGGAAAGAAAGACCTGGTTTATTTGAGAGCAAAGTTTTTGTAATAGACGGAGATTTGATGGAACTTCATTTGGGTAAGTTAAAATAATTTTAACATATTATATTTTTATTTATAGAAATAGGTAAGTATTAAAATTATCTTAAATAAATACTAAATTACAAATTACAGTAGATGATGTGTAACATTCTGACATCTCACCTTGGTAATAAGCAACATTAACATTATATCCTGAAAACATTAACACTTTATACACAACATACAGTAGGTTAAGCGCACAGCTGATGCTTTCTCCTTCTCTATTTCGCTTTCTCTTTCTCGTCACACACACACGCAAACATTGTTGGCTGACAGTACCACACCAACCTCTAGGAAAATGAGTTCGTACCATCTGACGGCCAACTCCACCTTGACGCGTGCTCATTAGTCAAGTCAAATAGCGTGCGCTTCCCGGCTTCCTGTTACATACTTCCGTCCCTTTTCACGAAATCATTCCCACAGATTGCAGGAAAGCGAGAGTAAAGATGTTACACATCAATGAATGTAAATCGATGTCTACTGGGAGAGTACACAACAGACTGACTGCATTGCCTCGTTTAATATCACTTGCACCATGGAAGATGGGGCGTTCACAAGTATTGGATGCTACATGTGTAGATACTCTCGCAACGTACCATTTTCCAAATACAAGGATAAAAGCTGGCAATGCGGCCTACAATGATGAAATAGCCAAACGTCGCAAATATGCATCTCTTTCAAAAGAATACATATTAGAGGCGTTTGGTGTAAACGATGGGACCATGAGGACCTGAAGCACACGGTCTGTTTATAGCTATTAGTAAACGACTAACAGAAAGTTCAGATGACCAACGGGCTGGCTCTTCCTTCGGTTAAAGAATAGACATCATTTGGATAATCCATACTACATACCATACATTAAAAATAACAAAATTAACCGAGTCCACGTGGAATAGTGGCAAGAATACTGGCTGAATTTCCCCACTGAATCGCGATGCTGATTCGTTGAGCGAGGGAGGAGCCATCCCTCTTGTCACCTGAAGAGATGATCAGTCGAGGGGATATATCTTTAATAAACTTTTTGGCATTTGAACCCCACGGACCCAGGTTTCATTTGCGCCGTTTGTTAGACTTCCGCTATGATTACTGTTTCCCTGAAATGAGACGGGGCTAATGTGTCCAAGCACGTAGCATCTCATACCTGGGGCCCGACCTCGCTCCCAGGGAATCAGATAGCAATTAAATAATTGTATTTAGTAAAAAAAATAACATTACATTTTTTAACTTTGTGTTCAAGATATTGTTAGTAAACTGCTAAAAAGTCTGATTAAGAGCAAGCCTGTTAGCGCAATGAAAAATAACTAAGGATAAGATAAGATAGGCCAAGATACACGTACCAGAAACATGAGAAAGAACGATTATTAAATACAAAAAATCTGTCTTGGAAAAATACACAAACTTCCAGTATTATACACAAACTCAATGCAAAAAACTATGTGAAAGGATCTATAGTATAAATACCAGAAGCAAAATTGGTTAAAAATTTATGATTTTCAGGGCCTCTTAAAACGTGTAACTGATTTTCATATTTAAAGAAAACAAACTGGGTCAAATATATTTAGACATATAGTTATTGCGTAATTTAAGAAGTCGTGTAGCATGTAATTTGTATATGACAAAAGTTAGGTATGAAGGCGGGGTCTTAACTCGAGAATCACAACCAAGGAACTCTATACCATGACTATGTAGGTATACAATATCTATATCACTATAAAAATTAAATGCTTCACTTAAGAACGGCTGAAACGTTATTTTTTTTTATGTTCGTAAATTTTTGTATGAATATGGGGCTCCATGGGCGAAAAGCTATATTTCTCTAATATAAATCAATTTTTACATGTAAAATTGTATAATTTCAGGATTATCACAAGAAGACAGGGAACTACTAATAAATAAAATTGATATAGTTTTTCATGTTGCTGCCAGTGTCAGGTATGAATATATAATATATCTATCTATCTATCATCACGCCTTTTATCTCAAGAGGGGTAGGCAGAGACAATCGAGTGCCATTTCTTACAATCCTGATATACCTCTTTCGGTTCCTTTATATTCATCATACCTTTCATACATGTGTGTACTTCTAATATTTCCATCGATCAATACATTTTTTATATGTTCAATAATTCTCATTCACTTCAGCCATAAACCTTTTTAGTCAATCTTTCATTCTTCATTCTTTTAACGTGTCCAAACCAGCGTAAACTACTTTTATACGTTTTATATCACACATTCTACGTAAAGACCGCATTTCCACTGCATTTATTTTACTTTCATGTTTCTTATTCCATAGCCAAGTCTCGCTTCCATAAGTAAGTGATGGAACTAAAACAGCATTATGTATATTAATTTTACTTTTAGTTGTAAGTTGTGTATTTCTGAATACATTGTTTTAGTCCACCAAATACCTTGCTTCCCGCTTCACTCTCCTTTCAATTTCTATTGTCTATCTTTCCACTTCTTGTAAACATACTACCTAAATAATTAATTCCTTTTTTTACATCCTTCCACACAAATGTTACACTAGCCGTCCTTTCATCATCCTTTTCAAATACCAGTACCTACTTTTGATATAATATTTGACCTAATTTACGCCTAATTTCAACTGGAGTACACTATGGACGATGTCACAATCCGGACTATATATTTTTACCTAGGTTACCTAGATTTCAGGTGTTGTGTATCGCCACTTCTACATTGGTGACCCCGTATGAAAACATTGTCCAACCACATCTACGACCCCGCATCCTACTTCCCACTGATGAAAATCAGTCTTGACCAGACCCCAGCATGACATGACGACAGGTTATCCCCACATCACGACAGGTGATTCCGCCACACGTGCAGTCAATTAGTGACACAGTCCATCCCAGCTTACTACTACACAGTCCTACATGGATGTTGGTTTCATACTGCATCGACCTCTGGTCTGGGAAGGAAGTAATGGTGCGTCGGTGGCCAAGTGGTTAAGACGTCTGGTATTAATTAGGCAGACCACGGATTCGATCCCGGCCATGTACCAATGGGGTTTTCAATTAAAAACTTATGTACATAATCCGAAAAACCACACTTTTAGAGGCTATTCTATCTTAATATATCGCAACAGAACTAGCCACTCGTTAGGTATTACCTCACAAATACCATCGGCTAAACGAGCGAAACTTGGTCTTCCGCTGGGTAACCTGGAACCGATTTCGGAAGCTGTAAGGCAACCCGTGAAAAAAGAAAAAATATATAATTATTAAACTTTCCAGCGACACTTTGGGGAGTATTCCATTTTACTCACAGTCGTGGGGTTATTATGTATTGCCATTCTTTAATCGACTCCTGGTGCTTCGGAGGACACGTAAAGCACTTCTTCTAAAAAATAACAGATATTAACGTCTGTTAAAGAAGTGACACTTCTAGGTCCATTAAGTGCAGCATCAGACTTGCCACCTGTTCTATGCAATATGGACAACAAGTGGACACTGTTACTGATGTCTCTGCTCACACCGCAAGGTATAATTGAATGTAAAAAAATAAAAAAAGGTTTTGTTCAACAACAACGCCTAATGGATTATGTTTTATATGGAATTTGCGAAAATTGTTTCAATTTTTAAGTTAGATCATGACGTCACCATCTTTATCATAATATAAATGCATTCTTTTTCAGATTTGATGATCCTCTGAACTTTGCAATAAAAATGAATTTAAGAAGTACTAGAGATCTAGTAGATATTGCTAAAGATATGAAGCATCTTAAAGTAAGTCTCTCTTGCTTCCTCCAGATACATACATATATTCACGCCTGAATCACACCGGGGTAGACAGGGACTAAGAACCTCCACATGCCACGACCCAGACACACCTCTCTAGCTTCCTCCAGATTGATACATATACTAACGCCTGAATCCCACCGGGGTAGACGGAGACTAAGGACCTCCACATGCCACGACCCAGACACACCTCTCTAGCTTCCTCCAGATTGATACATATACTAACGTCTGAATCCCACCGGGGTAGACGGAGACTAAGGACCTCCACATGCCACGACCCAGACACACCTCTCTAGCTTCCTCCAGATTGATACATATACTAACGCCTGAATCCCACCGGGGTAGACGGAGACTAAGGACCTCCACATGCCACAATCCAGACACACCTTGCTTGCTTCCTCCAGATTCATACATACATACATATACTTACGCCTGAATCCCACCGGGGTAGACAGAGACTAAGGTTTTCTATATTTCAGGCATTCATCCATGTATCTACCTGCTACACCAACACAAATCGTAATCCTGTAGAAGAACAGATATATCCTGAACACGCGTCTTGGAGAGACACTATAGATATTTGTGAGAACATGGATGACGAAACTCTTAAGATATTGACACCTAAGTGAGTATTTTTCTCATTTTTAAGCAAAAAGGTTCCCGAGGTTGTAGGAAGCAGGAAAGACCGACGCCGAAAGTTCGTTCCACTTTTTGACAGTGCGACACAAGAAAGAGTCACAGAATTTTTTCGTTCGTATGCAGAACGTATCCACTGTGTGAGGATGGAAATCTATATCCTGTGCGAGCAGTGCGGAAGCGAAAAGCGTTGGTCTTCAGCTGTGTATTATGGTGATATAGAAGATAGCTAGCTAGAAGCTGTGAAGATAGCCTCACACGATCCCAGGGTACCCAGCGAAAACCAAGTCTACCTAACTAGCGGCCAGTTCTGTTGAGAAATATTCAGATGGAAAAGCCTCTTAGATATTAGCGTAAAATATTTTCGCCACCTCATGTTTACTATTATATTTTTTCAACAGATACTTGGGTGATATACCGAACACATACACCTTTACCAAACAGCTGGCAGAACATGTTGTATATGAACAGAGAGGAATATTGCCTTGTGTTATTATACGACCTTCTATAGGTAAGATCTATTTATCATCATTGAACTTGAGGACCATTTCAATAGTAGACCAACGCCTAGGGCAAAATTAAGTGTGTCACATCGCTGCCAATGTGGAGAGGAGGAGGACATCATTCATCGGGCCCTCGTCAGCATTAATGCGCCTGTTATTTTGGAACCTAAAGGGCTGGCACGAGATGGCAAAAGGCCTGATGGAATGTCTCTTGCGCCTTGGAAGAGGGGGCGGCCATTGGTATGGGACGCAACATGTGTGGACACCCTCGCTCCGTCTCACCTTCCATGCACATCAATTGAGGCTGGGGCTGCCGCTTGCAGAGCCGAAGCTGCTTAACGTCGCCAATACACATCTCTGAAGAATACATATTTGGGGCGTTTGAGGTGGAAACACTGGGCCCGTGGGTACCTAGCGCACGACACCTTAAAGAAATCGCCAAAAGATTGGTAGAGGTGTCCCACGACCAAAGAGCTGGCTCATATTTGGCTCAAAAAATAAGTATCGGAATCAAACGTGGCAACGCAGCCAGCCTTATGGGCACTCTCCCAGAAGGCAGCTATCTTGATGTTTTTTTTATTTATAGGTTTATTGTATATATATAGCATAGTAGCGGTAGCGTGTCAAGCCAAGTTCAAGCCAACAGAACTGGCGAGCAGCACCGTGTGTAATATTACACGAACCATTTAGAGTTACTTTTGACACCCTCATAACTCAAAAACTATTTAACAAAAACACAACAATTTGGTTTATATATTGAGACCCCCTAGATATAAACTAGTACCTATTTTATAAACAACGGTTCTTTAGATATTAACGTCCAAAAATCGTAATTACCTATATATCAAAACTCTAACCCAGTTCCAATGACCTAGAAAGTTAAAATTTGCCATCCAGATAGGTAATTGCGTGTATACAAAGGAAAGAAAACCCCTTTTTCCAAGATGGCGGCCGTGGGACAAGGGTTGCAACCCCACAAACTTGGATTTAACTTTACACTAATCCAGGGGGGTTATATCTAAAAAATAAAATTGCGTCCTCTGACAAACGCAACCCCAAATGTAACTTTTCAATGGACTAGTTATCTTTTTATTTTTTTAGTTATAAGCAGTGTGTCAGAACCTTTTCCTGGTTGGGTAGAGAACTTCAATGGGCCTGTTGGCATTTTCATCGCTTCTGGAAAGGGTATGTAATATCTTATATTTTAAAAACCTTAAATCTAATCTAAACATTAAAAATATCGGATAATGGCAAGAATTCTGGCTGCATTTCCCCGCTGAATCGCGATGCTGATTCGTTGAGCGAGGAAGGAGCCAGCCCTCTTGTCACCAGAAGAGGATGATCAGTCGAGGGGATATATCTTTAAAAACATGTTTGTCATTTGAACTCGACTTAGATCTATAGTTTCTACACCAAACCGCACAAATTTGTAGTTTTCTATAATTGAACTATATTTGCGCCGTTTGTTAAACTCTGCTATTTCAGCCGCAGCTCCCGCTTTCCCTGAGATGAGACGGGGCTGATGTTGTCCACGCACGTAGCATCCCATGAAATTAGCCCGACCTCGCTCCCAGGGAATCAGTCATTCCATGCGGTCTCTTGCCGTCTAAGAGGCTACGCTGTCCGTCTGTCCGTCCGACTGTCACAGAGAGCTCTGGCTCTATTATATATATTATAGCGTTTATAGTACTTATATAATATGTCGATTAATCGGTGTCTAAGATGATGTCGCCGACTGTGATATGTCTTATTAATCACACTAATCACAACTATCACAGCGCGGGCGGAATTAAAGCGGATTCCTCATTATGTCGGATGCGTCGGTTGTAATGACACTTTACAAGAGATCTTTCCTAGATTTTAACTCATAAAGTGATAAACTGATGAAGCATATTATACGGAAATTTCAAATTGCAGGTGTATTGCGTAGTGTTTACGGCAATCCTGACGTCATAATGGACCATGTTCCTGTCGATCATGCCATCAAACATTTCATTGCTGTTGGCTGGGCACGAGGTATCAAGAAGTGAGTTAAAAATACATCAACTAAGGCATTTTACTATCTTACACTTTTCGGAGCAGTGATATCCAGTTATCATTTAGTAAACTATTTGCATATGCACAATATAAAATCCTTAAAAGTAACTAAGTAAACCAAGTCCGCGTGGAATAGTGGCAAGAATACTGGCTGAATTTCCCGCCGAATAGCGATGCTGATTCGTTGAGCGAGGAAGGAGCCAGCCCTCTTGTCAGTCGAGGGGATTTTTGCTGCTTGAACCCCACGGACCTAGAGTTTCTACACCAAACGGCACTAATTGTAGTTTTCAATAATTGAACTATATTTGCGCCGTTTGTTAGACTCTGCTATTTCCGCCGCAGCTCCCGCTTTGATTGCTGTTTCCCTGAGATGAGACGGGGCTAATGTGTCCACGCACGTGTAGCAATCCCATACAAGGGCCCGACCTCGATCCCAGGGAATCAGAATTTAGTAAATTACATTGATTTTTGTCTGTCTGTGCCCTTATCACGCAAAAACTATTAAACGGATTTTATTGCGGTTTGCAATATTAGATAGGTTGATTCACCGGGAAGGTTTAACATGGACCTATCATGTTTCGGAGCTGAGTATTAACAGTATTAGTCAATCAAGTCGGGGAAATAGTTAGCTTCTGCGTGTTTTCATGGCAAATGCTGTCTAATCCGTCAGAGATATAACAAAATGATGTAAGAAAGAATTGTGTAGAATCAAATGATCTACAAAAAAGTCCGCGGTAGCATATATCTATCTCTAATAGGTAAGTACTTGTATATAAAATGATTGTTTTGTCATTACAGGTTAAAGCCTCAAGATGATATTCTAATATTTAACTGCGCTACATCTTTAGTAAACAGCTTGAATTTGGGAGAGCTTAATGTGCTTGGACATGACGTCATGAAAGAGCAGCCATTAGACGGAATGATTTGGACTGTTGGTGGACATTTAACGGAATCAAAGGCGATACATTACTTTAAAGTGAGTCAAATGCTATCCTTACAGTAGTCCGTACATCTGACATCTCACCTTGGTAATAAGCAACATTAACATTTCAATGATCTAAAAGCCACACGAAATCTCGAGCCTCTACAGTTACGCAGAGACATAGCCTCTCTCAGCGTCTTCTATCGACTGTATTATGGGGAGTGTTCAGAATAACTCCATGGCCTCGTCCCTCCATCCCCTTTTGCGCACCCGCACTGCTCGCACAGGATACAGCTTTCATCCTCACACCGTCGACAAGTTCTACATACGAACGAAAAAATTCAATGACTCGTTCCTGTGTCGTACTGCCAAAAAGTGGAATGAACTTCCGGCGTCGGTCTTTCCTCCTTTCTACAACCTTGTGTGGCGGCACATCGCGTCGATAGATGTCGCACCGTTACTAACTCATTGAAACCTGTATCGCGCCATTGAAAATATTTAATAGATTGGCATATATGCAACTTTCCAACGATGTGCGTTGGGGAGTATTCCTTTTACTCATGATCGCTGGATTGTTGTATGTATTGCCATTTCTATATTGGTGACCCCGTATGAACACAGCCTGTTCAGCCACATTACATGCCCGCATCCTACTCCCACTTCCCACTGACGACATGTCAGTCCTTACCAGGTCCTCCAGTGCACGCTCCGATGACGACAGGTCATTCCCACATCACGACATGTGATTCCGCACTGCAGTCCACCACACAGTCCATCACAGCTGACAAAGCTAAAATGGATGTTGGTTTCATACAGTATCGATCTCTGGTCTGGGAAGGGAGTCATGTGGCGGCACATCGCGTCGATAGATGTCGCACCGTTACTAACTCATTGAAACCTGTATCGCGCCATTGAAAATATTTAATAGATTGGTATATATGTAACTTTCCAACGATGTGCGTTGGGGAGTATTCCTTTTACTCATGATCGCTGGATTGTTGTATGTATCGCCATTTCTATACTTGGGTACTTCAAACGAAGCGTGAAAAATCATCTCTACAGGCATAGTGGGCGCGACTGGCGGACTGTATTACGATCTGCCAGTCGCGCGCATTCAAGCTTAACAATCAGACGGTGGCAAGGTCACATGTCGTCTTCTCTATATAAAAAAAATTAACATTATATCCTGAAAACATTAACACTTTATACACAACACTGTAGGTTAAGCGCACAGCTGATGCGTTCTCCTTCTCTATTTTCCTTTCTCTTTCTCGTCACACTCACGCACAGACTGTTGGCTGACAGTACCAACCGTTTGGAAAATAGGTTGGTACCATCTGACGGCCAACTCTACCTCCGCGCTCGCTGTGCACTATTACACACTTTCGTCCCTTTTCACGAAATCACTCCCACAGATTGCAGGAAAGCGAGAAAAAATTGGCCTGACCAGTTGGTATTCCTATTCAATAAAATCCATTGAGAAAATAACAGCTACTTCACTTAGATATATTGAATAAGTATCTATATGCTAAATTACAGTGACACAGGTGGATTATTTACAGAGAAATTGGGAATAGTTTATCCTTATACAAATTATGGATATAGGAGCCTTAAAGGATATAAAAAATTAAATATATTTCAATTTCTAGGTACTGATGTTTCATCTGTTGCCAGCAATTTTAGTGGATATTGTATTGAAGATATCAGGACGGAAACCTATGTAAGTTATTAAAAAAACATAATTATGCAATATCATAATTATTAAGGCATCTTCATAAAAAAAATTAAGTGCTATTCGTTGATAACTGGACCGATTTGGCAATTTCTTTTTTCGCATTAGTATTTGTGAAAGTAACATTGGAAAATCGTCGGTGGCCAAGTGGTTAAGACGTCTGATATTCACTAGGCAGACCGTGGTTCGCTTCTGAATGAGTTTTCTATAATAATTTTTTTTCCATCTAAATATACCTCAACAGAACTAGCCACTCGTTAGATATAGCCTTACAAATACCATCGGCTAAAAGAGGGAGACTTGGTCTTCCGCTGAGTACCTTACATTACAGTTTCGGGAGCTGTAAGGCTAACCGTAAAGAAGAAAAAATTTTGAAAAATTGGCCGGGTACCTATTTGGCATGATTAGGGGATGAAAGTAAATATGGACTCCACGTGGTATGCCGGGGAAGAACTGTAGTCATATTTAAAAACTCCATTAAACAACTCAATAAGATTCTGGTTGCTTAGAATTAGTAGCAGCGGCTATGACCAATGGGTTCCGACAAACCACACTCATCTAAATATACCTCAACAGAGCTGGCCACTCGTTAGGTATAGCCACAAAAATACCATCGGCTCAAAGAGGGAGATTTGGTCTTCCATAAGATACCCTGGGAAAACCGTGAAGATTAAGAAAAAAAATTATTGTTTCAGTTTAGTGAAAATACAACGAAAGATATATATAGCGAATATTGCACTGCGTTATTTTACGACCCATCAATGGACGTTCATGAACAAAAAATATTTAAAATTAAGGGAAGTAATGCAGAAAAGCGATTGTGAAGCTTTCAACTATGCCTTTGAAGAGGTTGACAGATATGGATACTTTAGGCAGACTTGTTACGGAGCAAGAGTCTATTTGTTAAAGGAAAAGCCTGGAGATGTAACCAACTCACAAACTATATACTGGAGGTAAGTACCACGACCCAGACACACCACTCTTGCTTCCTCCAGATTCATACATACATATACTCACACCTGACTCCCACCGGGGTAGACAGAGACTAAGAACCTCCACATGCCACGACCCAGACACACATCTCTTGCTTCCTCCAGATTCATACATACATATACTCACGCCTGACTCCCACCGGGGTAGACAGAGACTAAGGACCTCCACATGCCACGACCCAGACACACCACTCTTGCTTCCTCCAGATTCATACATACATATACTCACGCCTGACTCCCACCGGGGTAGACAGAGACTAAGGACCTCCACATGCCACGACCCAGACACACCACTCTTGCTTCCTCCAGATTCATACATACATATACTCACGCCTGACTCCCACCGGGGTAGACAGAGACTAAGGACCTCCACATGCCACGACCCAGACACACCACTCTTGCTTCCTCCAGATTCATACATACATATACTCACGCCTGACTCCCACCGGGGTAGACAGAGACTAAGGACCTCCACATGCCACGACCCAGACACACCACTCTTGCTTCCTCCAGATTCATACATACATATACTCACGCCTGACTCCCACCGGGGTAGACAGAGACTAAGGACCTCCACATGCCACGACCCAGACACACCACTCTTGCTTCCTCCAGATTCATACATACATATACTCACGCCTGACTCCCACCGGGGTAGACAGAGACTAAGGACCTCCACATGCCACGACCCAGACACACCACTCTTGCTTCCTCCAGATTCATACATACATATACTCACGCCTGACTCCCACCGGGGTAGACAGAGACTAAGGACCTCCACATGCCACGACCCAGACACACCACTCTTGCTTCCTCCAGATTCATACATACATATACTCACGCCTGACTCCCACCGGGGTAGACAGAGACTAAGGACCTCCACATGCCACGACCCAGACACACCACTCTTGCTTCCTCCAGATTCATACATACATAAACTCACGCCTGACTCCGACCGGGGTAGACAGAGACTAAGGACCTCCACATGCCACGACCCAGACACACCACTCTTGCTTCCTCCAGATTCATACATACATATACTCACGCCTGACTCTCACCGGGGTAGACAGAGACTAAGGACCTCCACATGCCACGACCCAGACACACCACTCTTGCTTCCTCCAGATTCATACATACATATACTCACGCCTGACTCCCACCGGGGTAGACAGAGACTAAGGACCTCCACATGCCACGACCCAGACACACCACTCTTGCTTCCTCCAGATTCATACATACATATACTCACGCCTGACTCCCACCGGGGTAGACAGAGACTAAGGACCTCCACATGCCACGACCCAGACACACCACTCTTGCTTCCTCCAGATTCATACATACATATACTCACGCCTGACTCCCACCGGGGTAGACAGAGACTAAGGACCTCCACATGCCACGACCCAGACACACCACTCTTGCTTCCTCCAGATTCATACATACATATACTCACGCCTGACTCTCACCGGGGTAGACAGAGACTAAGGACCTCCACATGCCACGACCCAGACACACCTCTCTTGCTTCCTCCAGATTCATACATACATATACTCACGCCTGACTCTCACCGGGGTAGACAGAGACTAAGGACCTCCACATGCCACGACCCAGACACACCACTCTTGCTTCCTCCAGATTCATACATACATATACTCAAGCCTGACTCCCACCGGGGTAGACAGAGACTAAGGACCTCCACATGCCACGACCCAAACACACCTCTCTTGCTTCCTCCAGATTCATACATACATATACTCACGCCTGACTCCCACCGGGGTAGACAGAGACTAAGGACCTCCACATGCCACGACTCAGACACACCTCTCTTGCTTCCTCCAGATTCATACATACATATACTCACGCCTGACTCCCACCGGGGTAGACAGAGACTAAGGACCTCCACATGCCACGACCCAGACACACCACTCTTGCTTCCTCCAGATTCATACATACATATACTCACGCCTGACTTCCACCGGGGTAGACAGAGACTAAGGACCTCCACATGCCACGACCCAGACACACCACTCTTGCTTCCTCCAGATTCATACATACATATACTCACGCCTGACTCCCACCGGGGTAGACAGAGACTAAGGACCTCCACATGCCACGACCCAGACACACCACTCTTGCTTCCTCCAGATTCATACATACATATACTCACGCCTGACTCCCACCGGGGTAGACAGAGACTAAGGACCTCCACATGCCACGACCCAGACACACCACTCTTGCTTCCTCCAGATTCATACATACATATACTCACGCCTGACTCCCACCGGGGTAGACAGAGACTAAGGACCTCCACATGCCACGACTCAGACACACCTCTCTTGCTTCCTCCAGATTCATACATACATATACTCACGCCTGACTCCCACCGGGGTAGACAGAGACTAAGGACCTCCACATGCCACGACCCAGACACACCACTCTTGCTTCCTCCAGATTCATACATACATATACTCACGCCTGACTCCCACCGGGGTAGACAGAGACTAAGGACCTCCACATGCCACGACCCAGACACACCTCTCTTGCTTCCTCCAGATTCATACATACATATACTCACGCCTGACTCCCACCGGGGTAGACAGAGACTAAGGACCTCCACATGCCACGACCCAGACACACCACTCTTGCTTCCTCCAGATTCATACATACATATACTCACGCCTGACTCCCACCGGGGTAGACAGAGACTAAGGACCTCCACATGCCACGACCCAGACACACCTCTCTTGCTTCCTCCCGATTCATACAAACATATACTCACGCCTGACTCCCACCGGGGTAGACAGAGACTAAGGAACTCCACATGCCACGTTCCTGACACACCTCTCTTGCTTCCGTCAGATTTAACATTTTTTTGTGTTTGTTTTAGGTTGCATTATTTAGATAAATTCCTTAAATATGCTATACAAGGATACATTGGCTGGATAGTGGTTCAATCAACTTATTTTAATAATCTCATTGATTCGATAATTACATATTCATAAACTAAAATTGATAATTAAAATCAACAAGGTTTTATTGGTGAATTTATTTAATTAATTAATAAAGTGTAATAATGGATACCGCCTTTTTCTTATCGGATAGATTACTTAACTAAAAAGGTTTATATGGCTAAAGTGAAAGGAAATGCTGGCAGAGGACGACCTAGATGTACTTTTATTGAACATATAAAAAAATGTATTGATCGATGAAAATATTAAAAGTACACACAATCGCCGAGCATGTATGAAAGGTATGATGAATATAAAAGAAGCGAAAGAGGTATGTCAGGATCGTAACAAATGGCATTGGATTGTCTCTGCCTACCTCTCTTGGGATAAAAGGCGTGATGATAGATAGATATCTAACATCGGTTTCTTTAAGATTTGGGCGTAAAATTTGCGATCATTTCCTATGAAAATAGGACTAGGGCTTTGCATGGGTACAATATGGGTTTATAACTTACCTATTAGAGATAGATGCCGCGGACTCTTTTGTAGATCATTTTATTCTACACAATTCTTTTCTATATCATTTTGTCATATTTACGGATTAGACAACATACATGTAGTGATGATGAAGTGACTGAATTGCAGTAAGCTAAATTCAAATTTTTATTTATTGTTTCACATAGTATGATGTAATAATATAATTATGTCACAAAACAGTGTTCTCTATGTGATGCCTATTAAGGCGTACAATATTTTAACCTACGACTTTATTTGCATTTACAGTTATACATTCACAACTATACATCATTTCAACAATTACAAACAAATTACATAGCAATGAAATAAAATCATTATCATAAATTAAATGTCAATATCATTCAAATTCAAATTCTATCTATGTCTATGTCAAATTATCTTTCAAATAGTAATTTACTGAGTAATACAATTTCTCCAAAAGTAATCTTTTCAAACTATTTTTAAATAAGCTTTAAAAGTGCTTTAAAAGTCCTATATCCATAATTTGTATGCGGGATAAAGTTATGCTATGCTAAATTACAGTGACACAGGTGGATTATTTACAGAGAAATTGAGAATAGTTTATCCCAGAAAAAATATGGATATAGGAACCTTAAAAATAGACTTACCGGGGCAATCAAAAGCAGATACTCATTTACATCTTTTAAACTACTAACAAGTCTAGGCTAGCCATTATAAAAGGCCTGAAAGTGGATTTTTCTATACTAATATTACAAAGAGGTAAAATTTGTAAGTTTTAATGTAGGGGTCTGAGACTACTGATCCAATTTTCACTATTTTAACCGACTTCAAAAAAAGGAGGAGGTTCTCAATTCGTCGGAATCTTTTTTTTTTATGTTCCCCGATTACTTGAAGACCGATTTGGAAATATTTTGTTTGTTTGAAATGGTATACTTTCCAGGTGGTCCCATGGTCATCAGATCTGGATGATGGGAACCTGGAGAAATCGAGAACTGTTCAAATTTTATAGTCACTCATGAAGTTATTTGGGTTTTTTTATAGTGACTTGTGCATTTGCTTTCGGAAAGCACACTTCTCATTGCATAATTTTTAAAGTGTACACTTTTTTAAAGGCAAATTATTTCTATAATATTAAGCTACTGTATTTTATTTTGTTCGAAAATATCCACGGGCGAAGTTTGGGGCGGAAACGTAGTGTTTAATAAAACAAAAATATTTTATGAGTATTTAATAGTTCAAGTATATTTACCAAGTACCAACAATAATTTGAACTTCAATAATTTAAATACAAAAAAATAATCTAAGTTTCGTAAGTACTTAATATTATTTTTACTTAATTTGTATATTGCATCAAATACTTAATTTAATTATAAAATAATTATATTAATCATATCACAACTTATTCGATATATCTTAGAATTACAAACATATGGCATATATTTCTCTTGCATATCTTAAAAGTTGACTAAAATTTTAGTAGAAATGTCAATAAGCGATTGGCAAGAAACATCATGTTAAACATACGAGGCAAGATTAAAAGCACAAAAGAAATGATTTTTTGAAAATTTTCTTCAAAAAACAATTCAAGACAAACATATGCTGATTTAGATTAAACTAAAAATCTATTTTGCTTCGGCTTGAATTCGAACCTAGGAACCATTGTATTCGAGTGACATATTCATTAATAAAAACAAATTGAGCAATCAAAATATAATGAAATCGACCTACGGGAAGATAAGATGCTTAAAACTATAAAATAAGACAACAATTTTTGAGCATAAAAAATAAAAACCTTTGAGCTACCTACTACTTCTTATCACCATATTAAATCTGGCACAAAACATAAGGAAGACAATAAACCAAATATGGCCAAAAAATCACACGATGATGTCGATGATATTATTAAATATAAAATAATAAATTAAATAAAAAATATAACAGATAAACCAATAAATAATAAATTCGATACAATTTTCAATAACACAGCCAGTAATTGGAATGCAATTGAAATTAAGTACAGAGGTATACAATAATAAAATATAAATAACTAATAAAATAAATTATCCAACATAATTTCAATTCAAATTCATAATTTATTCTAATTTCATATCTATCAATCAGAAATGTACAAAATTAAATCTTCTTTAACCGGATTGGAATTTTCTAACCTATTAATTCTATTTATAGCTTCACTTTCCATTGAAACCCTCTTGTCATGTTTAGGATCTTCAAACTCATCATCCACAACTTCAAATTTAAATTCATCTTCATTGTCTGAAATCACATTACCTTCACTAGAATCACTTTTATAAGCATCATTGCTGTTAGCTTCATCTTGTGCTGTTATCAGGGAATCCTTACGATGTTCTTTAAATATATTTCTAACATGCGTTAATTCATCTCTAACTTTATCTTTAACACTTCCAACAGAATCATACACTTTATCACCAAATCTTAAACTTAGCTCTTTAATCTTATCGCTGTGTACTTTGATGAAACCGGAAGGTCTTCGTTCAGGGTCTAATCCTTCATCAGAGTCAGTAGAATCATCAGATACAGGTATTTCACATGCTTTATAAATGTCTTTGTTTTTACAATTTTTGTCCCAAATATCGCTTATGACGATATTGTGATTTGTCTTTTTGTCGAATGTTTTGAACATAACTTGGAATGTTAGACGATATACGCTAATGATTACTAAAATGGCTCCAGCAGCGAATAATAAGTACATTGCAGCTTTTTCTACAACAGGTAGTACATTTAAATACATCTTGAATTTGTATTCCAATGACTCTGGTAGTTTGAACATGGTCTGTGAAAATATTAAATTTCATTTCATTACTTTATTTACGTAGAATATGTGATATAAGGCGTAAAAGATAATGTTGTAACTAAAATGAAGAAAAGTAGTTTACGCTGGTTTGGACACGTTGAAAGAATGAAGGATGAAGAAGTGAAAGGAAATGCTGGCAGAGGACAATCTAGGTATACTTTTATTGAACATATAAAAAATGAATTGATCGATGAAAATATTAAAAGTACACACAATCTCCGAGTATGTATGAAAGGTATGATGAATTTAAAAGAAGCGAAAGAGGTATTTCAGGATCGTAACAAATGGCATTCGATTGTCTCTGCTTACCCCTCTTGGGATAAAAGGCGTATAGCTAGACTTAAAACCGGTGGGACCCTGATTCAAATCTCACTCATGCAAAAAAAGAATATGTGCATTGTGCAATAATAGTAGGTGCTTTATTGGAGGTCATGTAAAAACAATAGATATTTATTTCTGTTTAAGAAGTGACACATCTATGTCCATTAAGTGTAGCAACAGGCTTGCCATCTGTTCTATTTGATATGGACAATTGGTTAAGGCCCTCACTGCTTGTGCAAAAAAATCAGTAGAGGGGGTGAGGCGGAGTGATGCAAGCTTCGATTTGCGGGGAGATGCGGCGCGCCTACTATGAACATACCGAGACCGCGACATCACAATCTAGGAACATAGGAATAATCGGACTGAAATAATTAATTTTCGTTTTGCCAGCGACTTAGCATGTATGAGTTTTAACTGTGCCTAATAATAGTAATGTTTTACATCCAATGCGTAAGTGTAATATAAGTTAATCATTCTCTAAAATTATACCGCTGCCGCTGCCTTTTTGTAGACCAATTCTTATCAATAACTCTGAAACTCGAAAGTCGCGTCCTTGGAGACTTTTGCTCAGAATTACGAAACGAATCTATTCTCAAAATTGCGTGAAATTTGACCGAAAGTCATTTCCATATAAAAATTTCTTTAATTTGTACTTTTATTTATACCCACCTAATTATTATAGGTGCCTAACTATAAAAGAAACTAGAAATTGCGTAATCGACACTTTGCTTTGCCAACTCTTGACATCGATTTGCGGCATCCCTTTGCCTTTGGCGGTTTCTCCTGGCGGCCGGTCGATTAGCCGCGGCGCGAGCCACACGGCATCAAAGGACTTAGCGACTATCTTTTTACATTCACAGGATGTTTCTTGTGTTTATTATTGTTACAGTAAAAATATTTCAAACATCTATGTTGAATTATAGATAGTTATAAGGTTTTTATCAAGTATTTACTCAATAAAAAGGTTCAGTTTGTGTCTGAAGTTGTTTGTTCGAAAGGAATAGGTATAAAAACTTATTCCATTGTAATGATGTTACATCTAGAACAATTATTATAACCAATGTGTGAATTTAAAATCACTATTTCATTTTGTTTATTTATACTTTAGAAGCTTTATTTTTATTTGTTAGAAAAAATCTTTTAAAATTTACTGAGTGAAATTTTAAGTATTAAATTCTTCTTTATCACAATCACAAGCCAATAAACACTGCCTCTTCTTCAAACGTCCTATTTTGTTTAGAGTAGTAAGTAAACTGTGGATTTCGAGTGCGTGGCCAATAGTAGGTACCAATTCTATTTTATTCAGAGATAATTTAAGAAGAAATAAAATATCAAATAAAGTAATATAATTTAAAATAAACATTGTATTTCAGTGTGTTATTTTATTAGAATCAGAAAATATTATAAAAACTAGTACGTAATAATTATCGGTATTATGGAAGATATATACCGGAATATTGATAATCAGAATATTGAGATTATTACATGCCCTTACTAGTGTAGGTAGATACATCCTACTAAAAATATTTTTTCATTGGTCTATAAAACTTTGTGAGGGAGACAAATATCAAACACGCTGTATTCATAAAATGATGCACGCGCGAACATATCCCGCGCGACTATTTCGCGTCACAGCCGTTGACTTAAGACGTCTAGAAAGTGCACGTTCCTCTCATATCGTGTAAATTTGTTGATAAAATCTCGTTACACAATTTATTTTTATTTTGTATTTTTTTGTGATTATATTATAGTTTATTTTATTAAGTATTAACTAATAAGTAGTAATTTATAGTTTAGTGTAAATAATGGGTAATAAAAGGAATAAAGAACTACGTAAGATTTGTATTAGAAAACGACGTAAGAAGAATATAAAAAAACTAATACTTTTGACTCTGAGTAAGTATAATATTTGAAATTATAATACAAAATCCTTATTATTCAATATCTTCAATCAATGTAAAAAGAAAAGATGGAGTAATACAACCGCTCAGCGTGCCTGCCACGTAGCATACGCTCTGCCTATACACTACTCTTCGTCCCGGTCTTGTGTTCCTCTTTTCTTATTTTGTATTAGCACTACGGCCGAATACTACAAAACAGTGAGAGTACAGAAATGAAGCTTACGTATGTACATAACCTTTTATACTTACACTCGGCCACAGTAAATATATCTAAACAGTACCGAAACATATGGTAGTCTATCAAAAACTAAGTAGATATAAAGTTACCTATTTACACAGGCAAAGGCGGGTAAAAGCTTAGTCCATTAAGACCTAAGTAGGTATAAAACACCACATTTACACAGGCAAAACCGAGACATATGGTAGTCTATCAAAAACTTAGTAGGTATAAAGTTACCTATTTACATAGGCAAAACCGGGTAAAAGCCTAGTCCATCAAGACCTAAGTAGGTATAAAGTCAGACATGTACACAGGCAAAACCGAGACATATGGTAATCTATCAAAAACTAAGTAGGTATAAAGTTACCTATTTACACAGGCAAAGCCGGGTAAAAGCCTAGTCCATTAAGACCTAAGTAGGTATAAAGGCAGACATTTACACAGGCAAAACCGAGACATATGGTAGTCTATCAAAAACTAAGTAGGTATAAAGTTACCTATTTACACAGGCAAAGCCGGGTAAAAGCCTAGTCCATTAAGATCTAAGTAGGTATAAAGTCAGACATTTACACAGGCAAAACCGAGACATATGGTAGTCTATCAAAAACTAAGTAGGTATAAAGTTACCTATTTACATAGGCAAAACCGGGTGAAAGCCTAGTCCATCAAGACCTAAGTAGGTATAAAGTCAGATATTTACACAGGCAAAGCCGAGACATAGGGTAGTCTATGAAAAACTAAGTAGGTATAAGTTACCTATTTACATAGACAAAGCCGGGTAAAACCCTAGTCCATCAATACCTAAGTAGGTATAAAGTCAGATATTTACACAGGCAAAGCCGGGAAAAACCTAGTCCATCAAGACCTAAGTAGGTATAAAGTAAAATATTTACACAGGCAAAGCCGAGACATTAGGGTAGTCTATGAAAAACTTAGTAGGTATAAGTTACCTATTTACATAGGTAAAGCCGGGAAAAGCCTAGTCCATCAAGACCTAAGTAGGTATAAATTCAGATATTTACACAGGCAAAACCGAGACATATGGTAGTTTATTAAAAACTAAGTAGTATTAGTATGTATAGAAAGCCCGCTGTTTCTAATAAGATAGCTAGAGCGGGATAGTGGTAGACGTTTAAGTTCGGGTGTGAAAGGGACAGACAATAGGATTACGAGAAAAACATCGCTAATTTATAATCAGGCGAGTTCACCAGAGCGTCCGGGACACGTCCGCTGCCGGCGGTATCTGTCCGCCATCTGCCGATATTTACGGAATTTCGGGCTTTTCAATTAATTAAAAAATAAACATGCTATTAATTTGCCATTTTTTAAGCAATGTCTTTAGTACATTGATTTTCCTACAATATAGTTTTTTTTTAACGTTAGTTGTCGCTTAAAATATTGAGAATTTTGAGAGCAAAAATTATTTTCGTGCTGTAACTTGCGATTTTTTTTTTAAAGATACTACAAATATTTAATAATATTTTATTATTTATATATTTTCTTTATATATTTTACTATTCACAAATTTTTTTTCGGACTTGTAAAATGGCTTGATATGTCCACATTTAGCGACAAAAAAATAGACGTTTCAGAGAAAATGTACGGAGACGTCGCCTTAAAAGTGGACATTGCATTACTGGTGCCTCTGGCTACACCGCAAGGTATTCTTAGGAGGTATTTTTGATTAAAGCGATCATTATTATGGTTGCTAACCCATTCAGTGGGTTTATTAATTTTTAGGGTTTCGTACCTAAAGGGTAAAAACGGTAATGTTATTACTAAGACTCCGCTGTCCGTCTGTCTGTCTGTCCGTCTGTCACCAGGCTGTTTCTCATGAACCGTGATAGTTAGACAGTTGAAATTTTTACAGATGATGTATTTCTGTTGCCGCTATAACAATAAATACTAAAAAACAATCTAAAATAAATATTTAAGGGGGGCTTCCATACAACAAACGTGATTTTTCTTGCCGTTTTTATAGATTCTTGGCCGGTTTTTTTTAATGGTTACCGGCACAGATTACCAGCGGTAGACAAGTATTCCACATTTAGCCGATATGTGTATAAGTTTCTATACTTACAATATCAAACCACAGCATAGGTAGATACATATTTGAGAAGTTCCCAGCGTTTGTGATTCCGGAAAGATCTTCGAGCGCCATGTTTATTTGGAATTTAGAACTAACATCTAATGGTAAACCTGAATCTGGTTGAATCCAGAACCTGAAACCAATATTATTAAAATTAATATAATTTGAAATTTCGTTGGAAATTAAACTAAAGCTTAAATAACCAGTGCTTCGGAAGCCACGTAAAGCCTGGAAACAGATACCTCCGTCTGTCAAAGAAGAGACAAATCTACGTGCATGAACAGGCTTACAATCAGCCCTCATAATCTCCTATTCCGTGTACCGTGCACGCTCGCTCTTCTATAGGTCTATGGCACATTAGTAATCTGTGGACTGTTACCAACACGCTTTTGTTAGCAACCAAAAAACGGATATGGGGGGTAGTTCTTGAATTAAAAAAAATAAATATTAGCATTACCACTAGATATGCCGCCACCAAATGGTTAAATCAGCCACTCAATTGGATGGCTAGGCATTTCATTAAATGACAGCATTCAATTGAATGGATAAAGGATGGTTGTTCGTCGTATTCGTATTATTTAGTTGTTTAAAACTAGTGTCCGGCTCATTATTTGCAGGTAAATCCATTATGTGTTCCTTTTTCTTTTATTATACTGTTTATTTTAATTCAAAACAAATCACTTTACATAAAACAACACACAAATAATCAGCTGTTGACGCCATATTTGTTAGAGACTCCTAGCGCTATAGTGGCAAAATAAGGAACTACATTTTAAATGGCGGCTTTTGGTTCAGCCATTTCTAAAGAGCTAGCTTTCAACCAGCCAACACATTGAACGTTAAGACGAGGAACGACTCAGAAATTTTTAATCGTAAGCCACGCCCTAAACTCGTGGTTCGGGCCCATAAGTGGTTCGAGCACAACGATCACGTCATGCAAGAAAACGACGGCGCTTTGTCCGTTCTTGCTGCAGAAGTGAGAAGGGCATAATGTGTCGCTTCTCGGAATAAATGACGTAAGCGGCACATTACAAATAAATAATTTATTAAAAAACGATCACATGCAGGGAAAAATCTTCTTAATCAATACTACTACTGAAATTACCTACAGATTTGTATAAAATTTAAACGTAAATCCCTTTAGAGTATGGTCGTATAACTAAAAAGGTGTTTTTGAAGAGGTGATTTCAAAAATTTAAGTTATCGAGAAAATTTTCACTAATCATGTTTTCATCCTACACAATACTAGATAAAATCCTCTAGTTTTCGATGCCCAAATTGTATGTTCATAGCATTCGTAAAATTCGGGAATTTCAGTTCAGCAATCAACCAAAATTATTCGTTCCTACCCTTAATATATGAACGGCCTAGCCATTCAATTGAATGTCGCCATTTAATGAAATGCCTAGCCAATCTTTGGCGGTGACAGATATATTGAATAAGTAACTATATGCTAAATTACAGTGACACAGGTGGATTAATTACAGAGAAATTGGGAATAGTTTAGGCCATATAAATTCGACATAGGACCCTTAATATGGACAACCGGCATAAAGCGGACACTGTAACTGAAGTCTTTAGTACTTACCTAGTTTCATGTTTTTCTTGATCTGGAGTCATACCTTCTACTTTGCTAAACAGAATATCATCGCCTTTATAGAAGTGTGGGTAAGACAGTGCTATAGGGAAACCATAGTAGCAATCTGCGACATCGAGTAAACCTGACGGCATGCATTTACCTGCAAAAAAAATAATTATCAAGGCCATGTACCAATGGGTTTTTTAATTAAAAACTTATGTACATAATCCTACAAACCACACTTAGAGGCTTTTCCATCTAAATATAATCTCAACAGAACTAGCCACTCGTTAGGTATAGCCTCACAAATACCATCGGCTAAACGAGAGAGACTTGGTCTTGTGCTGGGTACCCTGGAACCGTAACACGGTTTCGGGAGCTGTAAGACAACCCGTGAAGAAAGAAAGAAAAAAAATTAAAAATTATTATAATACTACTAATTATTCTATTATTATTAATTGATGATTTGCCAATGTCAAGTATTATAGCCTTTAGAATGTATATGCCGATTAATCGGTAGCTAAGATGTTCCCGCGGACTGTGATATGTCTTATTAATCACAGACTAATCACAACTATCACAGCGCGTTGGGATTAAACTGGATTCCCCATCATGTCACGGCGGGACGCGTGCGTTGGTCGCCATGACATGACGTAGAATCACGTGTGTTTGTTTGTCCTTCTTTTACGTCAAAACGGATTGATTTTTAACCGACTGCGAAAAAAGAAGGAGAAGCTTCTCACTTAGGACCGTTTATTTTTATGTATGTATGTATGTACATCGATTACTTCGCCAGTTGTGAACCGATTTTAATGTTTTTTGTTACGGTGGACAGACAATTTTTCGGGGTCCCACTTTTTTGGTAAAAATTGGTTCACTGGTTTTTCAGGTTTTTAAAAAAATCTGACTTTATACGTCTTATTTTCGTAATATCTCGATGAAATATGCAATTAGAGGGTTTTCCATCTAAATATACCTCAACAGAACTAGCCACTCGTTAGGTATAGCCTCACAAATACAGGACGCTAAAAACACGGTTCCAGGAGCAACATTTGATAAAAACGTTTACTCTTTACTCAAAACGCCTGCATTTTATGATATGTACATTTTACTCGTTAGGTATAGCCTCAAAAAATCTTTGGCTAAATGAGGAAGACTTGGTCTTCCGCTGGGTACCCTGGGGCCAGCAACGGTTCCCGGGATCTGCAACCCGTAAAGATTTTTTTTAAATACTTCAAAAATTATGATCTCACCATCTCTACAGAAGCATTTATTTTTTTCATTATATTTCCCATTGTCCAATAAATTTTCTTCGAATGTATACATATAGGCAGACAAACCACTTTTTACGCCTTCCTTCACGGGCACCTAGAAAAATGGATTAGATAAGATAAGAAATATCTCCTGAGACTTTTTGTAGATAATTCCATTCTACACCATTCTCTCATACATCATTTTGTTATATCTCTGACGGATTAGACAGAATACGTCATGAAAGCCCGCCAAGGTAACTTTTCTCCCGACTTGATTCACTAATACTGTAAATACTCACCTCCTAAACATGATAGGTATATGTTAAATACGCTTAAATCTTCCTCGTGAATTAATCTATCAATCATGACATCCGAAACTAAATCGGTTCAGTAGTTTTTGCGTGAAAAGGACACACAGGCAGATTTTATAATATATATAGTAATGACGATAATTCTTTTCTTCATCATTTTATTATATCTCTGACGGATTAGACAGCATACGTCATGAAAGCGTCATAGCTGCTTTTCCCCGACTTTAAACATAGATTAGTTAAACCATAGATGTAGTATGCTGGCGCTCTTCTAGATTGGTAATGTAGCGATTAGAACGAGACCAAAATATTAATACATCAGTGTGCATGACAAATGTGTAATTCTGTGGATTTTTCATCTTAGATGACTTACATCCAGGCACTGCTTTAAAAAAAAGAAATCATCAAAATCGGTTCATAAACGACGAAGTTATCCGCGCGAACACACATAAAAAAATAAATATATACGGTCGAATTGAGTAACGTCTTTTTTTTAAGTCGTTAAAAACAGTATATTTTACAAAAATAAGCGAAATTACTATTGACGCTAGGCTGTTACAGTATTCAAATCTCGTCTATCTGTCTCGCTTTAACATACGCGTATCTATGCGCTTTCTTTTTGTATTGCCAATCTAGTAGAGCTGGCACGACTATACTTAATCTATGAAAAAAAAACTTATATATAAAGTTACCTCTGAAACTACTAATCCGATTCTGAAAATTCTTTCACTAATAGGAAACTAAACTATCACTTAGTGCTATTTTAATTCTTTCACCAATATTTAGAATGGACCTTCTAGGTGATATTATCCCGATTTTACGTGGAGACCAATTTAGAATGACGTTTTGTTTAAAGCGCCTACTAAATATAGTAAGTTGAAAGAATGAAGGATGAAAGATTGACTAAAAAGGTTATCAGCCATAATTTGAAAGGAAATGCTGACAGAGGACGACCTAGATGTACTTTTATTTAACATAGCTGTTTCCCATGACTTCGTACGTGACTATTTCAGAATGTTGGCAAACATACACTTCATACATAGCTTTTGTCATGTTCCCCTCTGCCCACCCCGTTCCCGTCGTCATGCCGTGATGGTATATACCCTACGTTACTCAGGGATAATGTAGTATTCCAATGGTGAAAGAATGATCAAAATCCGTCCAGTATTTTTTGAGTTTATTCGTAACAAACATACAAACATACAAATCTTTCCTCTTTATAATATTAGTATAGATAAAAAATGTATTGAACGAAGAAAGGTATGATGAATATAAAAAAGAAGCGAAAGGATCAGGATCGTAACAAATGGCATTCGATTGTCCTGCCTATCCCTCTTGGGATAAAAGGCGTGATGATAGATAGATAGGTTTTAACTTACCAAAGGTGCAGATCTGCATAAAGATTTTCTGAAGAACTTCAAAGTTTCATTTCTTGACACTTGACCCTTGAACTTGGTACCATCTGAAGAGTACTGGACGTTGGAGCAGTGCTCTCCTTTCCATTGAGGAAGCTCTGTGGATCCTTTATAAGTATCCACTAAGCCGCTAACCCTGACATCGTCTTCTCCTGTAAATATGGTTTCATAATCGCCTTGGAAGTCGTACATCTGGAATAAATTATCTTCTTATAAATATAAAAAAGTGCTCGATCCCGGATCTCGAATGGGTTTTTTTAATTAAAAACTTATGTAGGTACTGACAAACCACACTTAGAGGCTTTTCCATCTAAATATACCTCAACAGAACTGGCCACTCGTTAGGTATAGCCTGATAATACCATCGGTTAAACGAGGGAGACTTGGTCTTGTGCTGGGTACCCTGGAACCGTAACACATTTTCGGGAGCTGTAAGGAAACCCGACTTGATTCACTAATACTGTTAATGCTCAGCTCCTAAACATGATATTTCTTAAGGAGACGCCTCATGATTTTTATCCCATACAAATCAATTAAAATTGCTCTTCAAAGATAAATATAATCTAAAGTTTCTCATTGAAAGAAAATAACTATAATTAGTTACACCTACGTTTTATGAAGCCTTGAAAATCCTCAATTTCACGCGTATTTCAGCCAAGTTTGCGAGTCAAGTTCTCTTAATATATTTACTAATATACAATTATTTCGACATTAAAAGATTGATAATTTCACATACCTACTTTAAGAATACAATAACTAGAAATTGATAATGCTAATAGTTTTGTAAAAAACATAGAAAAGCCGAAGTCTTTTTCGTGCTTTTGAAAATAACGATTGTGTTGAGAAATCGTACTTTCTCATGTATCTGTTACGTGAATATTGGTCTATCTTATCTTATCCTTGGTTACCTTATCGATTTTAATAGTATTCCATCTCGCTAACATTTTCTAAAGAGATATGGAAAAAATAAGCGGCGCGAAACACTTGAGTTTGATGCGCTGTGATGCGTCGCCTTAAGCATTCCTCGTGAACAGTGAAAAACGCTACAAAACCCATTTATAAATTACTTACGCGGTCAATTAATCCCAATTTATCAAAACGTATCCATCCAGGTAAAAAAGTGTTGCCCAAGCTTAATAATTTTGACTTATATCCCATCATGAATTCCTTAGCAGTCATTTTTAATATAGGCTGACTGTTTGTTAAAGAAATTATATTATTTAATCCAAATTTTGCGAACATGCCCTGCTTCGACACAACGTTAGCTATACTCTGTAAAAAAAAAAGAAAAAAAATTAATGGTAATCTATTTATCTATCATCACACCTTTTATCCCAAGAGGAGTCGGCAGAGACAATCGATTTACTACGATCCTGACATACCTCTTTCGCTTCTTTTATATTCATCATACCTTTCATACATGCTCGGCGATGGTGTGTACTTTAAAATATTGCCATCTCTCAGCCATATATATAAACTTTTTCGTCAATCTTTCATCCTACATTCTTTCAACGTACTGTTCAAACGAGCGTAAACTACTTTTCTTCATTTTAGTCACAACATCATCTTTTAATCCGTATTTTTCTCTAATGACATCGTTCCGGATGCGGTCTATACGTTTTATATCACACAATTTACCAAATTATAATTATATGCTTTATATGCAAGTTAAAATATTAATAAAATTAAAGTTTTTTTTTCACGGGTTACCTTACAGCTCCTGAAACCGTGTTACGGTTCCAGGGTACCCAACACAAGACCAAGTCTCCCTTGTTTAGCCGATGGTATTTGTGAGGCTATACCTAACGAGTGGCCAGTTCTGTTGAGGTATGTTTAGATGGAAAAGCCTCTAAGTGTGGTATGTCGGATTATGTACATATAAGATTTTAATTATAAAAACCCATTTGAATCCATTTGTCACGTCAGAACAGACCAACGGATCGATGTCACTTTTTGCACAGATATGTCCACTTTTATCCCGGATATCCCTCCGAATAAATTCTTATGTGACATTTAAAAAAAGCGAAGCACGGAAGTCCTCTAATTAGATTTTTATGCAATTACTAGGGGACCGACGATATCCTGCCCAAACGTTGGCTTGCCTACTAATTACTTTCCTTCGTCCGTGAAAAACAACTATCCCTACCCCTACTTTAGATATTGTTCATACAAAAATACTAAAATCGCATTAAAAAAATTGGAGGTAGAAGGGTGAAAAATAGTTTACGAGCTATTCTCAGACCTACACAAAAAATCGGTCAAGCCGTTTCGGCGGAGTTTGGTTACAAACACTGTGACACGGGAATTTTATATATATAGATGTGGTGGTACCCTATTCAAAGGCAAATTCATAGACAAGTAATCAAAACAATTTTTGTTGATTAATATTTGTTAATTAGGGTAAATCAATATTTATTTGACAATGACATAGATAGATTGTAATATAGCTGTATGCACTAATTGTAGGATATACCTAAATTAACAGTTTAAATATACTCACGCCTGACTCCCACCGGGGTAGACAGAGACTAAGGACCTCCACATGCCACGACCCAGACACACCTCTCTTGCTTCCTCCAGATTCATACATATATATACTCACGCCTGACTCCCACCGGGGTAGACAGAGACTAAGGACCTCCACATGCCA
This sequence comes from Nemapogon koenigi, assembly GCA_963924495.1. Classification (NCBI taxonomy): domain Eukaryota; kingdom Metazoa; phylum Arthropoda; class Insecta; order Lepidoptera; family Tineidae; genus Nemapogon; species Nemapogon koenigi. The sequence goes on from OZ004658.1 coordinate 6,758,824, forward strand.
CGACCCAGACACACCTCTCTTGCTTCCTCCAGATTCATACATATATATATTCACGCCTGACTCCCACCGGGGTAGACAGAGACTAAGGACCTCCACATGCCACGACCCAGACACACCTCTCTTGCTTCCTCCAGATTCATACATATATATATTCACGCCTGACTCCCACCGGGGTAGACAGAGACTAAGGACCTCCACATGCCACGACCCAGACACACCTCTCTTGCTTCCTCCAGATTCATACATATATATACTCACGCCTGACTCCCACCGGGGTAGACAGAGACTAAGGACCTCCACATGCCACGACCCAGACACACCTCTCTTGCTTCCTCCAGATTCATACATACATATACTCACGCCTGAATCCCACCTAAGGACCTCCACATGCCACGACCCAGACACACCTCTCTTGCTTCCTCCAGATTCATACATATATATACTCACGCCTGACTCCCACCGGGGTAGACAGAGACTAAGGACCTCCACATGCCACGACCCAGACACACCTCTCTTGCTTCCTCCAGATTCATACATACATATACTCACGCCTGAATCCCACCTAAGGACCTCCACATGCCACGACCCAGACACACCTCTCTTGCTTCCTCCAGCAGCCTAATTGCGTAACTTGAAAGCGATCCAATCACTATCATTTTTTTTACAGATAAAGGTCGAATTTAGACCCGCACTTTTCGAAATGTGTATTTTCGTTAATTGTGCTACATTGTGCTGCGTTTGTGCCGTACTGTGCCGCAAAAATTAGCTCAATATCTCAAACAGTTTTTGAGAAAAAAAATAAAACCAATTAAAAACGTGAAATTTTCGTTTTTATTTTTTTTCTCAAAAACGGTTTGAGATATTAAGCTATTTTTTGCGGCACAGTACGGCACTAACGCAGCACAATGTAGCACAATTAACGAAAATACACATTTCGAAAAGTGCGGGGCTAAATTCGACCTTTATCTGTAAAAAAATGATAGTGATTGGATCACTATCAAAGTTACGCAATTAGGCTGCAGATTCATACATACATATACTCACGCCTGACTCCCACCGGGGTAGACAGAGACTAATAGAGCAAAAGCCCGTGACGATCAGACCTTCGTTATTTTATAAAACATGAAAGTTTCTCTGTGCATGTCCCTAATACAGGTAAAAACGATCCCCGACTATGAAGTTTGAATCACGGTGGCTTTGAAAGGTAACAGGCAGCCAAGGTGTATAAAATTGCACCTCAATTTCGTTAAAGTATAAAGCTCAGTTTTTATATATTTTATTTAGAATAATATTAGAAATCACGTCGTCCATTGTCAGACACTCGGTTGCAACCCCCTGTCAGACACCCTTAAATTATAATGAATTATAGTTATACTTTCGTCATAGTATAAAAGCTGAATTTTGAGGAACTATCAAAAGATGTTTTCTCAGTTATCAGACAGTTTCGATGGTTTTTACACCTTGTCAGACACATTAAAAGTCTGGCGTAGGTGCGAGCGCGAGGTAAAATTTAAAATATAAGAACACTTATTGTGACATAACTATAATAGTTAGACATATGCTGTCGCGACACTTTTTGTAGATAATGATGTGTTCTGCAAAGTCGTAGTACATTATTTTGTTCTATCATCAATAGTTTTTGCAGCGCACGCTATGTAAGGAATTTTATAGGTCATTTTTTTACACCTTAGGTTACATTATTGGAGTTTTAGTAAGGATCCTTAATTTTTTTGAAAATATAATACAGCCTATGTCATCCGGGGATAGTGTAGCTTCCCAATGGAGAAAGAATTTTTCAAATCTGTCCAGTCGTTTTGGAGCCTATTCAATGCAAACAAACAATCAAATCTTTCCTCTTTATAATTGATATGTATGTAAGTACCTACCTAGTATGTAGGGTACTTGTAAAGGGATTTCATATTCAATAAACAGTCTGTATCGAACCGTTGTGCCTTTCATTGCATATATATAACATTGGCGACGAGATTAAACTATTGGAGGTTTTCGACATTTAAAACATAATGCCTTTCGGAAAAATAGAACAGTTTGAAGTGGGTGTAAACAATTGGGACGCATATGTGAGACGCGTCAAGCAGTTTATCGCGCTAAACAGTATCGCGACAGAGTTACACGTAGCCACCTTAGTAACCCACGTCGGAGCGACATGTTACGAACTGATGTGCGACTTGTGTGCACCCGAAGAACCGGAAACCAAAGATTTCGATGACCTGGTCAACATATTGAAGAAGCATTTAGAGCCACAACGGTCGGAAATAGCAGAACGACACGTATTTCGACAAAGAAAGCAGAGGCCGGGGGAGGCCGTCAATGAGTATTTACAGAATCTGAAACACCTCGCGAAGACTTGCAACTTTACGAGCTCCCTCGAAGAGAACCTCAGGGATCAGTTCGTCTCCGGACTGTACAGCGAGGAGATGCGATCACGGCTGTTTGTCGAGATAAAGATTGACTACAAGCGCGCGGTGGAACTAGCACTGGCCCTGGAGGCGGCGGAGCGGCACGCGATGGTGGCGGGTGCTCCGGCCAGCGAGGCGGGCGCGGGCTCGGGCGCAGCGCCGGCACTTCACGACGGGCTGCATAGGTTTGGCGGCGGCGCTGCGGCAGAGTTCCGCGCCCCGCAGCCAGCAGGGAGGCGGAGGTCGTGTTTCAGGTGTGGTAAGGAAGGCCACGGCGCTGATAAGTGTCGGTACAAACATTATTCGTGTGATAAGTGTGGTGAAAAAGGGCATTT